>CM052440.1:131214556-131323305 GCA_028533085.1 Varecia variegata
TACAGGCATGCGCCACCATGCCCGGCTAATTTTTTCTATATATATTTTTTTAGTTGGCCAGATCATTTCTTTCTATTTTTAGTAGAGACGGGGTCTCACTCTTGCTCAGGCTGGTCTCGAACTCCTGACCTTGAGCGATCCACCCGCCTCGGCCTCCCAGAGTGCTAGGATTACAGGCGTGAGCCACCGCGCCCGGCCTAATACACATATATTAATCAACTCTGTCTTATAGATTTATTTATGGATTTACTTATTTCAAGCTCGAATGCTACTTCACCAGGCTTAGGACTGAATTGAGTCTGTATAAAATTGAAAAAATAAATAAAACAGAAATAACAGTACCTGAAGCATATTATCTCATCTACTGCAGAACTGCTTCAGCAAAGTTTAATATTCTCTTCAACACACTTACAAAGAGTTGACTAATTAAAAAGAAAAAAAAAAAAAAAAGAAACATAAAACCTTGCCATTTTAACAACATTCTTAGATGATTTGTAAAATAGTCTTGAAGATATTGCCTGTATATTTTTTAACACCTTTTATTTAAGAACTCAATGGATTTATTCTTCATTTAAAGGTAGAACATTTTTTTCTTCTGGATAAATATGAATGATTACTCCTACTTTTGAAAATAGGAAAGAAAAGATATTTATTTATTTTCTCCTCCTATCCCTTAGAAAAATATAGTCATATAAGTGTGGGAGACTTGGTATTGTTATCATCCTATCACAAGTATGTGTGAACCAATACTACTTCCATTTACTTTACATAGATTCTGTTAGTTTAAAAAGTGTGTTTTGTAAATTAGATTGTAAAATGTGAAGAGATTGAAGAAGATTGAATGCAACTTTTTCAAAGTTTTAATTTTTATTATGGGTACATAATAGTTGTATATCTTTATAGGGTACATGTGATGTTGTGATAGAGGTATACAATGTATATTTATCAAATATACATTTGGGTAATTGGGGTATCCACCATCTCAAGCATTTATCATTTCTTACGCAAAGAAATGAGCTTAACTTGTTGAAGGAAGAATATAGGGTTTCAAAAGGAAGCAAAATGTACCGGATTTCAAAGAAGTATGGACCAGTATGTTCATGGAGAACATTTTTGAAGAAGATACTTGAAATAATCTAAAAAGAATGTGTAGAATTTGAATGGAAAAGTGAGAACTTGCATCACTTCCAGGAAATGACTTGAAGTAGAAATGATCAAGGTATGTTTGTGGAATGATGATGAGAACTATGGGTACTACAAAAAGTGTTGAGTTAAATAAAGTTGATAGGCAGTGCTCAGGTCTGTTTCTTCCGACATCTGTAGTTACGATAGTCTACAATCAAGCTGACATTCACAATGATGACTCTTAAGCATTGTGAAATTCTCAGCAATCAAAGAAAGATTGAATAACGCTTAGTGAATTGGACTTATAAAGCATACCATTATACTTGCAATAGATTTTCTATTATATAAAGTTTTTTAAGGGACTTTTATTTAAATTTTATTTGAGGAGATTATACAAAATAATTCAATCTCTGGATAACCAATTTTTTTGTTTGTTTAGGAACATTTTTACTCGCCATGACATAATTCGTAAAGAAATGAAAAAACTAAAATTTTTCAATGCATATGACTCAGAGTATATCCCTAATTTCAGGTCACCAAAGACTTGTACCTATATTGAAAATATAACAATGAACTCTTCACTTTCATAATTTTGGGGGGATCCTAGGTAAAGGAGTTTTTCCGAAGCATGTATATTCCTTTATCAGAGATTCCAGAAATGGAAACATCTAACCAGCACTGTTATGTAATTATGGATTCTTTAGATGTGACTGTGTTAGAGCCAATCCAAAATTTAAAAAAAATAATTTTTTGTAATCAGTATATTCAATAAAGAAAAGTTGGAAAGTTAAAAAAAGTAGAAGGACAGCCATAACCTAAAATCCCAATGCCCAGATACAGCTGTGTTTAGTTTTATAGTATATTTCCTCCTTGACTTTTGGTTTCATATATTTTCTGTAATAATTATGAGCAATTGCCATACACATAAACATACATGTGTACCTGAGTTTTTTAAAAAATAATTCTATTTTTAATTAAAGTCATGCATTTATTAAATAAAACTGAGAAATACCAAACAAAAAGTGTTTAACCATCATGTACATGTTCAGTTCTTAGAGTTAAGCACTATTAGGTAGGTGTACAGTATCATTCTTTTTTATTGCTATATTTTTTTGTAATTGAAAATACATAATTTGCATTATTTTTAGCATAACACAAGAAGATATAAAAATCATAAATAGTAAATCATAAATAAGAGCTTCTACAGGTGATTCATTAAACATTTCTAATTGTAAAATTTGTGAATGATCAAGACACATTTTCAGATGTGGAAACATTTTTCTAATTCTAATGGTAATGACTTTAGATGTATATTGTCTATGCATATTCTGATTTTGGTGCAAGTTACATTTGTAAATTATCATATACCATCTTGGAAGGCATTTGATTTTTAAATATATTTACCTTCCAAAATGGTCAAAATATTAAAATATTTGAAAAAGATATACATTCACTCTGTTTGTACCTGGCATAGAAATAGTCATGACAAAATTTCATCAAGATTAAAGTTTTTAAAAATGTAGATAGTGGTGCCTGTTCAGTGCTGGGGATACCTTTGGATCTCTATACTACATTCATGCTCTCAAAAATATGGAGTCGCGCAGTTACAAAAAGCATCTAAAGATTTAAAGTAATTCTCTGTGAGCCTTTAATATGAAAATAAAGGTTTGGTATTTTCTAGACTACCCATTAGATCAAACTAATAAAGACTTTTTAAAATTTAAATATTTTTTATTTTATATTTCACAGATTCCAATAGCAGAACAAATCAATAACATTTATTAGCTCATTATTTTTTTGATTTTAGGCCTTGGGTTTTCCTATAGTTTTTATTTTTAATTCAAGATGTTGTATTTGTTTTCTTCCAAAAACATTCTTTGTATCTGTACACATAGCATATAGAATATTCACTTAAAAATCATGATATAGTGAGATGTCACACACTCCTTTACATTATATGATTAAAATATGGATTTAACACCAAGTTATATATTTTGCTTACAATGAAGACTTTACAATAAACATCTAAATAAATCATAGACATTTTTTCAAAGAAACAAGGCTCAGATTGTATATTGTATGTACACTGATGAATTTATATTTCCCAGAGAGATGATCATTTTATTCATAATTTGTTATGAACTATAATATGGAATGGTTCCAGAATTTCAAACAGGATGCTTGGGACATTGGGAACTATTTAGCTCAGACTTCTAGTTTATGAGCTATATTTTAAAGACTATTAATACTCCAGTTATTTGATTTTATGGTATATTAAGTTTTAATTTACTTAAAAGTAAAACAACAAGAAAGTTAAACATTTATTTTAATTACAAAAGAACTAAATTGTATTTGTATTCATTTTTGTACCATTTTAAGGCCAAAAGAGTCTTTCATGGGGAAAATATTCAAATTACCAGAAACATACATATTTTGTTTATTGCTATAAATATCAACTACAAGCAAACAGTATTTTAAACATTAATTAAAAATCTCAGACTTATAGTGGATGGAAGAAAGGGCTTTTATGTTAATTTAGCTGTTTTAATTCAATCTGACTGACTTAATTATACTGCCATACTTGATTGAAACAGAAATATTTTTTCTTTCTTTTTATGAATTTAAAATATAAAAAACATTACTATTTTCTGAAATAATGGTGCAATTCACAGATTATTCATGTAGTATGTAAAATGCATAATGATAGTCTAATTGGCTTGTTACCATATATTCCATTTATGTTTATAAGCAATTTTCTCTGAGCTATAAATTAAGAACTATTTGTGGCCCAGAGAATATCTGTGTTAAAACATGAGGAATGAAGAATAGCATTGTTTACATCCATTTTTTTTTTCAAATCTGGTCAAGATTTTGGTCACATTTATTCCTGCTCCATTTGTTGGTCAGACTAAAAAGTTCCACACAAAAAGATATTTTATCTTAATTTGGACCCCTATAGGTTGACCAAGTATTTTAGGTTGCTTTTTCTCATTTCCTCTTACCTTTCCAAAACCTAAGTTTCATTATGTTTCCCACCATTGATATTCTGATTTATGTAACTCATTTCAAAGACAAAATACCCACAATGTTCTAAACTGGCTCATGCTTGTGTGCCAAGTATATGCTGCAGGAAAGAATGATTTTGTTGTGTTCACTATTATTGATAACTTTTCTGGTTCAGAAGATAGGTCAGTGGGAAAATATTTTAAATTTGGTAATGGTAAGCTTCACTCCAAACCATAGGCAACTTGCTATACTTTCCAATTTAGAGAATTGGAATCTGATCACTTCTACTTTTAAATGAGCAGCACATCTCTACGACACTAGACAGGACAGTGAACACTTGTAATCAGGACTTGCATGTAGCAAACTTTGGTCACCTGAGTCACCATCCATTAGAATAACTAGAATTATAAAGCTTTAAAGATAGAAGAAAAAGTTCTTCTCACAGAAGAAAACATGAAGACTTATAAATCTCACCCATGGGGACACCATGAATGTCCCCAAGTCAAGTCATGTCCCTTGTTAGTGCCTGAAAAGAATAAAAATTTGCTCAGCTGACATGGAGGCCAAGGAACTAAAGACAACATCGGCTATTTAAAAAATAATATTCATATGTAAGGATTTTAATAACAATTACAGAAGTTGATCCCATCTTTCTTGCATGAACGGCTCTAATCAGATAACTTTAAGCACATTTTCCTTCCCCAGCTTTGACATATCCATAAGTTATTTACTCATCAGACAAGCTCAGCCATGAATCCAATGAGAAGTACCATAAAAGCAGCATTAATTCATGCTACACATTCCTCTTCTCCTTCATATCCATTGTCATTATCCTCCCACAACATTTAGACTAATTCTAATTGATGGATTCCATCAGCAAATTAAAAAACCATACTCTCTAGACTTCTGTGATGAAAAACATACAGAGTAGAACAATATGTTCTTCCGAAATGCAGCACTTTGTTATCTTTATGGTGCAGAGTGAAAGACAAATTAAGGGAAGAATGCTGTGCAAGCCTTTTTTATTGCTTTTATGATAATAAGAAGATAGTCCTTATTTATTTTGATTGGGTGGTGCAAATTCATTGTCCCGCTACAATTTATTGATTTGGTTAAAAATCAGTGGATGCCTGATTGAAAACTTACAGGTGTTTTCTTCTGATAGTTTGCATTTGCAATTTAAATTGCATTTATAATCTTAAATGGCTCATCCACAGCTACTAGGTTTACTTCTCTAATGAATAACCTACATTTCATGAAGCAGTTTTTTAGTAGTACTCAGTTGTAATTTAAACACTGATTTCTTTTGATAAAAAGGTAAATGCTATTTATTGTGAGGAAAGTTACAATGAGAAACTGGTTGCAAAGTAATATTTATTGAAAGCAAGGGAGAAATTACAACAATACTTTTACATGTTCTAAAAGTTTAAAATTAAATTAAATCTTTCTGTATTTGATATTTAGGGTAGCACTCTCCATTTTTATATAAGCTTCCCTTGGCATTGCCCCTGTGTCTAAAATTCATATTTTGAGGTGTAATTTAAAAAAAAAAATTAGACAGGAAGCCCATTTGTAAAGATGATTCCCTGAAAAATTTAGTAAATACCCATTGTTGCCATAGTGAAACCACCCTTAATCTGTCTCTATAATCCTCCTCTAACAGTGGTGATATTTCTACTGAATGCTAAAAAGTACTTCTTATTTCAAGTTCTGGCATCAGATGGAAAGAAGCATTGTAAGAATAAAAGATATATTTTAAAACTACTCTATATTGTTGCCCTGAGTTCAGTGTACGTGCATTATCAGCTATTTCTTCATTCAATTGTGGAGTAGAATAATGATGCATAAATTATGTTGGAAAAATAATGTTATTGTAAAATCTTGTACTATTTCTTTTGGCATGTTTCAACCAAGAATAGCAAAAATTTTCTTCCTAAGGGAATTCAAAATAGTCCTGCCCTGAGAGTAAACTTGGTTATTTTTTGAGTGTATAGTAGCATTATTTCAATTGAAGAAAAAAAAAAACCCTGTGACCTCTTTCTGAAGGCATTGATTTTTTTTCTGCTTGAAAAAAGAAGTTGAGAGTGGCAACTAGCAATCATCAAATTTCCCTCCATTTTCATGCCAAGCACATAGATACATTTTAACTTGAATGACAGAGCTCTGTAGCTATCTATAGAAACTATAAATGAGAATGGAGCTGAGAGCAGAGTATAAAAACTATTTTCTAAGTTTTTGCTATTCTTTGCTTATATAGAGTTCAATTATTACTACAGGTAGAATTATAATTTGTTTCTGGTTGAAAAATGTTAACTTTTTAAAATCTTTATTCTCCTTGTCAATCTCCTCCTCAATTTTCATCCCTCATATTCTTTATGTAGCACTGAGATCAGAAGCGTTTCCTAGCTTTCTATAGTAGGTGTCATCATTAAACCTCACTTTATGATGCTTTACTTTCTGTGAAACATTTCAAGTAAAAATCAACTTGAACATTGCAGTTCACTGACATCTTCAAAGTTCCAGATTAAAAGAGCTTTAAAAGAGGAGTTTCAAGACAATTTTCAAGTTCACATTGAAAGAAATGGCAGAGTAGAATAATGATATTTTCCTGGATTATAGATCATCAGAAAATATTCATAGACACTGTCTTTCCTGAGAATCCTCATTTAGATCACTTCTATCTAAAATGATATTTTTCCCTTACCCTTCTTGAGGGCCTGGTATATTTAAAAATCACTGATTTATTAGAAATACTTTCATGTACGAACAAAAGAGAGCCCAAGGGAATGAAAATTCCTGGCAATGAAAATATGGATAGCTGTAGTGTTAATTTCCAAGCCAGCAAGTAATTATTTATATATTACATTCATTGTGTAGAGATCTAGCATTTATTTCTTTAAGTTCCCAGAAGTGTCATGTCATATTAGAAGAAAGTGACATAAAATTTTAAAAGATATTTTGAAGAAAATCAAAACACAAATACAAATAAGAAACAAAGAGCCCAGACTTTCATTCTTGATTTAGCACAGCATTGTAAATAATAGAGCGGTTCTTTTTAATGCCTGCAGAGTCACAGGCATTAAAACTGAAGCTGGAATATATCAAAGGGGTGAAAGAGCAGAGCTCTGAAGCCTAGAGGGGAGAGAAGTTGGTAGTTTCAAGTTACAACTGAGATTAAAAACTACATATGTAAAGTTTAATTTTAGTAGCATATTAATATTTTACAAAGATTCTCCAGCACTACTTTTGTGTATGTGTGTGTGTATTTATTTTTAAAGATAGATTCCAATAAGTAATGGCCTTTCCCTACCTCCTTCAGCTTGCAATACCAGGACCATTCATGCTCATTGTCAGACATCTCTTTCCAACTCCTCTCCACAGCAGGGCACAACAGCAAGATAGGAATGCAGCCGTAACGCCCATCCTCAACAGTCAACCTAAGAGAAGGGTCACTAAGCAAAATAATAAAGGTCATGGGACCAGACATTGCAACTCTCTTCCACTGGTACCAGCCTAAGCATAGACTCAGACATCACTTATATTTACACAAAAACTTATTATAATGAGAAGAAAAGGACTTCAAAGTGCATATTAAAGTTGTGGTGTACAAAACCAGCATACAAAAATTAGTAATATTTATATATACCACAGTAAACAATCTGAAAAAGCAATCATCAAAGCAATCCCACTTACCATAGCTACAAAGAATATAAAATACCTACAAATCAATTTAACCAAAGAAGTGAAGGATTTATATGAATAAAACTATAAACACTGATAAAAGAAATTGAAGAAGACACAAAAATATGAAGAAATATCTCATTCTCATGAATTGGAAGAATTAATATTTTTAAAATGATAATACTACTCAAAACAACTTACAGACTGAATGCGATCTCTATCAAAACACCAATGATATTCTTCACAGAAATAGAAAACACAATTCTAAAATTTATATGAAACCACAAAAAACCCTGAATAGCCAAAGCAATTCCTAAACAAAAAAGAACAAAGCTGAAGACATCACAGTACCCGAACCCAAAATATATTACAAAGTTATAGTAACCAAAATCATCATGGTACTTGCATAAAAACAAATACATGTACCAATGGAACAGAATACACAACCCAGATAGCAATCCATGTATTTACAGCCACAACCAACTCATTTTCAATAAGGTGTCAAGAACATATAATGGAGAGGGAAGATTCTCTCCAATAAATGGTACTAGGAAAACAGCATAAACATATGCAGAAGAATAAAACTAGATCCCTATCTTTTAGCATACACAAAAGTCAAAATTAAAATAGATTAAAGTATGGGAGTGATCAAGCACACCTGTATGTAGTCCTAGCTACTGGGGAGGCTGAGGCAGAAGGATTACTTAATCCCAAGAGTTCGAGGCTGCAGTGAGCTCTGATCATGCCATTGCACTCCAGCCTGAGTGACAGAGTGAGACCCCATCTCTTAAAAAAAAAAAATTAGTATTTAAAAACCCGAATTTAAGAGCTGAAATTATGAAACATCTAGAAGACAACATTGGAGAAATGCTCTAGAACATTGGATTGGTCTGGGCAAAGATTTTTAAAACTGAGACCTCGAAGGCACAGGTAAATAAACTAAAATTAGACAACTGGGATTACATTAAGCAAAAAAGCTTCTGCATAGCAAAGGAATCAGTCAACAAAGTTAAAAGACAAACTACAGAATGGGAGAAAATATTTCTAAACTTTCCATCTAACAAGGGATTAATAAACAGAATATATAAGGAGCTGAAACAACTCAATAGCAAAAAATCAAAGAATCAGAATAAAAAATGGGCAAAAGACCTGAACAGATTTGTCAAAAGAAAACCAATAGGTATATGAAAAATGGAGAACATTACAACTCATCAGAGAAATGCAAATTAAAAGCACAATGAGGTATCTTTTCACATTAGTTAAAATGGCTTTTTAAATGGAACATTATTTAGCCATAAAAATAATGAACAACATGAGCAACGTGGAGAGAACTTGAGGTCATTTTGTTAAATAAAATAAGCCAGGCACAGAAAGACAAATATTGCATGTTCTCACTCATATGTGGGAGCTAAAAGAGTGGATCTCATGAAAATAGAGAGCAGATTGGTGGTTGCCAGAGGCCAAGGAGGCATGGGGTTGGGGCCAAGAAGTTGATTGACGTGTATAAATATACAGTTAGAGAGGAGAAATAAGAGCTGGTGTTTGAAGGTCAGTAGGGTGGCTATAGTTAACATTGATCTGTTGTACTTTCAAATTAGCTAGAAGAGAATAATTTGAATGTTCATAGAATAAAGAAGAGGTAAATATTTAAGGAGATGGAGATCCCAATTACCCTGATTTGATTTATACATTATATAAATGTATCAATTTATCACATGTACCCCCCAAAATATGTACATCAATTATGTATCATTAAAATATACAAAATCTCAGATAAGAGTAGATATAAAAATAACTAAATGAAAACTTTAGACTTGAAAAATGTAATGATGAAGAAAGAAATTTCTAAGTTCAGTTGATTTCAATTGTGAATTCTACCAAACTTTTAAAGAAGAAATAGTACCAATTATAAACAGTCTTTCCCCACAAACAGAAAAAGAGGGAACATACCTCAATTTATTTATGAAACTAATAGTATCCTGATACCAAAATCAGATGATGACAGTACAAAATATGAAAATTACTGTTCAATATTCCTCATGAATACATAACAAAAATTTAAATCAAATATTAACAAATGGAATTTAACAATACATAAAAATAATTATACATCATAGCCAAATGATATATACTCCAGGGATGCAAACATGGTTTAATATTAAAAACTCTATGTAATCTACCACATTAACAGACAAAAGAGGACAAATCACATGATCATATCAGTTGACACAAAGAGCATTTGACAAAATTCAACACCTATTTATGATAATTTTTTTTAAAAAGCTCTGAAGAATTAGAACTTTTTTTTTTTTTAAAAGCATTATATAGGATGTTCCAGAACTTGATAAGGAGCACCTACAAAAGTCTATTGCTAACATGCACTTAATTATGAAATACTGAATGCCCTCAGATAAGGAAAAACACATACGTCCACTCTCCCCACTTTTATTCCACAGAGTGCTGGAATTCCTAACCAATGCAGCAGGCAAAAAACAAACAAACAAAAAAAGGATATAGAATTCATGAATATTGGAATGGAAGAAATAAAACTGTCACTATTGGCAGATGACATAATTGCTTAACATAAAAAGTCTCAAGGAATCTACAAAAATAAAACAAAATGCCTAGACATAATAATTTGTTATTGATTTAAAACTTTTATTCATTTCTAATGGACACATTTAATGCCATAAATTTCTCTTCAGCAAAGTTGCAGGATACAAAATAAACATATAAAAGTTAATTGCATATCTGTAATCTAGAAAAAAAAAAGGACAGTAATTTAAAAATACGAAACCATCTATAATCACCAAAAGAAAAAAATATTTAGGTGTAAATCTACCCAACATGTATGGAACATGTATATTGAAAACTACACAGAACTGATAAGACTGATGAATGAAATTAAAACAGATCTAAATAAATGGAAAGATGTATTTTTTTTAATGGATTGGAAAACTGAAGGTAATTAGAGATGTCAATTCTCCCCAGATTGATATACAGGTTTTATGCAATCCTTATCAAAATTCAGACAAAGTATTTTGTAGAGGTAGGCAAGATTATTCTAAAATTTATGTAACAAGGCAAAGGCATTAAAATAAGTGAAAAGAGCTTTTTAAGAGAAGAATAAAATGAGAGAAATCAGTCTATCCAAATTTGAGACTTATTGTCCAGCTACAGTAATCTAGATTGTGTCATATTAGGGGAGAGATAGAGAGATATCCCTCATAGATACACATCAATGTAAAAAGAACATAGAACAAAAATATAAACCCACACAAACAGGCCCAAGTAAATTTTAGCAAAGCTGTGAAAGCAATTCAATGGAGGAAGGAAAGTCTTTTATTAAGCAGGTCTGGAACAATTGGGTATACATAGGTTTAAAAAATTATTTTGCTGGGAAAATAAAACTTCTTTAAAAAGAAAAGGCTATTTTTAAAAAATGACTCCCAACTTGAACCTCATATTTTATTTTAAAAATTGATTCGAAAGGAATCAGGGACTTGGGTTTAAAATGTACAACTGAACATTTTTTAGAAAAAACAATCATAAGAGAAATATTTTGGATCTAGAGTTACAAAGAAAGTTCTTAGGTTTGACACAAAATGCACAATCCATAAAAGGAAAGATTGATAAATTTGATTTCATCAAAATTAAAACTTTGCTTTGTGAAAGCTCCTGTTAAGAGAATAAACAATAATATACAGAATGGGATAAAATATTTACAAATCACGTCCAACACAAGACTAGCATCTAGAATATATAAGGAACTTTCAAAACTCTAATTAGAATATGGACAAAAGACATGAAGAGACATGTCACTAAAAAAGGCATTCAAGTAGCAAATAAGCTCAGAGAAACATGTCATATATCATAAGCCATTTAGGAAATTTATGTAAAATCACAATGACATATTACTACCCACCTATTAGAACTGCTAAAATAAAAATAATGACAACATTAAATGCTGGTAAGGCTGTAGAAAAACTAAATCACACACATTGCTGGTGGGAATGTACAATGGTACAGCCACTCTAAAATTAATTTGGCAGTTTCTTTTAAAAAAAAGTAAAGATGCAACTACCATATGTCTCAGCAATTGCACCACTGGACATTTATCTCAAAGACATGAAAACTTCCATTCACACAAAAACCTGCACACAAATATTTATATCAACTTTTTTTTCAATAAAACTCAAAACTAGCCTCATGTCTTTCAGAGGGTGAATAAACTGTGGTAGAGCCATTCCAAGAATTAATAATTTGCTAGAAAGAAAAAAAAAAAATGCTTACACATGCAAAAACTTGTTTGAATTTCCAGAGTATTGTGCTGAATGCAAAAAACTCATTGCGATAGTTTATATACTATATGATTCCATGCATACAACATTCGTAAAACAACAAAATTTAAGAAATGGGGAACAAATTAATGATTGCCAGGAGTTTCTGTAAGTGTGGTGGGGAGAGTTAATTATGTGTGGTTTAAAATAAAACATGAGAAATCATTGTTCATGAAAATGTTTTTTGTCTTCACTGTTTCAGCGTCAATATCCTGGTTGCAATATTGTATATAGTTTTGCAAGATGTTATTAGAGGAATCTAGGTAAAGGCCAGTTTCTCGAAATTTCTGAGATTTCTCTGTATTATGTCTCATAATTCATGTGAATTTCTAATCATCTCAAAATAAAAGTTTAATCAAAATAATTTTAAAAGTTGTGATGGTTATTTTATGTGTCAACTTGACTGAGCCCCGGGATGCCCAGACATTTGGCCAAATAGTCATTAGTCTGGGTGTGTGAGGTTGTTACTGGATGAGATAAACATTTGAATTGATAAACTGAGTAAAGCAGATTGTCCTTCCTAATGTGGGTGAGCCTCATCCAATCAAATGAAGCCCTGAATAGAACAAAAACTCTGATTAAGAGGGAACTCCTGCCTGACTGCTTGAGCTGGGACTTTTTCCACCTTCAAACTCAAACTCAAACATCAGTTCTTCTTGATTACAAGGCTGCCAGCGTTCACACTGAAACTATACCATTAGCTCTCTTGTTCTCCAGCCTTCACATTTGAACTGGAACTACACATTGGCTCTTCTAGATCTCCAGCTTGTCAGTTATAGGGGGGGACTTCTCAGCTTCCATAATCAAGTAAGCAATTTTTAATAATAAATCTCTTCCTATATATACATACATATATGTCCTATTAATTCTATTTCTCTGGAAACCATGACTGAAACAATATGACAAAAAGCACTGGGAGTGTGTTTCAAATATATAATTTAGGTCTGAAAAAGAATACTGTACATCATTTTTATTGTCTTTAACACAGAAAAAAAGAAAAATTAGAACATTCTTTTTAAGACTACAATATTGTGTGTGTGTGTGTGTGTGTGTGTGTGTGCGCGCACGTGTGTGTAAAGCCTCATAACAGATATTCCTTGTGTGGAGGTAGAGGCACGTTATAAGAGTGGGAAGATTTCGATTAATAAAATGTGTACCCATAGAAGCTTAAGATACAAAAAGGGTAGTTGATCCTTCTTAAGTAAGTGCCTGTGTTCATTACCTATTCAGATCAGCATGTGGCAATTTTTATTTGTCAGTGAAAATCAATCAACCTCCACTTAAAAAAAAAGGTAGACTATTTTGGGTCATCAGTATGATTCAAGTGGTATTCTATTTTAGAAAAGTCATTTCTTTTTAAAGATGTTTTTAATATTCATGATTTGAACATTTAATTATGGTTGATATTAAATAAAAAAGAATGAGAGCACATTTTGACTTGCAAAGTTTGTAGTTCACTAAGAATTCATGAGGCCATACTCAGTAGTTTACAAGTCAATCTTCAGTTTTTTGAAATTCAGGTAAAGCATATTTAACCACAGATATACCTAATTGTAAAACTTTTTAAAAGTTTTTTTAAAAAAACAATACTAAAGGCTGTAGCTCTATTAAAGAGTATAATTTATATTAAAGCATGATTCTTATTCTCTATAAAAATATAAACCAAACCTCCATACATGATTTCCACATAAGTCATAAGAAAACAAAGTCAGATTTTCTTGAAAAATATTACATAAAGGTAAAAGGGATTTAAAAGTCAGAGAGATTTGGATTCAAACATCAATTCCTATCTAGTTTGGCCACTATAATGACAGTTACACACAGGTACTACTCACTTTGAGTGTTTACTAGATGCCAGGTAATTTATATATCGTATTTCATTTGACTATTTTAATAATTCAGATATGGCTATATAGCTGGCCTCATTTTATAGAAATGGGATCAGGCTCAGACTAGTTGAAAGTCCTTGGATTACCTCCATTTTCTTGGTTTTTGTTTCTTCACTAATGAAATGAAGAAAACCTTATCTACCTCACTTTGTGATGAATTTTATACAACATAATATATCTATAATACATTAAACTCAGTGCTGTGAACCTAACAGTCACTAAATAATATGACATTCCTTCCATTTTAATTAAAATATTATTCAGGTTCACTTCATACACAGAAATAAGTCAGAATTAGTCTATGATGCCAGATGAGAAGTCAGAGCATCCAAGAGGTGGCTGATCATGGTTGAGTGTTTACAGATTTAGATTAACTGACTGGATCAACTTCACATGCACCAATACATACCTCTTTAAAAATAACCTGTGATGTATGAAGAAATAAACAATCCATTCAGGATTTTGGTTTCAGGCAGAAAAAGTTTTGTTTCTTATGTTATATCTGTAAGAAGTGGCTGACAAGAAACGGTATTGTGCTTTATATATTTATCAAATTAAAAATAAAGTCTTTGAATCATATTAAGATAAAAATTTTGAGGTCCCTAAAATTCAAATCAGAAGAACTTTTCATGCAGCACTAAATGACTCCCTTAGGCTCATTGCTAATTTTAAAGCTATTAGACATAAGGGCTGGATTTCAAGGGAAGTACGGTCCTGAATTCATTCTTTTTCCTTTTCAGAGGGTAGCTCATGAGGCTTCAAAATTTAAAGTCAGTCAGCTCAACAGACCATGACAAGACTTGAATCTTCTTGATAAATACAAAAAACCCAATAAGAAGCTGTTTGACAGGGCTGTGTTGGGAACCGCTTTGAGCAAATCTTTGATTATCTAAGATGTTTAATTCCTAGAACAAAAAAAAAATCTCCTATTTATCTTGATATTTTGAAATCTTTTCATTTGTAAATACAGCTTAGGAACATGCTGACAGATATTTTCAGATTCATGTAGCTGGACCTCTGATTACTGATATCCTACATAGCAATATGTATTATTGCTTATTGAAATGCTATGGAACATTTATGTCATTACTTTGCCACAAAATCAAATAACCAGTGTGGGACTTTTTTTGATCTTAACAAATAATTTAAATAACTTATTTATAAAATCATATGATTATATAATGTGTGATATGTGAGGTAATACTCATACCACATTTTGCTTTAAATTACCATTAAATATTTTAAAAGTCACTGTACTTTGAAATGTAAATTAATATCAAGGGGATTCTTTAACTTAAGATAATTAACAAGATTATTTTATTACTTATAAAAAAAATTTTGTGTCTTTCAAAGTACGGTTATTTTAGCTCAGGTGTAATAGAAAAAAGGTATTTTTAATCACATAAATAAAGAACTGAGTCTTTGATTTGAGTAATGCAGCTCAGAAAAATCAAAATTATTTTGCCTCTCTGGAGATTTCAGGCAACAGTGTCTTTTTCCCTAGTTTGTTTTGGAAATTCCCTCAATGGCGTTGGCATAAGGAATAGTCTAGATGATGTGAATTATCTTTGTTGATGTAGATTCTATTTCCTTCTAGAACACATTAGGGCACTGAAAAGACTGATCATGGCAAACTTGGCTGTAGAATGTCCAGAAACAATAATAAAAAAGACCCTTGCACATTGAAACAAAACTAAAAAATAAAGAAATATAGCTTTTGACAATTACTGGGCATTTCCTTTTAGGTAGTCATTGCCTTTATAATGCCACGGGGTTTTACTGACTTCTTTGTCTTTGATTTCCCATAGCAGTGATTCACTCACATTCCCTTGTTAAGGCTTCTGAGATGAGTGGCATGAATCAGAGAGATTTCTTGAAGGATAATTAGGATATCCTTTGCCCACAGAACATAGATAGGAGGTCCTTGCGGGATTGAACTCATGTCCTTGGTCTTAATACCAGGCTCTGAAGAACCATAATAACTGGCCAAATATTACCATTCTACAAAGTTAATGAAACTATTATTTTTCTATAAGTCCTTAAAAGGGTTTCTTACAACTTCATATACCTTCAAATCCCTCTGAATTTAAGAACAAATTTTAAGAATATTAAAAGCACCAATATTTTCCCTTTAATTCCTACCAGTGATATGCTTCATTCTAGTCTTAGAGTAAAAGGCAATCAGATTACCATTAAAATTTTTTCTTCTAGAAGAGCTAAATGCTTCTTATGCTAGATGATCTCTTCCCTTGGTGTGCCTTCATTTTCTTTACTTCAAAATAAGAAATTTAGGAGCTGTGATGTTTCCTAATAATTGTTGTAATATTCTCTTTCATTTTCTTTGCTTCTTTGTCCTTTAGCAGACACTTTTCATCTGTTGGGCTTATAATGTTCTTTGCCTCCCATCATTGCTCCTGATTTTCCTTTTTTACTTCCACAATAAAGAGATGGAAATAAAAGATATATTTTTTATCCAGATATGAAAAGGTGATTATGGGCTTTTTATTTTCTTCTTTTTCTTCTTGATAAGCCACCTTTCAATAACAGAAATTTGTGATTCCCAAAGAGATCTATGTATTTCAAATTAGCAAAAGTTTCAGAACAGAACAAATGTAAACTTGAACTTTTTTTTCTCATAATATAGGGAATAATTCACACCAAGTCTGTCCCATAGCAGGTGGTATTGATAAGGAAATCTGAAATAAGCAAGATCATTATTTAGCAATGTAAGCTCTATTCTCCATATACAAACATTCATAATTAAAGCAAAAAATCAGGTATACCAGCCTCTTTGATAGTTATTTATATAACTTAATGTTATATCACTGAAATTTACATTTTCAAGACATCTGAAGAATACATAACATTGCTTTATGGGTCTATGCGCTTATAGATTACCTAATTGACATCATTTTTTAAATTCTGACAAATACACTGTACTTACTGTAGGTATATACATCACCATTTACTTACCCATTCAACTGATGATAAGCACCTAGATTGTTTCCACATCTTTGCTACTGCAAACAATGTTGATGTTGCAATGTACATTCTTTTATGTTTCTGTGAGAATATGCACAGGGATTTTGCTGGTACTAAATTTTTTAAGTACTACCAGATGACATTCTAGAATAGCTGCCCTAGTTAAACTTCTCAAATACACACATGCATGCACACATATACACATATAGTATATAAGTTTGGATCTTATATACAATTGGATCTTTATTCAATATATTTTTATTTGCATTTTAATTTTTAATCCAATATTTCTTATGAATTAAACAAAACTAAAGTGAAAGAGAAAACTATGAGGTTAAAGAGAGAACACATGAAAGAAAAATTATTTATAAATTAAAATCAATATCTAGATATTTTCTCAGGCTAAAAAAACTATTTTTTTCTTTAATTCTTGTAATGTACCTTGAATCTCATGAAAGAGCATTTTAGGAAATTCATCTAGAGAATTCCATGAAAACAATCTACGGTTTCATGTGTTGTTGATCTTCCATTTTGACTGTACTTAACTGCCATAAAATTCTGAGAGGAAAAGTTTTATTCATGAGTAAATACTTGACAATATAAAGCTGTTAAAATCATAATGCCTATTAAATGTTGAAATATGTTGCTATCTCAGAGGGTAGAGAAGCCTAGGAAATATGCCTTACTCAGACGAAATATGCCAGTTTCACACGTTGTCAATATCCACATAGAAGAGGGCAATGTTATACATGGCTTCTGTCAGAGTAATTTGATTGACTTAGGCAAATCAATCCCCAAAGTCAAACTTTAATATGTTTTTATTTTCAAAATGTCAGTTACTCTCTCCATACTGTAACATCCCTTAAATATATGTTTCACTTTCTATGTCAGTCCAACAAAAGATAATTTAAGCAGCAGCATATTTTATTATAATAATAATACTGTAAGCATACTAATAATAATGTAATGATTGGTATATTTATTGACCTGCCTCCTGCATGCCTGAGACTTCCCATTTATTACCTCATCTGAGCTTCAGAACACCATGAAATAGGGAATATTATCACCGTTATCAGAAAGGAAACACTAAGAGAAGTGGAGTAACTTGATGAATGTCTCACCATTTTTAAGAGGCAGAGCCAGAACAGTATGATTGCATCAAATCTGCTTTTTTTTTTCACTGTACATCCACTTTCCAAAATAATCCTATAAAGGTTAATTTTGTGTCAGTTTGGCTGGGTCGTTGTATCTAGATATGTTGTCAAACATCATTTTGGATGTTTCTGTGAGAGTATTTTTGAGTAAGAGTAACATAATAAAATGTAAATTTTAGTTTTACTAGAGAAAGTGTTTCTATATATATATTGGAATTTTTATTGATGCTTGGGGATTTCCAAATAATATCATCATAGTCTGTAAATTTGAAATTGTCCCAAGATAAAAACCTTAATAAAAAAGGATGTTAACAATTTTTCAGGAAATCATTTTAATTTAATCAAACCATAACCAAAATTAATAGTTTTCAGGTTTATTTTTAATAAATCATTTTAGCCTCATGGCCAACAAGAATATCTGTCTTAGATAACAGATATTTCTGAGTTTAAACCATTATAATGAAGTGGCCATAGGAATGGCTGATGAAAAAGAGGCTATTAGTTTTTAAGTCTTCCTAAGGAAAAGATATTTCTTCCTTATCTTTGGATCTTCAACATTTAGCATAATCTGTAAATATATTTAAAGGCACGACCTGAAGTTTTCCCATTCTTCATGCCTACTTCACAAGCCTTTCTATATTTTACTTTGTTCTAAATACCGTGCCAAGTTGAGAAATGAATCAAAGACCCAATCTAAAATCAGCTCAAAGCTTTTAATATATTTGCTAATCATACTTTCTTTGGACCATCAAAGATAATGAGGTAATTGAGCTTGTAATAGAATTTACTTATTTCCAAGAGAATGGAAAGTTTGAGAATCACTAGACCAAATCCTTCATTTTCTAAACAAGAAAATTGAGACTCAGAAAGGTAACTTAGTTCAGGTCATACTTTTAGTTTTGGCAAAGTCAAGGTGAGAGACATTTTCCTTTTTCTTACAGGTCTTTATACTTTCTTGTAAATTACTACCCTTCTGCCACATGAAATATCTTATTGGGATAATAAAAGACTATACAACTTATTTTATTACCCAGATAACTGGGAGCTGATTGCACACTTTCTCCCCAAGTAGAGCAGTGTTCCACAGTTTCATAAATCTGTTAAAGTAAATAATTAAAATTTTTTAAAAGCAAAATTGAGTATTTGCCAATTCAAGCTCTGATTATGTTATTGAAATTATAAATGCACTTTTGAGTGTTAGCATGTATTTTTAAGGCCTTCTGATTGTTATAGTGGAGGGATTTGGAGAAAAGATAAGTGCCCTTCAATGGTAATGCATTTCACATTTTTAATATAATACTTTAACTGATATGTTTATCTTTAATTCCCTCCTAATCTTTTAAAAATGATGTCTATGATGTGTTATTCATAAACTATTTTATATAACATATAATTGGATTTTCCCATAGTATATTAAAAGTATTTCTTTCATAACTCTTTTTCAGTTCCTAACACAAGAACACCTTGTACAAGTAATTAAGAGAATGGAATGTACCTAAATTTAGTTACCATCTAAAAACATTCAATTTAATGAATTGTATATCTAGCTTACACATGACCTTTGGAAAAATTTGGAAAAACTCACAATGTAGCAAAGTGATCAGGAGAAGGGATGTCCTTCAAACTGATGCAATTCTCAAGGACATATAATACTTACAGCTTATGAATAATTTACTTAAATGAAAATTGGGATTCTCTCCTCTATAATTTTGAGTCCTCTAGTTGCAGTTATGCAAAGCCTTGGCCTCTCAATCTTCCAGTGAGGAAAAATTCAGTTTTTTCCTGCTGGATTCCTGACACTTATTTGGCAGAATCTAACAAATTGAAGAATTGGGAAGTTACCAGACAAGCTCAGTAAGACAGAAAAGGGTGGAGGGGGGGAGGAATACATATTGGAGGACAAGGATTTACAAAAAAGGAAAATCAGATTCAAAAACATGGGAATAAGAGAGGAGGGAGAAATATTGAGTTGGCGTTGGACTAACCACAGACACAAGAGATAATAACAGTGACCAACATTTATAGAGTGCTTATTATTCTTATTCTAAGTATGTTCCATGCTTCAAGTCATTTAATTTTCTGAACAACCCTAAAATATAGGTATACTTATTGCTATTTTTCACATAAGGAATAGGATGTACACAAAGGTTACATAAAGTGCCCAAGGTCACAAGTGCTTACTTTGGTGGAGTATAGAATTATTTATGGAGATATGAGAAATCAAATCCAGATATCTGACTCCAGAGTCTATATTTAGTCATCAAGAAAGATCTTAGAAAAAATCATGTTGTATTAAAGCGAAGTTCCATTTGTCACACTGAGAAACTGTCAACAAAATGAAACTTAAAGGACTTCTTGATAGGTCGTGGTTTATTGGAACGTGACATCATGCCAATACTGTATCACAGGGTAGTTCATTATAAGAATTACATATATACATATTAGTTTATATAATTTATTTACTCAAGATTGACAACACACACCTCTATCCATAATTTTCCACTTGTGATTGTCATACTGACAAAAAATTTCCATAAGAAGAAAATAGATATTTAATAAGTAGTAAAATATAATTTATTAATGATATCAAACAATTTATGCACATATACACACAAATATTAGGGATTGACCTAATCATGATTGATGAATCTTAAAAGGTTACATGAGAATATTTGCAAAGTTTTTTTTTGCTAAAAGATAAATTTTTTCTGTCACATCTATTATATCTAGTTTATTGTGTAATTCATTAGGAACTAATTTATTGTCTCTTGTCCTATAATTGCAAAAGCAGGCTTTCTAAAGGGGCACAATTAATGAGTCAATTGAACACATTGTAATACAATGCTTCTTTGTTTCTTACGGTGACAGAAATAAATTTGCACACCACTATTTGTAGGAGTAAATAGAGTAATAATTATAAAGCATTTCATTAAGATTAACTGTAATTGATTTGATTAATTTCACTGACATGCCAAATACATTATAGAAATTATAACTACTTAAAGTCTTTAAAATAAGAAGGAAAGATCATTTTTGTGTGTGCTTGTCTATGTGTATAAATGTGTACATATGTGTGTATAGATTATGTATATATATCAGCTTGCATTATTAATTTATGTTTGATTTTAAAATATTTGGAGATTATTTATACAATTTACAATGTTGAAGTTTGCTTTCTGAAGAAATTTAGTTTTCCCATCACAGCTGGTATTATAACGAAAATTAAATAAAAATGATAAAGTCCCTGGGGTTTCTTTTTCTGTTATTCTATGAATATTTTGTTTTTATTTCTTATTCATTTAATTTTTAATCACCCTTAATGAAAATTTTATTATCATAGTTATATAAGCCTATGAAGGATTATTCTCAATTATTTTTCTTTACAGAGATTGAAGTGTGTTAATGTTTATTTTGTTTACTTTTTTAGGTTGTGATGGGTTATCCTTCCATAGGCAGTGAAGGGAGGCAAAATCATGGCTTGCAAGCAATCCTCTGTAGGGAAGGAGGCTGCCACGTGGGGTTTCAGGCTCCCTGACCAGCCTTTCCTCTCTTAGTTTAACTTTACAGTAAAGAAAGAGATGGCTGGGCTGCTTTGCCAGGTTGTAATATAGTGTAGAAAATGTAAATCTGGATAGATTTAGAGTTTTCCAAAGAGTGGATTGAATTTCACTATCATTTAGTAAGTCCATTGATTAAGCATAAATGAGAAAATGTTTCTGTAAAAATAGAAATGAGCCTTTGTTTTCTGTAATTCACACCAATTTTCCACATATATAAAGCCAAAATGACAGAGTAGGCACAAATTGCAGCCATTAGAGCAGTGGTCCCTAACATTTTTGGCACCAGGAACCAGCTTCAAGTAGGAGAATTTTTCCATGAACTAGGGCAGGAGAGCAGTGGGAGGGGGCCTTGTTTTCCCAACATGTCATGGACCAGTACCGGGCGGCAGGGGTGGGAGACCACAGCATTAGAGGCTTTTTGGCAGAATTATAATATATTTGTACATCAGCAAGGGTGATAATGCATTAAGTATAGACCTAAGATGGGTAAGGAAAAAAACAGAGAGATAGGAGGATACTGCAAAGATTCTAATGAAAAGGAATTGAGGCTTGTACCAGGGTAGTAAAGGTGGAGATGGCAAAAAGTTTTCCAAGTCTGAGTATTTTTAATAAACAATGCAAAAAGGATTTGATGTGGTACATAAGAGAAAGAGTAGTAAGTCAAGCAAGATTCTCAGAACCAAGTTCTAAATACCTGTAAGAATAGAGTGGTCAATAACTAAGGTGGGTGAAACTCGTGAGAGTAAGTAAAATTTTTGTGGAAACGAGACAGCTCACTTTGGGACCTGTTAAGTTTAAAAACCCTGTTAATTATTCCAGTGAAGATGTTGATTAGCCCATTGGATATATGAGGCCAGAAACCAGAGAAGAGGTCTGGAGAGAGATATATGTTGGGAGTTATTAGCACAAAAGAACTTATGGGTTGTAAAGCCATGAGACTTGAAGACAGTATAAAGGGATTTGTTGTAAAATGAAATCATAGAGAAACAAACTCTCAGGCAATGGAAAGTTAAGAGGGCTGGGATATGAGGAGGAATCAGAAAAATGGATTGAGAAGGAGCTGATAGAGAATTAACTGGAAAAGCAACAAATTGTGGTATTCTAAGAGCCAGTGAAGACAGTATTTGAAGGAAAAGTGAGAAATTTAACTGTTTTGTGCTGCTGCTCAGTCAAGTAAGATAAAGAGTAACATATAAGCATTGATACCCTTAATAAAAGTAGTTTCCCTGGAGCTATAGATATGATAGCTTGCCTGGTGCAGCTTTATGTGGGAAACAGAGACAAGGAGTATAGAAACTCTTTTAACAAATTTTTCTATAAAGGCAGGAAAAAACACAGTAAAATACCTAGGCAGGAAAGTGCAATCAAGAGAGTTTATTCTTTCCCTCAGATGAGAATATGTTGGTGTATTTTTGAAGAAGTTCCAATAAGGATAAAAAAATCAGTAATGCAGAAGAAGAGGGACGAAAGGAGTGATGGCTTGGCTTGAGTGTTTTCTCTATAGAGGCAAAGAAAGGGGACAAAAATTGAAGGATAGATGTTTTATTCATACTAAGAGAAAAAAGGCAGATTATATGAAAACTTATGTAGTTAGATGGGTAGATTTCTGTGGAACTAGTGGAAGTTTTTTTTTTTTTTTCTGATTACTTTGAATTTTTCAGTAAAAAAGGAGCAAGGTCATCATCTCAGAATAAGGATAGGAGAAGATGTTTTGGAGATTTGAGGGGAGAAGAGCAAGCGAGAACAAAATTCCAGGAAAAAGAAGAGTTAATGGCTGGAGGAATACAGTATGATTCACATGGAGCGTTAAAGAACTGAGGCTGGCTATCATAGATTTCAGTTAAAATTTATCAGAGACATTATATGTTTTTTTTTTTTTTCAATACCATTTTGTTGCAAAATTATGTGCTTGAAGAAGACAAATGAAAGCCTTGCTAATGGCTCTGGTTTAGCCAAGTAGCCCAGAAACTTTTAAGATCTCCTTTCTCCTGTGTGATTTTTTTTCTCACCTAGATTGGAAAAATGTATGTAACTGAAAAGTAGGCAAAGTACAATATGATCAAATAAGGATCTTCCAAACTTACTGTTTATAACCTGAGTAGGTAGGCTTACACTTTGAATGTCAAAAACTTAGAGTTTTAATAAATTTTTTTTTATTTTAGAATAGTTTATATTTACATAGTTCTTACAAAAGTTAAGAACAGAGGACAGAGTTACCATATACTCCACTCAAACTTTCTCTTATTGTTAAATTTTGTCACTTTTGTTACAACTAATATACTGATATTAATGTTTTAAGACATAATACAATTAGTAAATAATACATTTAATACATAATATTAAACTCTATAATTTATTCATATTTCCTTAGATTTTACCAAATGTATTTTTTCTGTTCCAGGATCCCACCCAGGAAATTGTATTTAGTCATTATACTTCCTTAGGCTCCTCTTGGCTATGACAATTTTAGATCCTCCTTATGTTTGATGGCCTTTTCAGTTTTTAAGGAGTACTGGTCAGGTATTTTGTAGAATGTCCCTCTGTTGGAATTTTTCTGATATTATTCCCCTGGTTAGACTATGATTATGTGTTTTTAGGGGGAAGACCACAAAGATGAAGTGCCATTTTCATCATATCATATCATATCAAGAGCACGTACTATCAACAAGACTCATCACTGTTGATGTTAATCTTGATCACCTGGTTGAGGTAATGTTTATTATGTGTCTCCACCATAAAGTTATCCTGTCTTCTTCACCCCAGCACTAGACTCAGCCATTTCTCTAAGGAACCCTGAAAAATCCAGATATTTTAAATTAAAAAGACTTTTATACATTTTTCTGTCGTAATATTCTTCTCTAAGGCAATGGTGGATGCCTTGCTTTCTATATAATATTGTGATTAAACAGAAATATAGATCCTAATTTAAAAAATTAGCTCAACACTAACAAGAAGAAAAATAATAGAAATAGCTGGCATTTACATAGGCCCCTTTAAGATCAGATAATATTTTAAGTACTATAATTGTTAACCCATTTAATACCAACAACCTATAAGGTGGTGTAATGGGATCCTGATAAGTGTTTTATCTCATGCAACCCTTACAACAAAACACAATGAGGTTATTAATTATTACTGTATCCATTTGAGAGTTGAGGAACTGAATCCTAGGCTTACATGGATTTTAGTTCAGGGATTTTAATTCAGATTTATCAAATTCTGAAATATGAATTCTTAATTACTAAGAAAAGATTGTTTCCTTGGCTATATTCATGCTTGGAAAAACAAATAAGATTATCTTCATTATTTCTACTGCAAAATAATGGAATTGGATGATAATATCTAAAGGTTCTTTTAAATAGTAAATGCCGTAATTTGCTTATTTCCTCAATTTCTCAGATGCCTTTTTTTCTGTATTCATTTGTATCTTGTATATATGTCCAGTAAAGGATTTATCACATGAAACCAATCTATTTTGTTACATATCTTTCTCTACATGATTTAATCACCTATATAACCCAGATTAATTTCTCATATCTATCATAAAGAAGATAAAAATTTTAGTTTAATGATTAAATGAGCAGAATGTCAGTGCTAAGATATTCATGGACAAGTCACTCACTAAGTCATTTTTGAAAGTATCAAAGAGGCTTAAATATAATTGCTCATAAGGGTTCTCACATTGTGGCCAAATCTATATCATTAGTCTTAAAACTGGATATTTTAACAAACTTAAATATTATAAAAGAAGCAAAAATTTTTAGGAAGGTAAAAGACAGCAGGTATTTCTTTGATGTTATTTATTAAAAGTATATATAAGACACAATATGTAGGGGGGAACAAATGTTGCTTTCTAAGCAATAGAAATTTACATAGAGTAATTGATTCCAACTTCAATCCAATTTTACTAACATATATTTTCAGTATAATTTATGACTCCTTCATTTTGAAATACTTATTGTATTTTTAAAGGTAGATTGGTAAAGATCAGCCCAATTCTCTGTTTAACTTATCTAATGCCTGAGCTTTAATTGAATTTATCCATCAAAGTCACATTTCATCTGGAGAATGGATGTCAGACTACAGCACTTAGCAATGATGAAGGAAAGGACTTTAAATTAACTAACAATGGTGTCTTAGGACAAAAAGCCTATATTCATGGACTGCTTAGAACTTTAGTTCAAATATTTAAAAAACGTTTAATATTTAATAATACTCAAATATTGGTTAAAAGCAGTATCACTATAAATTGAGGCATATGATAGAATATTTAAGGCTGGTAAATGTATATGTCCTACCATGTTAATTTATAGAGTTGTGTCAATATGTACAAAAAAAATTTAAGTCAGTAGCTCTATAAATAACTTATGTTAAATGTAATATGCCTTGGTCTGCATATTTAACACATGCCTTGATGGTGATACAGCAGTCCCCTCCTATCCATGCTTTAGTTTCCTCAGTTTCAGTTGCCTGTGGTCAACCTCAATCCAAAAATATTAAATGGAAAATTCTAGAAATAAAGAATTTGTAAATTTTAAATTGCATACCATTCTGAGTAGTATGATGAAATCTCATGCTGTCCCACCTGGGATGTGAATCATTCCTTTGTGCAGTGTATCTACACTGTACACACTACCTGCCTGTTAGTCACTTAGCTATCTCAGCTGTCAGACTGACATCATGTATATAGGTTTTGGCATTATCGTGGTTTCAGGCATCTACTGGGGATCTGTCATTGGAGCGTATTTTTCGAGGAAAAGGTGGAGGGCACTATAAAACTATCAACATAATCAGGATACAAAATTCTTTGTGTTGATAGTTTAAACAGAAGTAGCTTAGAGAATGAAGACCCTGAAGGAAGGAAACCATACACATTATCTGTATTTTCTGGGTAATTATCACTGCCTGTGGCTAATGTGTAGTTATTTCCCCAATTCTAGAATGCATAGTTAAACATTTTTGGCAAATGACAAAATTCCTATATTGACTGCATAACTCATGGAGTAAGGGCTGTTGTGGTAGGAAAGGCCAAGTAGAAGCCTCTACCTATCAAAATAATATACGCAAAGCAATGTCACATATCTGGAGGGATATCAGAGATCTGTGCCACCACCTAGGACTTGACAAATGCAGTAATGTTGATTACCACCATGTGCCCATTTAACTTACCTATTTGGCCTGTGCAAAAGACAGAGGTATTTGGAGAAGGGCAATGTATTCACGTAAACGGAACAATGTGATTGCGATCGTTGTTTTGAATGTGTATTCTGAACACACACACACACTCTGATACACAGCGCTTGATCTGACTAAGCTATTATTTTGTGCATCTGCAAATAAAGATCATCGGAAATAGTTTGTTTTCAGGTGGCATAGCCAACCATATACCTTTATAGTATTATTTCAAAGCTATCTAAATTCCCTGCCTTCATGCCATAACCTCTGTAAGGAATTGATCATCTTTCTCTTCCATATAGTATTACACTGGTCCATTGGTGATATCATGAAACTGGACCTGGTGAAAATGAAGCAATAACTACTTTTACACCTTGGTAAGGCATATGTGAGCCAAACTTCAAGTGCCTGTCGGTTCAGTGACATTGCTAGGGGTTCAGTGATCTAGGGCATGTCAATATAGTTTAAGGTAAAGGGCAAGTCGCTCCATCTGGTCTTTCTTACCACTGAGAAAGAAATATCATGACTATTGATCTTTTTTAGAATTTGGAAGAAACATAAACTTTATTTGCATGTGCTACCTGGAATAACCCAAGAGGCTAGAGTTTTAAGGGGGAGGGGGCAAAACAAAAGAGGAGTTTTCAACAAGTCCAAAATACAATGAAAGCTGTTCTGTCACTGGGTTTTATAATCAGAAGATCTCATGGTGTTCTAAATGTTGGTGGCAGATAGGAATGTGTATGGAAGGTGAATTAAAACACAGACATTTATAATTTGGTTCATAACTATACTAGTCTCTACATATAATTACTCTCCTTTGAGAAACAGCTTGTGGCTTTCTACTGAGCTTCAACACAGACCAAATATTTGACCATGAGTCCCTGGGCCACAAAGTTACCATGACCAAATTTATGTCCAAGCCATAAATTTGTCATGCACGGTTGCTTCTATCTCCAAATGGAATATGAGAGCAGTCATGAGCAAGTCCCGAAGACACAAATAAGTTTCATGAGTAGATAGCTCAGATACCCATGAATCCTATTTTTATGACATTGCCTTCTCTCTCAGCTAACATATAGGGTCTTGCGGAGAATTCCCTATAGCCAGTTGTTTGTGAAATAAATTATTCAGGTCTGATTTACAAACAGTATTTCTAGATATGCTTTCACTGCCTGAGTGAATGTCTGTAGAACCACAGCCCCACTCTGAGGTGCCTGTAGTGCTATGAAGGACAATAGTGAAGAGAAACCTTGTCAGTGGACAGAACTCGAAGTAGTGTACTTGAATGCTCATTTTTCCTGGGCATGGAAAGAGCCAGAGATGTAAACCTAATTGATTCACATACTCTAGCTAATGGTTTGGCAGGATGATAGGGGACTTGGAAGGAACACAGTTCAATAATTGGATAATTGGAGACAAGGTAGTCTAGGGAATAGTTATGCTAATGGACCTCTTCAAATGGTCCCAGAATATGAAAATATTTGTCTCCAAAATGAATGCTCACCAAAGAGTGACCTCAGCAGATGAAAATCTTAATAATCAGGTGGACAAGATAGCAGTTTGGTAGATACCAGTAAGCCTCTTTTTCCAGATACTTCTGTCCTTAATCAATAAATTGATGGACAAAATGACCATAACAGAAGGAATGGAGTCTTGGTATGGACTAAGCAACCTGGATTCTTGTCCACAGAAGTGGATAAGGCTACAATTGCTGCCTACTGCCCCAACTGCCAACAGCAAAAACTACACTGAGCACCTAATATGACATCATTCTCTTGAGGAATCAGCCAGCCATCTGATGGCATATTGATTTTCTTGGACCTCTTCCATCATGGAAGAAGTGTACTTTTTCTTAGTGGAATAGACAGTTCCTGTGGATGTTAAATTGCCTTTCCTGCCTGCAATGCTTCTACACAAAAACACAATATGTGATTTTACCGAATGTCTTACTCATTACCATGTTATTGCAGACAGCATTGCTTTCAACCAAGGAACTTATTTTATGGGAAATGTAGTGTGCCAATGACCCACTAACTATTCATGGAATTCACCATGTTTCCATCATACTTAAGTAGCTGGCCTGATATTAATAGTAAGATAGAATGGCCTTTTAATAACATAATTATAATACTATCTGGGCAACAACTTGCAGTTTCGAGTAATGTCTTTCAGGATGTGTCATATGCTCTGTATTGGTGACCAATATATGGTGTTGGTTCTCTCAGAGCCAGGTTTGTCAATATAGAAATCAAGGAGGAAATATGACTAGCCTTTCTACTACCTTTTATGATCTAATAAGGGATTTTTGTTTGCAGTTGCCACAATTTTGTATTTTTCTCATCTACACTCCTTAGTTACCAAAAGATGAATATTTTCACTAGGGAAAGCAAAAGTGGTTCCCTTGAATTAGAAGTTGAGAGTGCCACCTGGAAACACCAAAATTCTCATGTTAATGAATCAAACAGGCGAGGAAGTAGGTGTGAATCCTACTATCAAGCCTGGGGGGAATTGATACTATTTATCAAGGGGAAATTGGGTTGTGAACTCACAATGAGTATAAAAAGGAAAATGTGTGGATTGCAAGAGAACCTCTGAAGAAATTTAGTACTCCCATGTTCCATGATAATAAGCCAAGGGAAACTATAATAAACTTACTACAGGCAGAATTGCAAATGGGCCAACACATGATTGCCAGATATAGTAAATAAATATGGAGTTCTCACTTATAATTAAATTTCAGGTAAATAACATTTTTTTCTTTAGTTTAACTATGTCTCATGCAATATTTGACATATACAGTTGACCCTTAAACAACCTGAGTTTGAACTTCACTGGTCTATTTATACTCAGATTTTCTTCTACCTCTGCCACCCCTGAAATAGTAGGACCAACCCCTCTTCCTCTTTCTGCTCAGCCTACACAACATGCATGCAAGGAGGATGAGGACCTTCATGATGATCCTCTTACACTTAATGAATAGTAAATATATTTTCTCTTCCTTATGATTTTCTTAATAACATTTTCTTTTCTCTAACTTACTTTATTGTAAGAATTTAGCATATGTACATATGAAATATAAAATATGTGTTAGTTGACCATTTGTATTATCAGTGAGGCTTCTAGTCAACCATAAGCTATTAGTAAAGTTTTGGGAAAGTCAAAAGTTGTACAGGGATTTTCAACTGCAAGAGGGGCATTACCAGTGACAGGACATTTAGGGATGGGGAGGATGTGAAAGCTGACAGGGATTCACTGAGCCACATTTAAAAAAAGGATAAAAAGATTCTTTTAAACATAAGAAAATCAAACATTCAATATTAAACAGCCTATGTGTGTTATAATTCATTGCTTCTATCTCTTCAAAAATATTGAACAATCTCACAAAAGCCTCATGTGTTTAGGCTTTTAAAGAGAATTCAAAGAAAAGGGCTGAGTCCATATTTGAGTTGACACAGCAATAAAGATAAAGCAACAGCTGCAAGATGCATGAGTGGAGACAAGAACACAGAAGTAGCAAGAAGTGATCATAAAAAACATAGCAGTTTGAGGAATTTATAAAATTTCCAGGAAGGACTTTATGCTTTTCTAAAGAAAATGGCATAGAGTAGGAATTCAAGTACAGTATATCTTAGCCTAGATCCTAATGGGTTGATTAGCCCACCTGGTAAGTGCTTTGCACAACCTTATGACACTTTTACGGGGTGGGGGGGTACTGTATATTTGTTGCCAAACAGTGTAAGTGGGAAAGAAAAAAAAAGTTATTTAATTCTAGTTCATCAGAAATTAATTAGATAGAAATATTATAATTATATAATTATTTCAGCACCCGTGAAATTAGTGAATTATTTAATAGAAAATGGAATTTCAGAGCTGTTAAGTGTGTTAACTAAGATTTGCCAACTGAGATAAAAGAATTCCAGGGCTGTGGCACTTGCTTAAGTGTCCTTTCCACCGTGTTATAATCCTGCTGATCCTAAAGTCCTCCTAGGTGTTGGGATTTCTTTTTTTTTTTTTTTTTTTTTTTTGAGACAGAGTCTTGCTTTATTGCCCGGGCTAGAGTGAGTGCCGTGGCGTCAGCCTCGCTCACAGCAACCTCAAACTCCTGGGCTCAAGCGATCCTTCTGCCTCAGCCTCCCGAGTAGCTGGGACTACAGGCATGCGCCACCATGCCCGGCTAATTTTTTCTTTATATTTTTAGCTGTCAAGATCATTTCTTTCTATTTTTAGTAGAGACGGGATCTCCCTCTTGCTCAGGATGGTCTCAAACTCCTGAGCTCAAACGATCCACTGGCCTCGGCCTCCCAGAGTGCTAGGATTACAGGCGTGAGCCATTGTGCGCGGCCGGGATTTTTTAACTAACACCTACTTGCCTGCTCTTAATTTTTCTAACTGAAGTAGTTAATTAATTCTCAGTTAATAGCTATACTAATGACTTTATTTTTCATACAACATACTCCATATATATAATATATAGGTATGTGTACATATATGTGTGTGTATATATGCTCTCTTTCAGATAACCTTCCCTTATTCATTCTTTCAATCAATCAAAAAACATATATTGAACATCAATTATATGTGTAAGCACTATTCTAGATACTGGAAAAACAAGAGCAAACAGGAAAAAAACTAATATATTCTTCATATATGGTACATTCTTTTGGGAACACCAAGACATAAAGATTTTCTTCAGAAATCAACATTTATTTGTTAGCAGCTTAACATCTAACATTTATTTAATACTTAATAGGTGTCAAAGACGACCTGTAACACTTTAAATCCTTAATTTACTCTCCATTCGAACCCTTCAAGCTTAGTGCTTTTCTCAGTTTTACAAATGAATGAATTGAAGGATAGAAAATTGAAATAACTTGCTCAAATTTACATGGCAAATAAGTTGCACAGCCAGGAATGAAACCCAAACAACATGATTCCAGCACATGTTCCTAATCACTGTATGTGATCTCTGTTTATCTCCCCTGCAGAATGATGGGAAATATGGAAATATCAGAATACTTCCTAATGAGATCTTATTTAATGCATGTATAATCTGACTTTTCTCTTAAAGATATAATCCTTATTTCTGTGTACACATATTTAGTACAATTATACATACAGTTGTTTATAATATAAAATAATTAATAAAACATAATGTGAGGAGTGTGATCATTCGGTATTCTTAGATATAAGCAGAAGTGATGACATAAAAAGCAAGGAAAACACTCCTCTTCATTGTCAGTGAGAGCATTTCGCTCACTTTACTGCAAAACGAACAGCCAGAGAGCACTTGACTAGATGAGGCTAAAAGCACACATACACTACTGTGCTTTTTTAAATGAAATATTCAGCAGCAAGATGAAATAAGTGACCATGAAAAGGGATTTGTGGACATAAAATTAGAAGATAGATTCTGTCAGAGCATTTCACAGAATTGGAAAGGGATCTCACCTCCAGGCCGGCTGGTGGCGATGAAGCTATAAGAGAGAGTTCCAGTAATCAATCTCAGTACAGCTGCAAACAGAAGAGCAATCAGAATTATGTGTTTTGTAGGTTGGATTGCAAGAGAAAAAGAAATTAGATGAATGTGTCAATAACAGCCTCTATGTGCACCTGGTAGTTCATTGTCCAGATAATAAATTTAGCAAGACCAAAAATAAAATCATTAAACTTTAAGAAGTAATTTCTAAGTTTATTTAAGGTCTCCCTATTTGGAATGAGTGGGTATTAAGAAATATCTTACATAGGAGAGTTTTAAAATTTTGTGAAATGATAGATGAATGAAAATAAGGGAAATGAATTTCTTGTACCTCTCCATCAGACACCAGAATTAATTTCTAAAAATAAAAATAATTTTAATGTATTTAGAGCATATATTTTCCTACTTTAAACAAAATTAAAATATGATGTGAGTGTAAGTCTGTATGTGTGGATTTTTCCTATGCGAAAAAGTAGCAAATAAGCACGATGTAAGTGCAGAGTATCAGAAGGTAAAATTATTCTCAAAATTCTCAATATCCTTCACCCCCCTATTTTTCCCATTTATGTTTCATCCAAATTATATTAGAAATAGATCCCTCAATCTGCATCTCCATTTTGTTTTCCTTAATTTGTTATATTGGGTTTGTAAGACTCATAGATTAGCACATTAAAATGTGTGTAACGCATTAGAACTGTTTCAAAGCCTCAAAGAAGACAGGTGGACCACATCTTTCTCATTCTTTCCCTCTCTGTCACTCCACTCCTACTTATCAGCACTTGTGGTCCCTTAGGTCTGGGGCAAAAATGGTGGCAGGAAACACCTAATGCATTTTCTTTAACTACTTTCTCTTAGGCTCAATAATTTTCAATTTGCCTCTTCTCTTACAGATATTTCAATGTTCTAATTAAGGGGTAGATAAGACTGTACAAAAATGAATGGAATATATCACTGATTGTATTTATGAGTTTCTTTATTAAAAATAGCTTTTATATTTTTATTCATAACCCCTAAACTCTGCAATAGTGATAACTGTCATATCTCTGAGAGTCACAAAGGCATATGCACCTGGGCTGAATAGAGAAATTGGACCTATTATTTCCAATAATTGTTCTATAAGCCATCTCATCTATATTTTCTAGAGTTTTCCTTTAACTCTCTCCTTTATTTTTTTCTTTCTAAAAGATATAAGCCAATCAATGTTTGTGATTATGGATTAGGTAGCAATTGACTAATTATTTAGTTTCAATTGGCCATAAAGAATAAAAGTTAAAAGAAAATTATTTGTCCTTTCCATGCTTTTTGAGAATATGTTGAAGTACTACATAAATCAAGTTCAGTTTTGAGAATCAAAATGAATCAATATAAACAACAAATTTAAGGAGCTGTGAGAAAGATCTATTAGGATTGAATGAAATACCAGAACTGGCCTAGGGTATCTGTAATTACCCAAAGGGAATTCAATTTATGGATTCCACCCTAATTTAGTCTGCTTTCAAGGGTTAAAATGAAAAATTGAATCAACCATCCATATCAATCCTAAGTTTGAAGGATTTTAATGTTTCTTTCCAGATTTGCTTTGTGTGCTGATTAGATTTATAGGAAAATTATTCAACTGCCAGATTTCTTCTACATATATTAATATAATCTAAAAGGATTAAAATAATTCATTTTAACTCATAGTTTTACAATAGAAGTTGTAATTATTTAAAGCATGTTTCTTTATGTGCTCCAAAAGGTGATATGAAATTTGTATAATGCATAATTAGATAAGTCTGTAAATTATGTACATAATTTATGATTTTTTTATTTTGAAAGGGGCAAAAATATTTGGGTCCACCCCCCCTTTCCCTTTCATTCTGGAGTAGGAAATATATGAGTTCAAATAATGGGAGTGTGTTTGAATTTAGCCTTGCTTTGTCCCTTAAAAACTTACTGAGATTCAAAACCTCAGTTTCCTCATAAGTAAAATGTATAAAAACTATCTTTAATGTTTTTGTTAGGTTTAAAATAAGAAAATATCTGTGAATGCTAAATATAGTGTCCTTGCTATGTGAGTGATCAACTGATTAAGAATTTATGAAACACATAGAAAATAAGCAAAACAAATGGGCGAAACGATCAAGTGAGAACAATAAATACTTTCAGTTACAAAATACATTTTATCTTCATCATGTGAGCTTGAGAGGATATGAATACACACACACACACACACACACACACACAATTCTCCACAAAATGAAACTATCAATCCACCAACACATTTCTATATTTGGATGCAAGCATGCTTTGGTTTGCTTAGAGCAAAACATTTTCTATGTAAATGAATTGCTTCTTCTGAAGCAGTATTCTTGTCAAATGTATAACGCATACAAAATAGCTAGAACTCAGCCAATAATAGCATATTATCTCACGGGCCCGACCTTCATTAAAAACAATGCAGGACATCATTAAAATGTGTGAAGAGTAATTTAAAATATGACTTTTTGATGGAATAATAAGAGGTTGTCATATTTATAACAAGTACAGACTCAGTAACAACAACAAAATAACATTCATTTTTGAATTATTCCATAGATAACTGCAAAAGATTTTTTTAGTAGTAATTAGAGTTTGGGGAGTTGAAAGTTGGGGAGAAGAGGGAAGAAAGACGTGAAAAACCTGTTCTCTCATTTTAGAATAATAGTTTTTTAAGAGCTAGAGTTGAAGTCTTCATCTTTTCTACTTATTTTGTCCCTAGAGCAAGCTTAGCCAGTTTTCTATCTTACCAATTGGGGTCCCTAATTCAGTAGTGTGGTGTTAATATTAAAAAATCATCCATATTTTTATAGATTACAATAAGTAAAGTCACATGAAACCAAATAGCATATCCAGGGATTAAAATGTAGCTTGGGTCCATCATTAGGTATCTGATGCATGACTTGAAACTTTACTTTCTATGCCATGTCACCAAAATTTCTAGAAAATTTTAGAAATGATTAAAAGTACGAAAGGAGATGACTCTTAATGCTATTTGAGAAGTTTAGAGAGTCCAAGAGATGCTATGGAAAACAACATTCAAATGAGTTCAAATTAATTTCTCCCTGCTGGGAGATGGCAGCTCATGCTTTTCCTCAGGGAAAATTGCATTATCCGACACGTTGTACTTCCAACTGGGCTTTTTCTATGTGTTTTCGCTGTTGTACAAACACGGATAAAGGACAGGAGCACAGCAACATGCTCTTTACAGTAGTTCTCTCTGGCTGCTGCTATGTCTTCTGAGCAACATTTCCCTACTCAAATTTTTCGTAACCCCTCCAGACCTCCTTCACAACTAAGAATGTGAATTGGGTGAGGCTAGGAGCTGTTGCTCTTCAATACTTTTCAATCCTGTTTTTCTGTTGGAGTAAGCAGGAAAGTCTGTCTCTGCTTTGTGCCCTTTCAACCCTGTGGACAGGACACCAGATTCACCTGTTCCCATGCATTCAACAAATGTCGTTTGAGTGCATGCTTTAAACCAGGCACCATTCCAGTTAGTGGGAATTGAGAAATTAATATGATAGTTCTCTTGGAGATGTGATCTCAGCCATCAGAAAAGGATGATAAAGTAAAAGTAGCACCAAGGGAAAAACATTTTACTTTATTATTGTGGTCTACCCCGTTATGTCTTCCAAAATTTATATCCCATTTCTAAACTCCTATTTGTCATATATTTGGTTTCAAGAAGTTTGCATGTGACATTTTGTAGCCAAAAATTTCCAAAGACCAAATTAAAAGTTTATTACCGTTAGAAGTATCACAGATTATATGAATACTAAAATTCTTCACTCTTCTATTTATTCTCTCAATTTATGTATCATGAGAAAATACACTACTTATTTTACTCATCAAAATAAAAAATTCATTTATTATTCCATTTTTAATTATTAAAAGAACTTGAGAATTAAGCTAAATGAGCAACATTAGTTAGAAAGAATGATTAATAGCATCAGTTCTCGTTTTAATACATCTGTAATTTAGAGGACTTTTCTAAAATCATAGAAATATATTTATTCTTCTGACCATGCATACAAAAGTGAAATAAGGTTTTGACTATATGGTCAATACATTAAAAAGTAGAGTAATAAGTGCTATATACATTAGTAGTTGAATCCTTGTAGAAAATAAGGCAAGGTCAAATTACATCAAATAAAAATATTTATTGAGTCCCTTCTCTATGTAGAGTGTTTTGTGAATTACTTTTAGTTGCTGATAATAGCCTAAGAAAAAGTTATCTTCCCCAAGAGCCTAACAATCTAGTTGGGGAGACCTGATATCTACATGAAAAATGAACAAGAGAGGATTTAAATAACAGTTCAAGAAAACAGAAATATTTTCCCATAAAGAACATATTTAATTACTGAATTAATTCTAGTAGTAAATGGTTGGATGTTTTGGGCTTTTTCACAAGTATTTTCTGTTTCATTATATTTTAATATATTTTTTATATAATATAATTATTAAATAAAATTTGCAACATTTAAAATATAACATCCACTGATCACTATGTCAGCCAGAGATCCATAGGTTTGTGTATATCTTCTTCTATACACATGTGCGTATGTGTGCATAACTTTTCCATATGTGTATACGCATCAACCAATAAACTCATCTCCTTTTTAAAAATAATGTATCAATTTAAATTTGAATATAGAGTTTGACCATTCAGAGATGTTGTGTTGTCTGAGAAGACAGTTGAGGGCGTCTTCCATGCTTTTGAATGCTGAAAGTCAAATGAGGAGCAAGAGAAATCCTAATCTCATTAAAACTGGAATCAAAAATAAAGAGTAATATCTTAAGGATAAACAAATATTTAAGGAGGATTCTCTAAAAGCAAGAAATGTTAGACAGGAAAACCATTTAGGAAGTTATTTAAAGAATAAAATTTTGGTGCAATAAACTAATTGAGAGATTAGTAAAAGCACACAGGAAATAAATAGGATAAACAATTTATCCTAACATTATGCTTACTATCATATATCAGCAAATAGGACATAAAAAATTTCAGCATTCAAATGGAACAATATGATAAGAAAATAATAAACAAAAATATGTATATGTATTTTAATGACTTTAAGTTGCACCAACATAGATGTACATATGTTTGATCTAAGATTTTACTTTATGACAAATCTTGAAATTAAATTTATCCAAATTTTTTATATAATTTAACCTGTAATAAATAGTTATTAAAAAACTCTCCTTGAGAAGAAAATAATTATTCACACAAAATATGCCCACAATGCAATGACTTTTTACATGTTTTGTTTCATGTCCACATAATTCAAGTATTTGTTCTTTGCCTTGAAAAGCTTTCCAAAATTATTATGTATTAGGTTGGTACTGAGCAGTTAAATATGTTGATTTATTTTTCTGTATCTATTTCCCAGAATTGCAGCATTCATTTTTCAAATGATATTTAAAATCTCAAGGAAGATTAATATAGCACTGAATAATGGTGGCACACATGTAAAGCATTAACACTGCCCTTTACCCATCTTGTATATTTCACATTTATTTGTTTAAAATATGAGCAGTGCCACGTGGCTTCAAGCATCTGGCATACAGATGGAGAATTGTGGGTATCAAAATATCAGATCTATTTTGGTGGAGTAATGAATACCCCTGCGTATGTTGTCTTTGCAAAAGAAAGTTTGATAGTTTTGTGCAAAGTGCAAGGGCAAAAAAACCTAAAGAGTGTTGTTAACTTGGAAAAATCATGTGAATGCATTAATGGATGTCATATAAGATCAAGGTCTTTGGATAAAACACACACTTTAAAGTAAAAATTCAAGATTAAAATAGTGGTTGATGGAAAATTATTATCATCTTTCAGGGGAAGCAGCTGATAATGGGTGAAAGAGCATGGGTAGAGGTATTATCTTTCCCAAAGACTGATGCTTCTTCCATTAAGCTATGTGTCCATACACAGAAAAACACAGGTGCACAATTAAGTAGGATGCAATATCATGTACTAAGATGAGTGAAGAAACCAAATCAAACTTTTATAACTGAAGTTGTCAGGAATGTGATAGGAACCCAAATATGGATGTTACAAAGAATCACTATGCACTTTTACTTTTCTAGATAAAGCAACCTCAAAACCTTCAGATTCATTTAATATTTACCACTCAACTCCCTCCTTCATGTTTGCTTGTTTGTTTTTTTTTTTTAAATAGTCATTACATGTTAGGATTTGAGCCTCTAACTGATCCCCATTGACCCAGGCTGTTTTGAAATGCACTCCAGAGCCTCTACATTTTGTTGAAAGTGAAGTGTTGCATACTACAAAAAAAGACTAGAATTCCCAAATCAGGGGGACTGAAGAGGCATTCTGGGTGTCATGTAGTAATTGTGTGAGCCACACACTTTGTGTAACCACACTGTATTTAGCTTGAGCATTAAAAACAGAAGATACAGATGAAAAACGTATTACAATGATAGAATACATGTTTCCAGAGGGGCGGAATAATGTTTTTAGTTCTCCTGCAACTGTGGTGACTTGTCAAAAGTCAATAGGAAATTAATTAAATTCTAAGAAGAAAGGAATGTCTTTGATGATAAATCTATGGTATTTGAATCAAATTATTTGTTTTGAAAGGTTTTCCATTTGAAGACAGATTTACTCAATTTATGTTTATATCTAGGAATTTTATCCATAAAGAAGTTAAATAGATCCATTAGTCCCAAGAATTTCACTGAAAGTCATTTGGAAGTCAATTAAATGGAAGTATTATACGTTGAACTTTAGAATTACAGTAAATTTTTCATTCTAACTTTAACACATGGATGTTTTACTTTTGCTTCACTTACTGTTCAAGTTTTCATCATTTTTCTTCATCAATTAATTTACTCCCTTTTTTTTGGCAAGAACAGTCAGAAAAGGATTATTGTCAACTTCAAGTGTTCATTTTGAAAATTAAAATCATGGTATCTGTTGTCCTCTTCTTAGGATGTTGACCTCAAAACTCTTTATCCAACATTATACGTGTCTGTGCATATATTTATGTATTTTACAGATACACACACACACACACACACACACACACACACACAGGAAGCATTTTCTGCCTTCAAGTTAAATCTTAATTTTCCCTCACTAGACTTAACAGAACAGCATTAGAATTAGGACAGGTATTTTTCTCCTTTGTAAAGGAGGGGAAGAACTAAATTTGTTTAGATGAGATTTAATTGCATTTCACTCCCAGAAGCTCCCCATACTCCAAATTTTTTCAGCCTGTATTTCACAAAGGAAGAATGAATCATTTCTGAAGATTTTCAAAAGTAAATCAGAAATAAAAGAACCATTGTTTTCTTTATTAAAAAATGGAAACAATGTGTTACCAATGCTTACCCAAAGAATGATCATATATATTTGTTCAAAATGCTGGTAACAAGCCAACTTGAATCAGTATACAATTTGAGAACAATGCACGCTTCTAAATTATTGACATGACATATAAACAATTGATTAGTGAACAACTATTTCGAGTTACAATTATTGCCATTCTCAAAAATCAACTAATATGTACTCAAAACATCCTTGCTTTTCTTGTTGTTTCTTTGTTTTGTTTTACTTTGCTTTTTATGCTTAATCTGAATTTCCCTAATCCCTCAAAGCTAGAGCTTTGAGCAAGTGCATTATCTATTTAAATTGTTTAAATACATAGTATTTTACTTCCATTAATACAATAATTGTATAAGAGAATAATAGAAAAAATAGAGGAATTAATGTGAAAATTTTAACTAGACCTTATTCTTATTAAACAATTCTATCATGCCATTAACCAGTTATTTATATTGAACAGATAACTTAGGGCCAAATACAAAAAGTGTGATCATTATTTCTTCAATGATTATAATACAGTTGTTCCTTGATACATGAGGGGATTGGTTCTAGGACCCCCATGTGTACCAAAATCCTCACATACTCAAGTCCTGCACTTGGCCCATTGGAACCTGCACATAGGAAAAGTCGGTCTTCTACATAAGTGGATTTTGCCTCCCACAAATACTGTAGTTTCTACCTGTGCAGTTCAAACCCATGTTTTTCAAAAGTCTACTGTATATTTTTTGTCTGATCCAGCATATTTTCCCCTTCTGATAATGACATTCTTTATTTTCTTTTAGAAATTGCATCCATGTGATTCTAGTGGACTTGTGAATTGTGTGCCCTCAACACATAATCTGGTGGTCATGTTACTAGGTCGGCCAATCAGATTTCCCCACATACCTGTACACAGCTATCGTCAGTTGTAAACACTAACCCACAACAGGGGCAGTTTGTGTCCTTTCCCGACACTTAGCTGTGAGGGTGACATATACCTGGAATTGTCAGAGTTGTCCCGCCATACATGGAAAAAGTCTGCCTAATAATTAAGCCAATACAGAGTAAAATGGAACCAAGAGATGAGAAGAGAAATATGGATTTGTGATTGTTTTGTTAGAGCATTCGGATCCAACAGGTTCAAGGCCAGCACCAACACCTCACATCTTTCCCATTGTTGGCTGCACAGCCCGGCGTTTTAAACCAGATCAAATTAGATTTCATCACCTGTATGTGAGAGTCCTGACTAAAACCACACTGGGTTCTTTTAACAAGAAACTGTGAAAAGTGTTTTATAAATTTTTATGTTATTATTTCCATTGTATTAATGATGATGGTCGATAGCATGCCTCTGAGAAGCACAGTGTCAGGATTTGAACACAACCACTGCTGCAAAATCTATAGTGACTTTGGGGAAGTTACTGAAACTAATCTTCAGTTTCTTCATTAAAAATGTGGGAGAGAAGTGGATAATGATACTGTCTATCACAGATTTGGGGGAATAATTAAATGTTAAAATATAAGGGAGAATTAGATAATAGCACTCAAGAAATAGTATTATTGTTATTCTTAGTTTTCTTATATTTTTCAGAATCTGTAACATTGCAAGGAAACAAATATTTTTAATCCCATCATTCATCCAATGTTTGAATTCCCTTGACAAAACCTGACAAATTGTCCTTCATCTGCATTTAGATACCTCCAATGACAGTAGTTTTACCTCATTTGAGGAGAGACTGTCTCCAAATTTTAAACTGTCTTTACATTATCTAAAGAGGTGTGTCCTTAAGGGCTTCTACTCATTAAACTATTTCTGTCTCCTGCTCAGGCAAATTTATATTTACACCTTCTCCATATGACAATCATTCAAGCAACTAAAGGCAGGTATCATGTACCTCGTAAGTACAGTTACCACATAATTTGTTGCTACCATTAAGACACTTTGGGGAGTAAAAGGATTAGCGTTAGAAATTATGCTAGGATACCAGGTATAAACCTGGACTATACCATGGAAATCGGGTAAATATTCTCAGTGGCTTTAACTGTCATGATACAGGACTTGTTCCATTGTAATGTAGTGACTCTGATATGTTTGAATCGCCATTTTAATTTACAGTCCCTTATAACTGAATACAGCACTCCAACAGAAAATGTGTGTTCAAATGCTCTGCAGAAGAGTTTATTAAAGTAGCTCTTTGTAGGCAGAACAAACACTCACATAATCACAGCATTTGTTGTTTTACAACAAATGGCTTTTTTTTTCCTGTTTCAGTATATTCTGATCACTCAGCTATGTAGTATGTGAATGTTATTGAGACCTTAAAAAGAATATAGGATTTAATTTTATCACTACACTAAAGGAGAAAACTATGAAATATGAGTAGAAAAACACAAAATTAATTAAATGCAAGTGTTAAACAGGGAAAATGAATATATAAATGAACTGACTAAAGGAACGAGGGCAATATCCATTAATAAACTCTCTAATAAGAAACTGGGAATTTAGGTGGAACATCTAAATAACTTGCCAAAGAAACAAGAACATTTATATGCATAGGTACATATAAAAATATATATATGTGTATATATTCTATTGTGTGTTATTCTCAGTGTTTTAAATTTATAGAGTGGTTGTATCAGTGTTGTATATTATTGGTAGATTCATTTTATAGATTTTTTCTGAGAATGCCTTTGAGGATCATTACATATAGCCTTCAGTGGTTGTTAGTGGTAAATGATGCTTTAATTGCTTCACATACAAAAATGTTAATTATATAAAAAAGTCTATGATTTCCTGAGTCCCATTATGTAGGAGGTAAAAGTAAGGTAAATCAAGTTGTGATTCTCTCCAATGCATGCTCACTCTCTCTCTCTCTCTCTCGCTCTGTGTCTCTCGCTTGTGTGTATGAAAGGTCAATCAACTTCACATATTAATAAATACATTTTGCACTAATTTGTGAACATGCTATATATTCATTGTTGAAATCAGGAAAATAAAATTCCACAACTAGCTTGGGTTAATCTGTATCAGGAAACTCACAGACTGCAGAAAACCATTGATGAATATACTTTATAGTTTACTATAGGAATTATCCTTAAGATAAATTTTAAATTATTTCTAAAACACTTTTCTATGTTATGTAAATCATGTCATCTTCTGGGAATAATCTTATAAAAAGGAAAAGAATAAATATTTGCGTTCAAGACACTTTTTAAATATAGTCCAGTGAGCCCTCAATTTGCTTTTAATTTTGTAATTGAAGTTTTTATTGAGATAATTGTAATTTCACATGCAGTTGTAAAAAATAGTACAGAAAGATTCCATGTACATTTTACACAGTTTTATCCAATAGTAAAATTTTGCAAAGTTATAGTATAATATCACCAACACAACATGGACATTGATACAATCCATCAATCTATTCAGATTTCCTGTTTTACTTGTTATAATGTGTGTGTGTAAATTTAGTTCCATACAATTTTTTCACATGTGTAAATTCATGTGTACCTAATCATAGTGAGCATACTGAACAGTTCCATCACCACAAGTACTCCTCATGTTGCACCCGTCTCTCTCCCACCCCCATCCACTTCATACTTAAACCTTGGCAACCAACATTCTTCTATTTTTAAAATTTTGTCATTTCAAAAATGTTGTAGAAATGGAATCATATGGCATGTATCTGTTAGGGATTAACTTTTCACTCAGAATAATTCCCTGAATATTCACCCAAGTTGTTCTATGTATCAACAGCCAATTTCTTTTTATTGCTGTGTAGTATTCTGTAGTGTGCACGTATCACAGTTCGTTAAAACACTCACCCATTGAAGGACATTAGGTTGATTCTCATTTTTGGCTATTACAAATAAAACAAATATGTACAGGTTTTCTAGGGAACATGGTTTTCATTTTTTTATGGGATAAATGACCAATGCAATTGCGATGTCATATAGTCACTGTCTGCTTAGTTTTACACAAAAATGTCAAACTAGTTTCTAGAGTAGCTGTCTCATTTCTCATCCTACCAGCAATGTATTAGTGATTCAGTTTCTCTGAATTTTTGCCAGCATTTGGGGTTGTCACTATTTATTATTTTAGTTATTCACCTAGGTGTGTAGTGATATTTTATTGTGTCTTCCTTTGTACTTTTTTGATGGATAATGACATTGAATATATCTTCATGTGCTTATTTTCCATCTGTATATATTCTTCTGTGAAATGGCTGTGTCATTATTTGGCCATTTTCTATATTTTGTTGTTATTGTTGTTGAGTCATGACAGTTCTTCTATATTCTAGATAATAGTCTTTTCTCCAATATGAGGTTTGCAAATACTCACTCTTAATCTGTAGCTTGACTTTTTATTCTGTGCACATGGACTTTTGCAGTGCCTGAGTTTTTATTTTTATAAGATCCAATTTATCAATTTTTCCTTTTATACATCATACTTCTGATATCATGTCTAAGAACTCTTTGCCTAAATCTAAGTTCAGGAGATTTGCCCTTATTATTTCCAAGAGTTTTATAGTTTTACAATTTGTATTTAAGTCTGTGATCCATTTTGAGTTCATTGTTATGTAAGGTGTGTGGTTAGCTGTTGTTAGTTTTTGTTGTTTTTGTTGTTATTGTTTGCCTATGGATGTCTAATTGTTCCAGCAGTAGTTGTTGACAACCCTGTCCCTCCTTGAACTGCTTTTGCACTTTTGTCAAAAATCAGTCTAGCAAATTTCTGTGGATCTATTTCTGGATTCTTTGTTCTATTTCATGGTTCTATGTGTCTAACCGTCAGCCAATAACACATCACACTTATAGCATACTGTCTTGATTACTGGAGCTATATCGTAAGGTTTGATGTCAGGTACAGTGATTCTCCCCAATTTATCTTCATTTGTCAAGATTCTTTTAGCTCTTTGAGGACTCCTACTTTTCCACATAAATTTAGAGTATGCTTATCTATGTTGACAAATATACTTACTGGGATTTTGATAGGAATTGCATTAAACCTATAGATCAATTTAGGGAGAATTGACATATTTACTATGTTTAATCTTCCCATAAGTGAGAATGGTATATCTCTCCATTTATTTGGTTTTCTTCTACTTATTTCATAAGCATTTTGCAATTTTCAGCATACAGGTACTGCACATATTTTATGCATATTCTAAGTATTTCATAATCTTTAGAGCCATTGCAAATGGTATTGTGCTTTTATTTTTGGTTTCTGTATTTTCATTGTTAGTAGATAATAATGTAATTTATTTGTTTGTGTTGATCTTCTATCCTTATATCTTGCGAAACTCACTTCTTATATAGGAGTGTTTCTGTAGATTTCTTGAAATTTTCTAGGTAGACAGTCATGTCATATGCAAATAGAGGGTTTTTTTGTTATTTTGTTTTGTTTTGTTTTGTTTTGCTACCTCCTTTCCAATCTGCATGTCTTTTGCTTCTTTTTCTTGATTTATTGCAGTGGCTAGGATAAGAGAAGACATACTTGCCTTGTTTATAATCTTAGAGGGCAAAAATTCAGTTTTCACCATTCAGTATGAGATTAGCTATAGATATTTTGTAGATAATCATTATCATGGTGAGTTATTAATTCCCCTCTATTTCTAACTTGCTGGGAGTATTTTTATTAAAAATAAGTGTTGGAAATTTCTCAAATGCTTTTTCTGTGTCAACTGATATGATCATATGATTTTCTTTAGCTTATCTATATTATTGGTTATATTGATTGATTTTCAAATGTTGAACCATACTTGAATTCCTGGAATAAGTTCCACTTGATTATGATGTATAATTCCTTTTGCTTGATTTTGTTTACTAATATGTTGTTGAGGATATTTGCATGTAAGTTAATGAGACATACTGTTCCGTAGTTTCCTGAGTTTGTATGTGTCTGGGTGTGTGTGTGTTTCTTTCCTGTCTGTGTCAGGTTGTAGAATCAAGGTAATATTGGCCTCATAAAATGAGTTGAGGAGACTTCCTTCTTCTGTTTTCTTAAATGCTTGGTAGAATTCTTAAGTTCACTGATTCTGTCCTCAGTCATTTACACTCTGTTATTGAGCCCATCCTTCAAGTCTTTTAATTCGGTAATTATATTTTTCAGTTCTGTTATTTCTCTTTGATTCTTCTTTATTATTTGTATTTCTTTGCTGAAATTTTTCTCTTTTTTTCATTTGTTTCAATAAAATTTGTAATTAATTGTTGAAACATTTTTGTGATGGCTAATGTAAAATTTTTTCCAGATACTCTCACCATGTAATTCATCTTGGTGTTAGTATCAGTTGATTGCCTTCTCTCTTTCAAGTCATGATTTTCTTGGTTCTTGGTATGGTGGATATTGGTCAATTGTGTCCCTGACATTTTTTAAATATTAAGATATATCAAAATTTATTATAAAACGATAGTTAATAAGAATTGTGTCAAAAGGCACCATTTTATTCTTTTTGGTTTTTTTATTTATTTCTCCTTTATTTTTTTATTTCAAAATATTAAGTAAGGGGTACAAGTGTTTTTGTTACATGGATATCTTGTATAATGCTTAAGTCAGGACTTTTGGTGTGCCCATCACCAGAATAGTGTTCATTGTATCCAAGAAGTAAGTTTTTAACCCAAATCCATCCTCCCCTTCCCCCCTTCTTGGTGTCTCATGTCCTTTATATCATATTGTGCCTGTGTGTACACGTCATTTAGCTCCCACTTATTAGTGAGAGTCATATGTACAACCTCTATGGAAAACAGTATCGATTCCTCAAAGAAATAAATGCAGACCTACCATTTAATCCAGTGATCCCACTGCTGGGTGTCTACCCAAAGGAAATAAAGTCATTTTTAAAGAAAAGATACATGCATGAGAATGTTCATTGCAGCACAATTCAAAATTTAAAACCAATTAAGTATCCATCAATTCATAAGTGGATAAAGAAAATATGGCGTGTATGCACACACACACACAAACACCATGGAGTACTACTCACCCATATAAAGGAATGAAATAATGTTTGCAGCAACATGGGTGGAACTGGAGACCGTTATCCTAAATGAAGTATCTCAGGAACGAACAACCAAACATCATGTATGCTGGACATTTTGTCTACTATTTTAGAAGTCTATGGGTATTATTCAAATCTACTTTAGCAGGCAGTCCTTCTGTTTAGGTTTAGCACAAAGATGTTGATCTAATTTTGTGAATTGTGGTTTTAATGGAAGTTTAATGTTCAGAGCCTTTGAGGTATTATTTGGGTGTCCTTGGTTTATCTGGTGCAGCTGGAATCTCCTTGGTCTCTCCTGGTGCTGCCAGAGAGGGTGGAAGGTGTTTTCCTAGTCTGGGCTGCTAGGGGTCTTAGTGCTGGAGGATGGGGTGTCAGAGTCCTCCTACTAATGCTCCTCAACTTCTCCAATGTCTCTGGGAAGAGAAAGAGGACCTTAAACCCATGGTATTAAAGAGGCTTCCAGAGCCAGAATGCTTACTGCTGGTCGGTCCCATCACTGGTTCTCCCTGCCTGCCACATTATCTCTGAGTAGAGGAGGACTTGAACTGTGGGTTGCAAGAGGTTTTCTGGGCTGGGCCACTTGCTGACACCAGGTCCCTTTTACCAGTTCTGCCTGTCTGTTCAGCCCAATTTCATTTTTAGGCTTTCATTATTCACATGAAGATGGCAAGTATAGCACAGTGAGCTAAAATAATTTAATTAATTCACTTACTAACAACATCCTCTAAGTAGTACAGTCTACGCTGACAATGTCACATTGTTAAAAGATGCCATTTCATGACACCAGAAATTTTGTGACTTTGAAAATAACTTATACATAGGTTTCTTGAACTGTATATGTGATTTTTTTGTATTTACAGAAAATGGGTATTTCTAATCATATAAATGGAGCTGTCCAAGAATGCAATAGCATAAGTATTAAAAGTAAAGATACAGAAAGTCTGAGCACTATGATGTAATAGTGTACCTTATTTCATTCATAACTATTTGTATAATGTAAAAATCACTATTTTATTTTTAACTCACCAAGTGTGCATAGCCTCAATTGTTATGCTTTCCCACAAAGAAAGGGAAATTTATAAGCAATCTTAAAAAAACTGTTAAAAACAACTCTTGTGTTAGTTGCCAAAGTTTAAAAAAAAATTGACATAGAAATTCAGAAGGAGAGTTGGTAAATACACAACATGTTTTCTCCATGGGTCCTAACATAAGTGTATGTGCACACGCATGTGTATTTAAGAAACACAGGTAGACATGCTCTTCTTCATCTGGTTAGAATTTTCATGAATTTTTGCAGTCTCATATATTATGTCTGCCTATTTATGTAGCCAGTTGAATGTTTTTGACAATAAACTTGGCCATTTATATAGTTTGCTATGAGCTTCTGCCTAAGAGTATAAGAGCCACCTTGACAAATGAGAAAAGCAGCACTAGTGAGTGTGGATGATTCTGGAGGATTCATTTAGCAAAATCTTGGAGAAAATGATAGGAAGGAACTAGGGAAAAATAAAAGGCACTTGATAAATATTTCTACCTAAATTAAGGAGTTTCAAAAAGGTACCAGTTATGAAGCTAAATCCTCTTGATTAAGTTTATTTTATTTTTTGTACACTTTACCCAAAACCTATGTGGTATTTTTATACTATTTGGTGGATGATGCAACTATCATTTGAAAAGAAAGTTAGACCTCAAAATCATGGAGCCATCTTGGGGAAGAACCAGGAATTAACCTAAAATTCCCAAACTCATGAACCATCTATTCTACCACGTTGTAACAATTTGCAATAAGAAAAAGTGGTAAAGCCGATCAGAACCTAGGAGTTTGTTTGCTTCTGCTCTTGTTTGCATATTTCATAGCTTTATAGTCTTATCAAATATAAATTGCTCATATTTCCATATTACACATTTTATTGTTGCAAAATAATATTTACATTGCATTTGTGTTCTAGATTCCAAGTTCTCTATCTCGGATACAAATTTGTTCCAAATTATGCTAATGATTTTCAATAGGGACTTTGAACAATAATCCTATCTCTAGGTAAGCATGTCCTAATTTCAGTGCCACAATACTGTGGCAACTGTAAACAGCCTTGATCATAAGATAGTTGGCAGTATCTGCAGCTGTTGCATTGACCCATATTAAAAGTATTTCTTTCTTTTAGTTGCAGAACCACAGCAGTCTGTAACCTTGCTAACGTGCATGATTTTGTTGTAATACCTTTGAAGCAATTAACAAGATACTTATCCCCTCTGCCATATGGCTAAAGAAAGAATAATTACATATGTGCGCCAGAGCAAATAATAGTAGGTTATAGGCCACTGCAGCCTTCAATGACATATTATCATTGCAAATTTGGGGCCTTCAGTTTTTCATTTTACCATATATTTCTCAGGTGAATACACCTTAGAATTTTATAAAGAAAGAAGACAGAAGCTATTAAGGAGAAAATGCTTGCACAGAGCTAATGCTTGCACACCTAACACAAAGGTGAATATCGAAATCACGGGAGACCTAAAGATGGATAGCATACCAATACACAGGAAGAATTATCAGGTTTGTGGCATTGGAAAGCAGTGTCCATGAGGACATGGGAGACCAAAATATGCTACCCTACAGTATGCCTCTTGGCATAAGGACTGTTGGGCTGAAGACAATTAAGAAGAAACAGATGAAGGAAACCTCTCTGCCCTCTATTTACCTAAAAGCAGGACATAAATTTACAAAGACAAAAGTTATGCTGCTCTCCACCTTCTACCAGTGAGAGCAAACGTTAACCACTTAAGACAACTTTAGACCTTTATTGGCCTGGGGATGGCACCAGAGGAATCCACATTAACAAGCTTTGCAAAGTAGCCTTTATCTGCTATTTATTTGCCTTCCCACAAGTTGTTACCCCTAGGGACTCAAGTCCTTTTCCTTTGCCTTAACGCTTTTCTAAAATATTGCTGTTCATTGTTGAAGATACTGTATAAGCTGGAATTAAAAGCTACCTCTTTGAGAATTACTCATTCCATGGGTGTTCCCCATGTATATGTGAAACATATCTGTTAATAAACATCTTTCTCTTATTAATTTTTTTTTTTGTTACAGGGTACAAGGGTCCTTTCCAACTAATAAGCTATGATGGCTGTGGAAAGAAATATTTTTTCCTCCTCTAAAATTTAAGTAGATAAAGGCTAGTAAGTAAATCTTGCTCATTGAGATTCGTCTTGTGCCATCTTCAGGCCAATAAGGGGCTAAAGTTGTCTTAGGTGGTGGATAACTTCTGTTCTCCCTATTGGAAAGTGAGAGGCAATACACATTTTCTTTCTGTAAGTTTATGTCCTGCTTTCAGGAAAATAGAAGGGTGGCAGAGAGCTTTTTTTAATTGCCTTCAGCTCAATGGTTCTTATGTCAAATAATCATATTTTGGGGTAGCATCTTCTCGTATCCCTCAAGGGGCTTCAAGGAAAAATAGGATCTCAATATGTCAGGTAGATAGTGAGGGATTCTGGATCTCCTAGGGATGAAAGTGGTTATCACTGTAGTTCACCCCCAAAATGGGCTTTCAGAGAGGCTCCAGGGAGATCCACACAAGCAGTAAGACTCAGGTCATATAACTCACAACTGTCCAAAGTGATTCCATGGTGATATCTGAGTCACGAGGGAGGTCCCAATCTGGACATTATAAAACAAGACCCAGACCATAACCAAATACTTTTTTTTTTTTTTTGCCCTCTTTTGCTATGACAAGGGGTCTGGTCGTCATCTGTGGTGTATGTATCTTTCTCTGTAAACCTATATCTTGCTCTTGCCCTATAATCCTATCTTTCCCTCCTCAATAAATTTCATTTTTGTGCTTGCCTTACTTTGATGCATCTGCTCATTCTTTGGCCATGAGCACACCAAGAACTGATATTTCAAACTGTGACCCAACAAATAGACAATAATAATTGCTAAACTTTCTGTATGTTTACCATGTGGCAGGCATTGCTTTGTATGATTTTCTTGAATTGCTCACATATTCCTCACTGTTACTTTTATACTGTAATTTATAAATGAAAATACTGAGGCTTAGACAGATGTTGACATAGCCCACACTTGGTAAGAAACAGGGCCAGTATTCAAAGTCAAGGAATCTCACTAGCCACCATATTCCATTGCCTCCAGCCCTGTTGAAATGGAAACTGAAAGAGAAATTGGCGCGGGGGGGGTGGCACAGCGGGGTGGAAGCACAAAAGGAAAAAGTGTGGCTATGTTCTAGAAGCAACACTGAGGCTTGTTTGCTAGTGCATAAGGTATTTTTTTTAAAGAAGTGGGAAAATAAGTTTAGAAAAAAATTAATAAAATAACCTATCTGATCCAAGTCATTGGAAGCAGAAGAAAAGCATAAAAAGGTAATGTTTGATGATATTGAGAATGAAAACATTTGGTATAAGGAATTCTCTCACATGACTTCTTACTAAATTTATAATGACCAGTGATTTCCCTTTCACTCTATATCTTGATCATTCTAAACCTTGCCAGAAAGACTTGCCTAAAATCTCAGAAATATAGAGATATAGTATGTTTACATGAGAAAATAAGTTTTATGTGATTATTTATATTACTAAAATACAGTGTATGAAGCAAGTATCATGGTCAGTTTCTACTCTGATATATATGTTAACATTTTACTTGAAATAAATATCTTGTACTTTTGCATAAATCATTCTAATGATGTTATTTCAAGAGATAATTAGACCTTTTGTTTGACTTAATGTTCTTTTAATTTGAGAGCAAAATATTTAACCTCACTCCATTTTCCATTTCAGTTATATCCCACAAATGGTATAGAGATCATGAATGTGGCACTTTTCATGCGTATGAAAGGGACGTGGCTTTATCCCATGTCTTTTTGTGGCAGCCAAATATGCTAGTATTCAAACTCCCAAGTAGGACATCAGGGCCATGTGCCTAATTAAATATGACTGGTCTGCTAGCATCTTCATTATCATTATTTTAAGGGAATATTGGCATAGCTTAAATTATAAAACTGGCTTTGTTAGGTAGACAGCAAAGGACTTCTGGCCCCTCCTGAGCACAAAGGTGGGCACCCAGAGATATTGCCACACCTGGGGGAGGAGGGAACACCCTATTAATCTACCAATCAGAACTTTGCACACTGACTGCAAAAAGGTACAGAGGATTCCCTGGCCCATGGGCCAAATAGCACAGGCACAATAGGATCTGGAATGTGACCTAGAACAACCTAAGGCTAATTGTCATTAGCTTAAATGTACATTGTAGTTCAGCCCTCAATGGGCTTTCGGAGAGGCTCATGGGAGATTCTCATGTGCAGTAAGACTCAAGTTATACAACTCCCAACTGTCCATAAAGCAGTTTGACGGTGACAGAACCACGAGGAGGGCCCAGCCTAGTCACTATAAAATAAGATCCTGGACCATAGCCAAGGCCCTTTTATTATGTCAGGGAGTCTGTGGGTCATCTTTGGTGAACGTATCTTGCTCTTACTCTATGAACCTATATCTTGCTCTTGTCCTGTAAACCTATCTTGTCCTTCCTCAACAAACTTCATTTCACACTTCCCTTGCTTTTGGTGAGTCTTCTTCAGCCAAGAGCTCACTAAGAATTGAGAACTGACTACGACCTGACAGCTTAAGCTATTAATAATTGAACAATTAATTTGAGTTAAAACCCTGAAATATCTTACTTGCCCTCAACTGTATGTCTATGACATTATGACATAAAACTTGTTTATAAAGTGGAGGTTATTTATTCCATTTACAAGCACATTTTCTGGAATGTGCTATTTACTTCATTCTTATGGAGATAACTCCTTTCCTGACTATGTGCATTGAATTGCAAAGAAAATTATTTTTTAATAGAGTAACCATGTGTTTAACTTTTAATTTATATACATCCTACTATCTATATCACAGATACTGTGATACTACTATCTATTATCATATACAAGTCTATTATCTATGTCACCATCATTTCATAAAAGGAAGAATATTTTAATAACAAAATATGGAATGGCCAATGCCACACAATTGGGAATAAAGTCTTTAAATTGAATGAATTGAGCCTTGTGCAGTGTTGCTCTTATTTTTTTTTCCTTTCTTGTGCTACTGAAGTCTAAAACATACAGTTATAGTACCAGGCGTGGGACAGGGGTCTGAAAACATTTGCCCTATGGTACTTTATGCTTGAAATGAATTACCAAAGAAAGTTTAGGCATACATATTCAGGTGATATATGGTTTTTGTAACAGTAATCATATAACGGTAATCATATATATGATTACTGTTAAATGAGTTCATAATGAATTAATTCAAATAAGCTAAGGATGATTGTAAAATGAACAAATGAGTCAATTTTAAATAAACACCATTAAAAAAGAAATATTTCCAGCTCATCAATTGCTAAACACCCAGTTTCTACTAAAATACTTGGTATGTAGAAGATGTTCTACAAACAAGATTTGCATAAGTAAAATGAAGTAACTTCTGATAGAACGATGGGTACTGCATTTCTATTAAACTATTCTAAATGCTCTCATGATACAGTAAAAGATTTGCATGCTCTAAACTTTCTAACGTTTCCTTAAGAAATAACTTATAGCTACGGAGCACATATCATTGGTTTATAAATTTAAACATTATTTGTTAAAATATTAATTATTTAAAATATTTACTAATTGATTCATTGAATTAGTACTTATTTGGGGATATTAATGGGATTGTATAAAATGGTTATTGAGATTTAGGGGAAAAGGGCTCTAAATAATGTATAAACAGTATAAAATAAGAAATAAAGGCTGGGTGCAGTGGCATGTGCTATAGTCCCAGCTACTTGGAGACTGAGACAGGAGAAGTGCTTGAGCCCAGGAGTTCCAGGTTGCAGTGAGCTATAATTGTGCCATGGCACTTCAGCCTGGGCGATACAGTGAGACCCTGCCTCTGAAAGAAAAAAAAAAAAAAGGGAAGAAAGAAAGAAAGAGGAATAAAATGGTTTTCAATTATTCTGTCTTTCTGTATCAGCCGAGATGGTTTATTTAACAATAAGGCAAGAGATCTTTAAAAAAAAAAAAAAAAAATCCTAAAATATTTACCATAGGCTAAATGTAATTGTCACAGGTTCTCAGCTAACTGCTATATAAAGCTGAACATTAGCATTTGAAAATGAGAATATTACTTGATTGAGTGAAAGGTTGAGAGAAATCAGATCAAATGGAAGGTCCCTGAGTAGAATAACAAAATACAGATCCAGGTTTGAAGTAAAGAAATGTATCACTGGGGAATGAAAAGAAAATGAGAACACGGAATTGTACACAAAAGCCCCAGAGAATTTTAAGAATAAACAAAGAAACAAATCAAATCATTTGAATACTTTAGTGTTGTTTTCTCTCTCTTTTGGAGAAACAGTTAAAATATTATCAATAAATTTAGATTAGAGGATTCCAAAAAAGATGTACCTAAAAAAAGATATGTGAAATCAAAGTTTTCATGTTTTATTTTTTAAATTCTTCTCCTAGAACTTGATATAATCTCTGGTGCATGAATTACTCTTTCTTTTATCTCTTTGTTTGTGAATTCTTTAGAGTAGGAAGCAGCTTAGCGTGACAATGGCACTGAACTGGCTGTGCAGCCAGGGTAAAACTAGCACAGTGTGGGCACAGGAGCCCTGATCAGAAAGAGAATGTACTAGACTGAGAATCTGGGGCAGATTAGAGGTGCATTTGTCAGGTTTTACCCTGAAATGTCAGTTTTTGGTGTGCTCATGGCTGAAGAATGAGCAAATGCACCAAAGTAAGGCAAGCACAAAAATGAGGTTTATCGAGGAGGAAAAGACAGGATTATAGGGCAAAAGCAAGATATAGGTTTACAGAGCATGATACATAATATGCCACAGATGACAACGGGACCCACTGTCGCAGCATAGGGAGAGCCAATGGAAGGACAAAAGGGCCTGGTTATGGTCTGCTCTTGTTTTATAGTGCCTAGATTGGGACCTCTCTCATGGCTCAGACGTCACCGTGGAACCACTTTAGACAGTTGGGCTGCGTGACCTGAGTCTTACTGCGCATGCAGATCTTCCATGAGCCTCTCTGAAAGCCCGTTGCAGGGGGTTGTGAATCACAGCAGCACCCAGTTTTGTCCCTAGGAGACCCAGAACTCCTCACTATCAACCTAACACGTTTATTGCTTGCCTTTGTATGGCTAGTAATTTTTTTGAACAAACATAGATAAATGAATGAGACATTTATTTCCTTGTATTATTTGAAAATTTACTTTAATTTACCCTCTCCCTTCTCTCAGTACAGTGCCTTTTACAATGTGCTAATTAAATTGTCAGCAGGTTTAAATAAAATAATAATAACAGTAATCATGACAATATCAGAATAAGTAAATGGTTAACATGAATGTCCTAAATTAATTCTCAAAACAAACTTTAGGTACATGTAATTATTACTAGCTTTTTACATGCAATAAAACTGATTTCCAAGATTATACAGGCCATATCAAAGATTACACAGGTTAAGAACATAGGTTTGTCTAACTCCTCAACCTCCATGCTAGACTCTTTAGTCTAAATAGGTTAACATTTGGTAAGTGTTGACTAAGATTGAGGAAGTCTTTTAGATAATTCACAGGTATTAACTCATGAAATTCTTCCAACAACAATTCAAAGCAAGAAGAGCCAGTTTCATGTATGTGCAGCCTGCGCAGTTGCACACGGCGTCATGCCCAGAAGGGTCTGTGCTTGGTTTAATGATGTGTCATCACCATCTTCAGATTCTAAATAATGTTATAGAACATGGGTTTTTCAGTGAAGTTTGATGGGACATGCACATGAGCAGAGGAGGTACATGCAACAGGCATGCCCCTGTTTCTTGCCACCTTATTTACATACAGCATTTACAATGCCCCAAAAGTACAGAATTCCAGTGAATCAACAATAGCATAAGAGTTTAGTGAGACTTAGAGCAAGTGCAAGGTAAGCGTGTTATCTACTAATGAGCAAGCAGGAGCACTGATAGCTCTGAGAAGCCACGTCTTCTCATCAAACCAAAACTTGCTTCAAACACAGAAAGAAGGCAAAGGCATTCCAAAAAACACAAACAACCAAGGAATCCTTTTATATCCTTTCTTACTCATGTTGCTTTCCTATATTAACCATTTATACTAAGAGAATGACATAGCAAGAAATGGAAAGTTAAGTGAAACCATTTTTCCTTTTCCTTTCAGTCTTTCCTTACCCATCAGTAAGCCACGGGTGAGAGCGTTAGTAGAATGTGTATGTGTTGAGAAGATACATACACAAGATAGTTTTGTGAATTGTCCCCACTTTTAGGAAGGGCAGAATATATATGCATATATAAGCTATAAAATAAGAATTGTATAAAATCAGTGATTCCATTTACAAGTTAAATGCCCTTGTATTTAAAACTGGTATTATACAATACAAAGATGAATGATACAATTTGTGCTAATATGTAATTTTAAAAATTTTTCTTTTCTTAGAATTGTAATCATAGGAAATAAAGAACATCATGACAAGTCAAGAGAGACCGTAAAAGGAAAACACTCTTTATATTTTAGTACCTTTAACTACACTATTTTCCTGCTTATTGAACAAGGGGCTTTGCATTTCATTTTGTTAAATTACATAGCCATAGCCAATTTTCTAGGGAGATATTATTATTATCATTTCTATGTTACAGATGAGGAAACTAAGACCCAGAGAGATTAATTAACTTGCTTAATGTCAAACAGCTGATAAATGAAGGAAAAATTTGAAGCCAGGCAATGAGATGCCAGAATCTAATATACATCATTACATTAAACAGCAAAGTATAGTGAAAATAACACAGGATTTAAAAATCACAAGATGTGAGGGTAAGTCTCTGCTCCTCCATTTAGTTTCTCAGAAAGTCCCTTAAAGTTACTCTGACACAAAATTTAATCACACACACACACAAAAGGATTATTAATATCTATCTCATAGGTTTGCTGAGATATACAAATGAATAATGTATGTGAAATCAATTTAAAAACAAGAATGCCTGCGGTCCCCAACCCCCAAGCAGCGGTACAAGTCTGTGGCCTGTTAGGGACCCAGCAGCAGAGCTCCGCAGCAGCCCTAACCACCTCTAGTGGAAAAATTGCCTTCCATGAAACTTAGGAACCTGGGCCGCACAGCAGGAGGTGATCAGCAGGGGGCGATGAGCAAGGACATTACAGCAGCTCCCCATGCTCACATCACCGCCTGAGCTGCACCCGCCCTCCGTGGAAAAGCTGTCTTCCATGAAACCAGTCCCTGGTGCCAAAAAGGCTGGGGACTGTTGCACTATGCAGATATTAGTTACAAGAGTTGGGGTTAGTTTGAATGTTTACATGCAGCCAACTTGCATATAAAAAAAAAATGAACCTTTTAGAAAATAATTAATGATTGGGTTTTATTGCTCAAAAAAACAGAACTGAGACATTTAAAAAATATATGCACATTGAAAAGAAAATCAAATACATTATCCATGATGTAATTTAGTTTGGATAATTAATATATGCATCATTTACAAGAATAGTCTGGGTAAATAATTTGCCCTTTCATTTGATACTTTTATACTATCTGAAATAAAGATTCTGATAACAGCATAACTCTTGCTCATAACTTAATAGATAAATCAAAATGCCTCTCAATAAATGATCACATTCTTTAATGAAATCAATTCTTAATTAGGCCCTATATGCTCATTCATATTTAAATGCAGTGTTTTGTGGCTCAGAATACGTATGCCTCCACATTTATATGATATTTAAGTAGATAGCATTACAGCAAGTTTACTCACCACCTATTAAGTACATGATACGATTTAAAAATTTTCTTTATTTTTAAATTAATATTTTTAAATTAATTAATTAATATTTATATATTTCTTACCTAAAATTTAAAGATATTGGAAATAATTCAAAAAATATCAAACATTTCAAAAAATGTTTCACATTTTTAATATGGAGAGAAGAAATTGTAAATGCTGAACTCAGTTCATCTCTCCATTTAACATTGTCCTATCTGTAAGACAAAAATTAAAATACGAGATCTCAATTTATAATTGTGCAAAGGAAAAACAAATTTTAGAGCCTTTGGTAGAAATAGCTTAAAGGCCTCTCTTTGAAAATGTTATTTTTTCTTTTTGTCATTTTCAAAGAAAGTATAAACCACACTTTTTAACTCTCAGAGCAGAGAATATTAGTATTTTTCCACTGTCAAGAAAAAAAAGATATTTTGTTTTGATTATACAGCTAGCTACTCGTGTTCCCAGGTGTGAGAATAGGCACTGTTACTGACAAATATCTGCAAACCTGGCTTTTGCTTTTATTCTGAGGGACTCTATTTCCTTTAACTAAAAGGATAAAATGAAAATGACTTTGATCTTGACCTTTCTGTGCTTTAACAAACTTCCAGATTGTATATTCCGAAAATTCAGTCAGGATAATTTGCACTTTCTGAGGTAACATCCAAAAAGTTAGATGATACTGATTTTCTGTGATTTGAAGAATGTATCTTTTGAGTTAAAACTAATTTTGTGTCCCTTTCTCTTTTTACATATGCCTAACTCTCTGCTTTTTTTGATGCCTTCATCTTTTAATTTTCTCTGCCTTCTCTGATTCTTTTCTCTAAATATGACTTTAGGTCTTATTTTTAATTTTAATCAGTTGCATGAATTATTTTGTAATGTATCTTTAATAAATTCTCTGTGCTGGGCACTTTCACATATGTATGCCACATCATTCTCACAATACACGCCTTTATTAAGAGATGGGCCTGCCAGACTCGAGTGTATTTGTGCTTTCAAGATTGACGTTTTATCCCAATGTTTATCTGCCTCTTGGAATGTCTGTATCTCTTTATTTCTACCCCAGTCTTAGTTGCTCTCTTGCTCTCACTTTCTGCATATGTCTGCCTGTTGTGCTTCCCCTTTCTCCTCTTATTTTCTCAGATTACATTTTTCTTCTATCTGTTGGACTTGTTGAATCTCCATCTGTGCTTATTTTATAACAAATCTGATAGAGTTTTTGATAACTATTGAATTAATTTTAATGCATCTTATCACAATTTTTAAAGCACGTAAATAGCCCTTTCCCCTTTGCTTTTGTTTCAGCCAAAAAAAAAAGGTTATGTGTTTGACTTCTAAGACCTCACGATAATCTCCTTTCTTGCCTTTTCTCTTTCTTCTTTTCTCTTCCTTTTTTACCCTTTTTCCTTAAACCTTGCATTAAGATCTGATTTTGCATTATCTCTGCATGTAAACATATCAAGAAAGAATTAGCATCTGAATCAGTATCATCCATAAAAATTTAAGGATAAAAATATAGTGATTCAGAAAACAACAGGTAATACTTCCCTTTTAAAGTTCTACTTTTAGAAATCATTTCTACTCAAAAATTAAATATTTAAAGAGCTTTTAATTTCAAAGTTTATTCTTCTAAACATAAACTGTGATTTAAAAATCTAAAAAGTGTATCAGCATGATATGGTATCAATTACTCCTCATCATTTTCCTCTCCCACCCCACTATTTTATTTTATTGTCTTAGCCAATTATTTTAATTATTATAAATAAAAGAATAATTCCTGGTCACAAAAGAATATGACAAAAGTGTGTTCATTTACAAAGAATGGAATAATTCAGTTACAACTGCAGGAAAGTAGAAAAGTTCATGAACTATGCATGTGAAATGCATCTATATATTTTTGAAGTTTCTGCTCTCTTTTCATTTGCGTCTCTATGTAAAAGATATTGTGCTGCCAAAACACATGGTCACATTAGACATGCCTGCACAGCTTCTGGGCAAGTTAAGTTTATTAAAACCTTAGGGTACATATTTAAAATGCATGTTCAACTTTTCTAATGTCATGAGAACCAATGAAGTGAAGTATATATTTTCATTATATCTTTTCTAATTCACACCTCACATAAATTTATATATTTTCATCCACTAGATGTAATGGATTCTGCAGTTGACAAATGCAGTGTTGATATATCTGTATGTGCATAATATATGCAGCAATTAAAATTATAAGTGAAGTGTGGACAAAGTCAAGCATGAAGATTCTTATGCCCAAACCTACTCTACATTTTGTTTATTCTGTAAAAATACTTTTTGAAGAGGGGGCAAATTCACAAGTTAGAAAAAACATAGACCCAAGCAAAAAAAATAAAAAATTGTAAAACAATATTTTAAGTCACCATACTGAAAATGTTTCACCTAGTTTTTGATAATTTCTGGAAATTAATGAGTTGGCAAAAAGTTTGTCCATTTCTGTAAGTGAGGGGCAGTGATTAAGGTTATACAGCCTTTGGAATCTGAATGGGGGCCTGAAACCTGTCTAAGGAGATGAAGCTTGTAAAGAACTTCAGTTCTTACCTAGAGTATACCCAATAATTATTAGCTACTACTACTTTAGTATTATTATCTTTATTGTTGGTATTATTATTTTATTATTAAAGGACATCTCCATATATGGTGCTTTGGGAAAATATATATACTGTTTGCAGTTACATGGATATTCATCAAAACAACCGGCACATTGTGCTTCCCATTAACTTGCCTGTGTTCGTCTGTCATTTCACGTCTTTTTATGTCTTGCCTATCCCCTGTGGTCAAGGGTATGAAATCTGTAGCCAGACTGTCTAAGTTGGAATCTCAGCTCTGCAACTTACCAGCTGTATGAACTTGAGAAAGTCACTTTCTCTCTCTACCTTAGATTTCATCTGCAAAGTAGAGATAAAACATCCTTTTTCATAGGATGTTTATGAAGATTCAACGAGTTAATATATGTAATGATGTTAGAACAGTGCTTGGCACTGAGCACAAAAGAGCTCTTAGCTGCTTTCTATGTGCCTCTTTTTTTTTTTTTTCTTGAATTTCTTCTTTTATCAAGAAATGTGATAAAGGTGATGTGACATATTTAAAATGAATATATATATACCTTAGAATTGTCTGCATCTCTCATGCCTTAAGTTCTTAGTAACTGTGAATAAGCAAAGATACCACACATTGAATTATCTGATGCATGTACATGACATTTTTAAGTTTCCCTGTTGCACAGAAACATGTAAGTGGATTAATAGAGGGAAAATAATTATTTCATGCACAAAGTCACTGTGGAAAATATTTTTAGTTCTTTGAAGTGTTTTTCCCCCTCTCTACTAATTATCAAGTAGCTGCCTGATTGCTGATGATTGATGACTGATGGAGAGGAGGTTCAGCAGGTGCTAATAATTTGGTTAGCATAAGTGGTTCTGAGGAAGGAGCAGCACATCTCTGAGGCAACCAGAGCTGCAGAAGATTCTCTCAAGGCTGGTGATTTGGAAGGTATGTGTAGGATTTCTGTTACAAATTGAAAAGAGTAGGATCTGAAGATTGTCTTAAATATAATTGCTAATGATAATAATAGTTCTTCTGAAAATTATGTATAAAAAGGATCTTTGTATTTTAAACTTTGAATAGACAAAAGAAGTCAAAAAAAAAACTTCAACGGAGATAAATCTAACTTCTCTAATCAGGTTCTTAAAAAACCATTTAGCTGCATATTTTTAAAAAAACTGACACACATTAGATGGTAAGTAAATCATAATATCAAAATAAAAATAAATGAATTATAACTATATAATTTATTATTCATTGAAAGAATGAAACTATTGCAGTTTATATTGAAATTTTATTCAAGTGATCATATTAAAACACTTAAAATTTTAATTTGCACTGAAAAAAGAAGTTAGTACATTCTCTTGTTTTGTTATTTAACACAAATAAGGATATATTTGACACTTTTTATATAGATAATGGCAAGTAGTGATTTATTTATTTCAAACTATATGATTTTAATGGGAGTTTGTAAATTAAAATTTCTACACACACAAAAATTCTCTTGGAAAATGCTTTTTTCCTCTAACAGTAATCTGTTTATTTAGTCGAGGCACTCTGAAAGAGAAAACAATTGAGATTATCAGAAATGTAATATGTGAATGGCTTCCCAAAATACACAGGATTAGCCAGCAACAGAGAAACATGTCACATACAAAGGATGTGAGTTAAGAGCCTGTGGATAGTAAGTTGACCTCTGCCTGCATCTCACCACCCCTAAAGAGTTTCTGAATGTGCTTAATACACAGGGAAGAATATTGGGGTAGCAGTCATATTTCCCCACCTAGCTGCTATACCAAGGCTGAATTGAAGTATGTGACCCCAGGGTAGCTGCTAGACACAGCTTCCACAGCCTCTTGAGCCCAAATCTAGATCATGTGATTTCAACACACTGTCTTGATGCACATAGGAAAACAGGAAACAAAACAGAACTTAACAATGTGGAAGTAGGGAAAGAATTGTGGCCAAATGGCCTGAGATACATGGCCCCTTGAATCAAGCTATACTCACCAAGGAGACAGAAAAGAGAGAAGAAACTAAGATGGCCATTCTACCCCAAGGGCCCAGGCCCAGCCTAGATCTTCCTTTGGGGCCGGGCGCGGTGACTCACGCCTGTAATCCTAGCAGTCTGGGAGGCCGAGGCACGTGGATCGCTCAAGGTCAGGAGTTTGAGACCAGCCTGAGCAAGAGCGAGACCCCGTCTCTACTAAAAAAACAGAAAGAAATTATCTGGCCAACTAAAAATATATATATAGAAAAAATTAGCCGGGCATGGTGGCGCATGCCTGTAGTCCCAGCTACCCGGGAGGCTGAGGCAGTAGGATCGCTTAAGCCCAGGAGTTTGAGGTTGCTGGAGCTAGGCTGACGCCATGGCACTCACTCTAGCCGGGGTAACAGAGCGAGACTCTGTCTCAAAAAAAAAAAAAGATCTTCCTTTGGGATAGAAGCAGGAAATGCCATGGATGCCTCACAGGTGTTCATCTTCCAGTCCACAGTAAACCTGCTCAGCAGTAGAGCTGCCTACTAGTGACTGTGACATGATTAGACTCTGACCAACTATATCAGCAATTCTTCTCCCTAAACACATTCCAGAGAAAAATCTAGGCAGAGTCAGCTGTGGTAGCCTCTCCACAGTGGTTGAGCATGATTTTTATCTATGGCATGAATTCCTTTCCTCATGCTACTAAAAGGCCTAGGTAGGACCAACAACATAATTAATGAAAAGATTATTAGCTAAATTTGATTTAGCCATTATGATATTACAGATATTCTTCTCAGAAAATAAAATGAATTACCAATTCAATCCTCATAGCAGCTTCCTGTAGTAAGTGCTCTTTGTTGCCTTGTTTTACAAATAATGAAATACTACTTATAGAGAGGTTAAAAAAAACTGGATCAAGTTTTTATACCAAGTAAATAGTGAAGCTAGAATTTAGTTGGAATCTAAAGTCACCCCTTTAAAGCTTAGACTCTACTGTGTCCCACGATTACATAGACTAAGTTCAAATCCTGGACCCTGTGTTATTTTAGGAAAGTTACTTATAAGTGCAAATGCTATTGCCTACATCATATAGTTATTGTGAGAATTATATGAAGCCTGTATCAAAACACCAAAAAAAAAAAAAAAAAGAATGACCAGAGAGAATGGGGACCCATCCTTTTTTTTTTTGACCTCCATAGCACTCTTTTGAAAAAAAAAATTATTTATTTTTATTTTTAATTACTATGAGTATATAATAGTTGTATATTTTTGTAGGATACATGTGATGTTTTGATACAGGCATACAATGTGAATTAATGAAATCAGGGTAATTGGGGTATCCATCACCTCAGGCATCTATCATTTTTTTGTGGTAGGAATATTTCAATTTCATTCTTTTAGTTATTTTAAAGTATACCCTAACTTATTATTGATTATAGTCACTTTGTTATTCTATCAAATATTCTTCATTCTATCTAACTAGCTAACTCTACTTTTATACCCTTTAACCATCTCCACTTTATCCCCCCTTCCTGCTACCCTTCCTAGCCTGTGGCAATCATCATTCTAGTCTCTGTCTCCAATGAATCAATTATTTTTAATATTTTGTTCCCACGTACAAGTGAGAACATGCAAATTTCTCTTTCTGTACTTGGCTTATTTAACTTAATGTTCTCCAGTTCCACCCATGTTGTTGCAAATAGCAGGATTTCATTCTTTTTTGTGGCAATATAATATACCATTTTGTTTATGTACCACAATTTCTTTATTCATTTATCCTGTTGATGGACACTTAGGTTAATTCCAAATCTTGGCTATTGTGAATAGTGCTGCAATAAATACAGGAGTGCAGATAGCTTTTAAGTATACTGAATTCCCATTCTTTGGATATATACCCACCAGTGGGATTTCAGGGTCATATGGTAATACTATTTTTAGGTTTTTGAGGAACTTCCATACTGTTCTCCATAGTGGTTGCACTCATTTACATTGCTACCAACAGTGTAAGAGGGTTCTCCTTTCTCCACATCCTCGGCAGCATTCAATATTGCCTGTCTTGTTGATAAAAGCCATTTTAACTGGTGTGAGATCGTTGTAGTATTGATTTGCGTTTCTCTGATGACTAATGATGTTTAGCAATTTTTCATATACCTGTTGCCCATTTGTATTTATTCTTTTGAGAAATGTCTATTGAGATCTTTTGCCCATTTTTAATTGGATTATTTAATTTTTTTCCTGTGGAGTTGCTGGAGCTTCTTATATATTCCAGTTATTAATCCCTTGTCAGATTGATAGTTTGCAAATATTTGCTTCCATTCTGTGGGTTGTCTCCTCACTTTTTTGATTGTTTCCTTTGCTGTGAAGGAGCTTTTTAGCTTCATGTGATCCCATTTGTCCAATTTTCCTTTGGTTGCCCATGCTTTGGGGGTATTACTCTAGAAGTCCTGGCCCAGACCAATGTCCTGGAGCATTTCCCCAATGCTACTAAAACAACTTTTAGTAGTTTCATATTTTCAGGTTTTAGTTTTAAATCTTTAGTACATTTTGATTTTATTTTTTCATATGGTAAGAGATAAGAGTCTAGTTTTATTCTTCTGCATATGGATATCCAGTTTTCCCAGAACCCTTTATTAAAGTGACTGGCCTTTCCCCACTGTACATTCTTGGTACCTTTGTCAAAGATAAGTTCGCTATAGACATGTGTATTTATTTCTGCATTCTCTATTCCGTTCCATTGGTTTATGCGTCTGTTTTTATGCCAATACCGTGTTGTTTTGGTTACTACAGCTCTGTGGTATAATTGGAAGACAAGTAATGTGATTCCTCGAGTTTTGTTCTTTTTGCTCAGGATGACTTTGTCTATTCTGGGTCTTTTGTGTTTCCATATAAATATTAGGATTATTTTTTATATTTCTGTGAAACATGTCATTGGTATTTTAGTGAGGAATGCATTGAATCTGTAGATTGCTTTTGGTAGTATGCACATTTTAACAATATTGATTCTTCCATACCATGAGCATAGAATATTTTTCTATATTTTTGTGTCCTCCTCAATTTCTTTTATTAATGTTTTATAGTTTTCATCATAGAGATCATTCAATTCTTTGGTTAAGTTTATGCCTATGTATTTATTTTATTTTTAGCTATTATACATGAGATTACTTCCTTGGTTTCTTTTTCAGATTGTTTACTGTTGCTGTATAGAAATACTACTGATTTTTATATGTTGATTTTGTATCCTACAACTTTATTGAATTTGTTTATCAGTTCTAATAGTTTTTTTTTTTGGGGGGGGGAGTCTTTAGGTTTCTCTAGATATAAGCTCATATCATCTGCAAATAAGGATAATTTGACCTCTTCTTTTCCAATATGGATGCCCTTTATTTCTTTCTCTTGTTTGATTGCTCTAGCTAGAACTTCTAATACTATGTTGATTAACACTGGTAAAAGTGAATATCCTTTTCTTATTTCAGATCTTAGAGGAAAGGCTTTCAGTTTTTGCCTATTCAGCATAATATTAGCTATGGGTCTGTCATATATGGCTTTTATTATGTTGAGGTTGGTACCTTCTATTCCCAGTTTTTTGACAGTTTTTATCTTGAAGGAATGTTGAATTTTATCAAATGCTTTTTCGGCATCAATTGAAATGATCATATGGTTTCTGTCCTTCATTCTGTTGATATGATGTATCACACTGATCAATTTGTGTTATGTTAAACTATGTTTGCATTGCTAGGATGAATCCCACTGGATCATGGTGAATAATCTTTTTAATGCGTTCTTGAATTTGGTTTGCTAGTATTTTGTTGAGGATTTTTGTATCTATGTTCATCAGAGATGTTGACCTATAGTTTTCTTTTTTGTTGTGTGTTTGTCTGGTTTTGGTATCAGGGTCACGCAGGCCACATAGAATGACTTTTGAAGTATGCCTTCCTCCTCAATTTTTTGGAATAGTTAAATAGGGTTGGTATTAGTTCTTCTTCCACTAAGTCTTGGGCTTTTCTTTGATGGAGGACTTTTTATTAATGTTTCTATCTCATTACTTGTTATTTGTTTATTCTTTTTGTATTTCTTCCTGGTAGGTTATATGTGTTTAGGAATTTATCCATTTCTAAGTTTTCCAATTTATTGGCACATAGTTGCTCATAGTAGCCTCTAATGAACCTTTGAACTTCTGCACTGTCAGTTGTGATGTCTCCTTTTTTATCTCTGATTTTATTTATTTTGTTTATCTCTCTTTTTTTCTTAGTCTGGCTAAAGATGTGTCAATTATGTTTATCTTTTCAGAAAAAACAACTTTTTGTTTCATGGGTTTTTGTATGTTTTGTTTCAATTTTATTTATTTCTGCTCTGAGATTTATTATTTCTTTTCTTCTACTAATTTTGGATTTGGTTTGCTCTTATTTTTCTAGTTCTTTAAGCTGCATCATTAGGTTATTTATTTGAACCTTTCCTACTTTTTTGATGTAGACACTTATTCCTATAAACTTTCCTCTCATTTCTGCTTTTGCTGTATCCAATTGGTTTTGATATATTGTATTTTAATTTTTGTTTTGAGAAATTTTTAAATTTGCTTCTTAATCTCCTCATTGACGCACTAGTCATTCAGGTGCATACTATTTAATTTCTATGTGTTTGTATAATTTCCAAAGTTCCGCTTTTTATTGATTTCTAGTTTTATTCCATTGTGGTCAAAGAAAATACTTGATATATGGTTTCATTTTTTTTTTTTTATTTCTTAAGACTTGTTATGTGGCCTCATATGTGGTATATCCTTGAAAATGATCCATGAGCCAAGGAGAAAAATGTGTATTTTGCAGGTTTGGGATGAAACAATCTGTAAATATCTATTAGATACATTTGGTAAATAGTACAGATTGAGTCCAATGTTTCTTTATTTATTTTTCTGTCTGGATGATCTGGCAACTGCTGAAAGTGAAATGTTGAGGTTTCCAACAATTTTTGTATTGGGGTCTATCTCTCTCTTTAGCTCTGACAATATTTGCTTTACATACCTGTGTGTTCCAATGTTAGGTGCATATATATTTAGAATTATTATATCCTCTTGCCAAATTGATGCTTTTATCATCATATAATGACCTCCTTTTTTCTTTTTACTATTTTTGTCTTGAAATCTATTTTATCTGATAGAAGTATATCTACTCCTGCTCTTTTTTTGGTTTCTATTTGCATAGACTATCTTTTACCATCCCTTTATTTTCAGTCTGTGTGTTTTTATAGGTGAAGTGGGTTTCTTGAAGACAACGTATAGTTGGCTCTTGTTTTTTTATCCATTCAGCCACTCTGTCTTTTGATTGTAGAGTTTAGTCCATTCACATGCAATGTTATTATTTATAGATAAGGACTTAGTATTGCCATGTTATTTGATTTCTGGTTGTTTTGTGGTACTCTCTTTCTTTCTTACTTCATTAAAAGTTATTTTCTCTTGTAGTGTGTTGTAACTTCTTGCTTTTTATTTTTTCTATATCTGGTGTAGGTTTTTATGATTTAAGATTACCATAAGGCTTACAAAAAACATTTTATAACCAACTTTTTAAAACATATAACAACTCTGCTTACAAACACAAAAACAAGCTAAGAGAAATCTATAGATATTTTACACTTTTACTCCATTCCCCTCCCCACACTTTTTAAGCCTTTTTTTGTTTCTATCCATATCTCCTTATACTATCTATCTCTTAAAAAGTTGTTGTAGTGCTTTTTAATAGGTTTGTCTTTTAGTCTTCTTATTCAAGATATAAGTGGTTTATATATCACAATTACAGCAATAGAGTATTCTGTATTGGTGTATTTGATGTTACCAGTGAATTGTATATCTTGAGATAATTCTTATTGTTCATGAATATCCTTTTCTTTCAGATTGAAGAACTCCTTTTAGCATTTCTTATAGGACAGGTCTGATGTTTAAATCCCTCAGCTTTTGTTTGTCTAGGAAAATCTTTATTTCTCCTTCATGTTTGAAGGCTATTTTTGCAAGATACAATATTCTAGGGTTAAGATTTCTTTCTTTCAGTATGTTGAGTGTGTCATACCACTCTCTCCTGGCTTGTTTCCTCTGAGAAATCTGCTGCCAGGCATATTGAAGCTTCTTTATATGTATTTTATTTTTTCTTGCTTCTCTTGGGTCCTTTTCTTTACCTGTTACTTTTGGTAGCTTGATTATTAGATGCCTTGAGGTTATCTTGTTTGGGTTAAATCTCTTTGGTGTTCTATGACATTCTTTTATCTAAATATTGCTATATTTCTCTAGGTTGGAAAGCTCTCTGTTACTATTTCTTTGAATAAACTTTCTTTGCCAATCTTTCTCTCTCTACTTCCTCTTTAAGATCAATAACTCTTAGATTTGGCCTTTTGAGGCTATTTTATAGATTTTGTAGGTGTGCTTAATTCTTCTTTTTTTCTTTTTTCTCTTCTTATTGTATATTTTCAAATATCCTATCTTCAAGCTCACTGATTCTTTCTTCTACTTAGTCAATTCTGCTGTTGAAAGACTGATGAGTTCTCAGCTTGTTGATTGAATTCTTCAACTCCAAAATTTGTTTTATTTTTTATTATTATTTCAATCTCTTTGTTAAGTTTCTCTGATAGGCTTCTGAATTCCTTCTCTGTGTTGTCTTGAAGTTCACTGAGCTTCTTCTAGATAGCTATTTTGAACTCCTTTATTGAAAGGTCACATATCTCTATCACTCCAGGATTGGTCACTGGTACCTTATTTGGTTTGTTTGGTGAGGTCATGTTTTCCTGTATGTTCTTGATGCTTATGATTGTTCGTTGATGTCTGGATATTGAGGAGTCAGGTATTTATTTTAATCTTCACAGTCTGGGCTTGTTTTAATCCATAGTTCTTGAGAAGGTTTTCCAGATATTCAAAGAGAATTGAGTGTTGTGATCTAAGTCTTTGGTCACCGCAGCAGTATCAGCACTGGGAGTGCCCCAAGCCCAATAATGCTGTGACTCTTACAGATACCTGGTAGCACCACCTTAGTGGACTTGGGTAAGATACTGGAGAATTCGCTGGGTTACCTCACTGTCTGTGCTAGGGTGCTGGATTTGGGGAAGGAGTGATGTAGAGACTTCCTTGGGCCACCAGTGCCAGGTCATACCTGAAGCCAACCCAGTTTCACCCAAAGCCTGTGATGAGTGTTGCCTGGCTACCTCTGATGTTTATTCAAAGCTCCAGGGCTCTTTACTCAGCAGGTGTTATATCCTGTCAGGACTAGATCCTTTCCTTCAGGGCAGTATGTTTCCTTCTGACCCAAGGTGGATCCAGAAATGCCATCCAGGAACTAAGGCCTGGCTTGGACTCAGGGACTTCAGGGGCCTGCTTGGTACTTTGTTTTACTGTGGCTAAGCTGGTACCCAAGTTGCAAAACAAAGTCCTCTAAACTCTTCCCCCTCCTTTCCCCAAGTGGAAGAATACTCTCCTTGAGCTGCGCTGCCTAGTGTTGGGGAAAGGGTGACACAGGCACTGGGTTGGCCACTGTTGGTGGCGGTGTCTTACTGGGTCACATGTACCCCACGTCCACTGGGTCTAAGACAGAAGAGCCATGGGACTTGCCCAAGAACTACAGCCTTTGTGTCCTGACTGCCTTACAAATTTAGTCCAGGCCCCAAGCAACTTTTTGTCAACCAGTGGTAAAGCTAGCCAAAACTTGGGTTTCTGGGCAGAGGAGTTCCCTCTGGCCTGGTCTAAATGCTCTCTCTGTGAGCACCAGCAGAATTCTGCCCTGTACTATGTTCCCCTGTGCCAAAGCAGTCCTGAATTCTAATGCAAAGTCCCCACATTCACTTTACTTTCCCTCCTCTACCCAGGCACACAGACTCTCTCTCCACTGGGTACACTAGAATGGTACTCTTGGGGGATGGGGTAAGAGTAGGGTAGGCAATGCAAGATGATCTTTTCTGCCCTCTTCAGTGCCTCTTTTCTTGATATAAAGTTAAAATCAAGTAGTGTGATCATTCACCTGATTTTGGGTTTGTCTGAAGGGATTTTTTGCATGGATAGTTGTTGATTTGGTGTTTGTGCTGAGGGACGACCACTGGACGTTTCTATTCAGCCATCTTGATCCCTCCATAGCACTCTTAACCTCCAAGTGTTTTGTTCTTGCTTATCCCTTATCCAATCATGTCTTGCTCATCCTACTCCAAAGTATGTTAATTGCTTCTCATGAATACCTTACTCCTTGATAAACAAATATAACAATTCTATTTTCCTCTTCACAAATATATTATATTTTATTTCCTGACTTTATTGAAATTTGTTTTCCCTCCAACATTCTCCAATTCAATTTCTTCTTTCTTCCTATACCCTTTCATCACAAAGTCCTAAAACAGGGACCATAGCTAGAATATATAGTGTGTGTATGTGTGTTTGTGTATATATATACTGTATATAGTACATGTATACATAGTGTGTGTGTGTGTGTGTGTATATATATATATATACTGAAAGACTATGTATAGAATATAATTCAGTATTATATTATATCAAATATATTAATCTACATTTTTATTTTTATTATTCCCCAAATGTCAAGGAAGTCCATCTTAGTACATTTTTGTCTCTTGTGTTAAACAGTATCCTCAGAGCCTAAACTGGTGCTTGGCCCTTAGTGGTCCTTATAATGTAGTTGTTAAATGAATGAACATATGAAAACTGAATTATCAGGTAATGTATATCTTTTTTCTTGCAAATCTTGTTACAGAAAAATCAGGAGAACATGAAGCACTTTATAACATTTATCTCCATGAATATGTGGCAATCCCAATAGTATATAAAAACTCAATTTGTTTCATCTAACAAAGCAAAGAACTCTGGCACCTTCAATATTGCTATGCTTTGTATCTTTAATTTTATGAAAAGCACACCTAGGTCTAATTGCATACAATTAAGATAAAGCCGGAATACATTGTTGATGTTATTGACTTCATAAATTCTAATGCTCAACTACAAAATGACTCCAAACCACTGCCAAGATCTAGACAACTGTTGCCTCTCCCAGAATTTATTTTGCAAAAGCAGCCTATATTATTAATCACTTTGTATGCAATGAAGGTCAGCTGTCTATAGTTAATGGAATGTTTTCTTGTGGGATAATTTATGTATATCGCCTTTCTTTCATCAGAATACATGTCTGGCTACATATGGTGTGATATTGAAGTGTCTCCATATTTCTCAAGGCAAATGTCTTACTGGATAAGGCTTGGTTAAAAAATTGCTGTGGCTTTACTCTAGAAAATTAAAGTTTAAACTTTAAAATTATTAGTAATCATTATGTGAATAATGAGCATGTTCTTATTTCAAAATAAAAAATTTTGAGGAAACATGTGACATGAAACTGAATAAGGGAATATTTGAGCTGTACGCTGGGAGAATTTTGGCTTTTGAAATAGAAAAAAAAAAAAGGATGAAGAACTCTAGTAGAATATAAAGTAGGTATTAAAATTTACATTTTAGAAGCCAAAATTATGGAAACTTTATGAAAATAAGCTACCTCTTGAAACCTCATTTACATAAAATATAGTCATCCTGATTATTAAAATGTGGAGCTAGTTTCAGTGATGTCTCTAACAAAGGATCCATTTCTGAGGGAAGTTATTTAGATTATCTGGGTTCAAATCTACTTACTGATTGTCAGAGCTTGGTCAAATTTTCTAAATCTCATATGTAAAATATAGGTATTCACCTTTTTGGGTTTTCTTGAGGATTGAATGAGTTAATATCTATTAAATGTTTAAAATAGTACCTGACTAATTTAAGTGTTGGCTCTTGTTCTTATTGCTAAGAAACTTATTCTGGCCCATATTTCTCCAAGACATAAACAGTTTGGCAATACTGACAAACATCAAAATTCTTATGAGCTTTTTTCAAGTCATAAATCAACTGATGTCAAAAGCAGCAAGGGTTTTAGGGAAATAAATATGCCATTATGTTCAACTATTTATTAATTATATAACTTTCACAAATCTACTGATCATGCCTAAGACTCATTTTTTTTTACCTCTAACTATCTACCATATATTGTTATTTGAGATTTTTATTTTATAATCTGCTTTTACCTTTGTAAATTCCAGCTATTATTATAAAGGAAACAAAGCAATAAAAATGAGCTGAAAAAAAAAAAAAAAAGCCCTGATTTGTAGCATTTGCCAATTGCTGTGGTGTAAATACCTCCACAATGGGTGATTTTCAAGCTACCATAATGATGTCAATGAACATGGCATTGGGAAAATATGCATTATGCATAGAACTGATTGAAGCCAGTATGAGCTAGCTCCAGCACATCACTGTTTCTACCCAGGGGAGGATTCTTTATTAGTTTGTGCTGCATATTCAAAGTAACTTTCCCCAGGGGTAACCAAAAACCTTCCCCTATCACAATAGAAACATTCATGATCTCAAGATGAATTTGCAAATTCCATAGTGACCAATAATAGAAATGGCTTAGATTTAGGCCTAATTATCTAAAAGACATTTGTGGGGTACAGTGGAGTAGGGAGATAGTATTCTGTAGAATTTAAATGCTGAAAATATAGGTTTTAATATATTCTACTTTAAAAAGCAAGGTAAAGATATAGAGTAAATAATAGGAAACTAAATGCAAAAATTGGGCATCAAAGCACACGCTAGAGAATATAGAATAAGATAAATATAAACTGGAGAAAAAGAAAAACAGTCTGCATTGTGTCAGCATTTCTCAGACTTTAATGTGCATACAAATCACCTGAGTCTCTTGTTAATTCAAATTCTGATTCACTAGGAATGAGATAGGTTCTGAGATTCTGCATTTCTAATAGCTAATACTGACTCCTCTGGTCTCAACCACATTTTGAATACCAAGGTACTAGATTATTTTAATTACCTTCAGTTCCTCAATGATAAAAAAAAATGAAAGTTTAATCTAGAAAAAAGAAATGCTGAATAAGTAACCAGCACTGAATTTTTTAGAAGTGAAAACTCAGCCATTCTCATGGGGCATAAAAGAGGGAAGAAGTTCTTTGGTTTTTTTATTATTGTTAGTTTGTTTGATGACTTATCTAGGAAGCAAAGCCAAATAGTTTGGAAAGATGGAACAACTTGGTTGAGGCTTGAGAAGGAAGGAGTCTGCTTTATTACTCTCTGGAACTTTTTGAAAGAGGCAAGTCCATAGCTCATGTAATGTAGCCGAAAAGCTGTTTGAATGAAGAAGAAAATCTGGGAGGTGCATGAGGTGAATCTGCCCTTGTTGCTCAGCCAAAAAGTACAGTGAGGATGATGAAAGAAAACATTTATGAGAGATGCTAAAGAGGTAGAGAGTAGAGCACTTAGTGACCAACTGAGTGTGGGAGTCAGTCTAAATCTACAGAGGTGCTCACACTTTTGCCCTGGATAACTGAATGGAGCCATTCATTGAGATAGGGACAAGGAGGAGAGAGAACTGTTTTACACGGCTTTGTGGGAGTATGTCTGTATGCCATGGAGGTAACAGGAGTGACACTCTTGCCATGTGTACCTCATTTGATATATATATATGTGTATATTATTTAATAATATTTTTACTTTTTAAATTATTCTTTCACAATATGGTAGGGCTCTATATTCCATTACTCTGACTTCCTTCACAGTGAAGATCAATTGTAGTCCTTATCATTCCCAGGAATTTTGTTCAAGATATATGTGAAGTTTAAAAATATTTTCCTGAGTTTGTCCTTATAGACAGCCTATAATTTAAAACATGTTGAAAATCTGAATCAAAAGGTCCACCAGCTTCCAATATGGAGTTATCCAACAAAAATGGAAAATTTGACCCATCTGAGTAATGAAAGTCACACTCCTAGGCTCAATTAACAAGTAAATCAAAAGCTGACATTATTTTAAAAATCAAACCCAAGTTATGAATTTCTAAATTAATCAAGTCATTTTGTCCATGAAAATGTTGATCAATATCTCTGCCAAAATATGGAAGTACAAAGCAACCAAAATAATAGGGAAAGGACACTTGATAATGCATTTCTGTGATGCATGGAGATCCAGAGTACCTAAAAACAGGCAAAATAGCATGATGATACAGGGTTCTAAGGTTAGATCAGTTCAAAGACAAATCCAAGCTCCAAAATTAATAGCTATGTGATTTAAGTTAACTTATTTATATTCTCTAAAACTTAGTTTTTCCATCTGTAAAAATAAGGCAATAGTGATATCTACTTTCACTGGAACTTTGTGAAGGTTGATATAAAAGAAATGAAAATTGTCTTATGCCAGTAAATGAGAAGTTAGTTATTCATTATATAATATTAATGTAATATTATATTATTATAATTTGGCTATGAATAAATAAATATGTCATTATATCGATATATGTCCAGTGTCCATATGTTCGTTGACAGAATTTCCTTCCAGTTGATAAATGAGTGCTTTCTCAGTTATATGTGTGGCCAAAATTCCTCATGCTGTAGCTTGCTTTTTCACTCTCTTAGTAGTTAGTTTGATTTACAGACTTTTGGAACTTTAATGAAATGCATTTTCCCATGTTTTCTTTGAGTATTTCAAGGTCATGAAGTGGAAATGAATAAAATGGTATAATTCAAGGAGATGTATTTATAGGCTGAATGGGGAAAAGGATATCAAGGATGACACTTGGTTTTGGACATGAGTAATTTTATGATCAATGACATCTATTATAATAAGGAAAACTGTAGAAATGGGAGACACAAACCAAATTTCCATTTTGAAAATGTTAAATTTAAAATGACCCTTTTCTATTTTGGAGATGACATATTTGTATATATGTCTCATGTTCAAGACATATCTCGTGTTCAAGACATGTCTCATGTTCAAGAAATTGTTATCCCATAGATTTAAATTTGGCCATATGATATTTAAGGATATTTACTGGACAAGCATCCCCAAGAAATAAGTGCCTCTAGAGAGAAGAGGTGTGAGAACAGAGCTGAGGTCTGCCTAAATTTAAAGTTTTACAGGAGGGAACTTGCAAAAGAGACTAAGCAGTAGTGAGCAAGGCAAAAAATCAGAACTGTAGATAATGACATAAAATCTAAGAAAGAAAAGTGAAGCAAGGAGAATGCTCCTGAGATGCCAAATAAGATAAAATCAGGAAAGTATCATTGGACTTGGTAACACAAAGATTATTTTCAATCTTGACAAAAGAAGTTACAATGAATTGGTTAGAGAGGTAGAACTTGAGTAATTAGTATAATAAGTGAAGACAATGAGTTCAGGTCAAAATTCCAAAAGAATATTCTGTAATAGGAAAGACAATAAAAATAGAGGAAAATTTAGAAGAGAACATAGAATGAAGAGAATTTATCAATTTGACAAAAGGGGGAAAGGTAAATTCTGACAAGGCAAGGGATCCAGAGCTCAACAGAAGAGAGGTTGAGCTTGCATGTTGAAGGGAACACTTGTTACATTGTAAGAGGAGGGAAGCCATGGTATGTATTGATAGATACAGACCTAGACTGGTTTGTAGGCAGAATAGTAACAAGACTAGATTTATATTTTATAAAAATCACTCTAGCTGCAGTGTGGAGAATGATTGAAGTGATTATTTTGATTTTTGAAGTGAGATATGGTGTGCACCTGATCCAGAGGGAGCAGAGGTGATGGAGTAGAGGAAGCAAGTTGACAGACATTAAAAAAGAGATTAGACTGACGTTGATTATGGACGGCACAGAAGTTATAGGTTAAAGAAAGGACTTAAGAATGATTCCTACTTACTATCCTAGGAGACAGTGATGGCACCTTATTATCTAGCTAAAGAATACTAGAGGGAAGAGGGGGAAATTTAGAGGTAAAGACAATTTGCACCTTTCTCATATGGAGTTTGAGGAGCCTGGAGACACCAACTAAAGATGTCCAAGTGGCTGTTAGATATATACCATTCATTTAATTCTGTTACTGTAGACCTGCATGTGTCTACATATGATATAAGCTATGATGTTTTATTTAAATTAAAAGTGATAGCAGCCAACTTGACTTTTTAATTATGATTTGTTTAGCCTCCAGACATATGGAAAAATTAATATGCATTTAACAAATAAGTATTGAAGTTGCTTGAGTCAAATTAAACAACCATTAAAACACCTGACCTAATGTTCCACATCAAGATGAGATAGCAGTTTCTTGTGCAAAAAGGGATAGACTCAGCCCCAGACACACTATACTATAGTTGTTAAAATAACTTGATTGTGATAGTGTAGTTTACTTATCTACAACTCTTAAAAGATGTGAACTTCATTTCATTCATTTAATTGATAATGTGACCAATGTATAAACAGGGATATATTTAGAATTTCCATTTTCTACCTTGACAGTCAAACATTTATTTTCTGTCTATATCACATATACGTTGCAATTGTATGCAAATGATAGCCTAGAGAACATTTCTGTAGAAATTGGAATTTTTGGTTGTTGTTTCAAACATGCTTAACATTGGAATGAAAGTAACACATTATAATTTCTAATGTGATTCTTTTCATTTTCAGAAAGATTGTATCTTGCCCAAGGAAGATATGTTCTTTATATGGATATTTCTCTTTCATGAATTTATTTATTTAGTTTCACCAAAGTTTAGGTAAGGAAATAGCAACGCATCAGAAACAAACATATTTTTGTGACTGAAGTGGAACCTTCCAGTTAATTCAAACTTATTAGTTCAATATTTCAGTGGTATTGCCTTTCACTTTTAATTAGGCAACAAAACACAGTATATGTGCAGATAGTTATACACAGTTCCAAATTTTGTTATTCTCTCTACTATATAAATATTAAAAATTATCCTATATCCCTCCCTTTTCGTCTCACAAAGATGACAGTATGCGTGAAAAGAGCTATGACTGGTGATACCACCTTAGCATGGCAGGCTCTAAGCATGGAGAGTGGGTGAGAGGGAGAAAGTACACTAGCTACTACATATAGGCATGACTGTATCTAATACTATTGTCTCTGCGAAGTGGGTATTATTCTTGAGCATTCTGCTTCCCATTTTAGATATGATAGAGTGATGTCAACAAACTTTAAACCATTTTCCTAAATTCACACAACATACTGACTGGGCTAATATATCAGCTCAGGTCTGTATAACATGTGAACTCAAGCTCTACCTACGACGTCCTGCTGGAGTAAAACAGGTAACTCCACACACCTGTGTAGGGAATGCTGGAGTGGGCTTGTTCCATGCTTTCCCTGATATTCTGGAGACATTTTAGCATTTGTTGATTCTTTGTCCAAGTCAAGTTTGTTTGAAAGTAATCTATATAAATTAATTCAAAGTATAAGTGGGTTTACCAGCAAAGAATAGATTTCTTAAAAAATCAACAATGGGGCAAAGAAGAGATGGGTAATATGCAAATCAGAGCTAAAAATCAGAAATCTCTGTTCCTCCAGCCCACATGATTTTTCTCTTCTCTAATTTTCTTTCTTCCTATCCGATCTATTCTTCTTCTGTTGACCCCCTTTACTCAATGTACATGTGACCCAAAGAGCTACTCATCCTAACTACTACTGTGATCTTCCAGATGTTTATTATCTACTAAGGTAGCCACTAGTCACACATGACTACTTGAATTTAAACTAATTAAATGGAATAAATCTTTTATAAAATATGTTCATCTATCTCGCTACCTACATTTCACATGTTCAATAGCCACATTTTTAGCATCACAGAAAGTTCTATTAGCTGCAACATCTTTGTCCCAGTTCTTCTTTGCCTATCATCTGTTGTTTATAGTTTCTCTGTCTCCCAGTTCAAATTCTCAATTCATTTTAGACTCTTCATGCAAATTCCTGATCCCTTAGTAGAACTGGATGCCCATCCCTTGTCTAGTCATTTTGTACTAGAAGGAGAAAGATCCACTGTCTAATCTGCAGGGAATGTGGACAGGGCAGCAATGACTTGTACTCTCCCTTTGCTCCATTTCCCAGATACAATGTCCACATTGCACAGGATTATAAACTATCCGTTACTATTAAATTTTCCCCTACAAAGCAACATAGGCCTTGATTATTTAGTTCATCCCAATCATTCTGCTCTTGTAAAATTTGTATTAGGTTAGAAATTGATAACCAGCAGATAAATAGTTAAGCTGGAAAAGATTCACAATATTTTTTTCTGATATTGCTTTCATGCCAAAATTAAATAAAGAGTTCAACAATAGAACATATAGAGCTTAAAATTATTTTACCAGAAGGAAAACATTTTCCAACTATATTGGGAAAACCAAAACAATTCATTATTTTATTGGTTTACCTCCCTCTATCATGCTCTCTGAAGTTGCTCTCACGAGCAAAGTATTGTTTAATATCTTTGGCTGGACTGTATGCTTGCTAATGATACAAGTGAGGTAGCATAAATGTCTTTTTTCAAACTAGGGCCACAAATGTCAACTCATTTACCCAGGAAGGAGTATCAGGGGAGTTTCATTCTTCACATACATCTATCAACTTGGGTATGATTTGCCTATGACCCTGTGAACAACACATTTCTCAGATACCTCCCAGGGCCATGGATATAGATGTTCAAATAAGGGGTCCAAAAGCTTATATTTTATTGGCTATAGAGAAAAATCTCTCTCTAACTCTTAGTACATATTATTAGATTTTCATTGTAATTCTAAAAAAATGTTTATGAATACTGTGTGGACAATGAAAAATTGACACCATAAAATAAAATTCTCTATCGGCATTATATTTTATTGAGACTTAAGTTAATCCTGTGCTTCAAAGTGTCTGATTAGCAGGTATATTGTTCTTTGACACCATTACTTATAAGTGATCCTATCAGGCTTAAATAAATGATTTTATCCCACAGAGACTTTCAAATGTAATTAATGCTTAAGATAAGTTTAGGTTCTTTAGATAAAAAAGCTTTTGAAATAAACTGCTTATGATGTTATTAAATTGCTAATGATAAAAACACAGCTTAGAATACTATTTGCATGAAAATTGCTACTAGAGTTCCAGTGTGTGATCAACCCAAAAAAATGAGTGCTATACACAGTTTTAATAATACTCTTTTTAGTTTTATTTTTTAATTGACATAATAGTTGTACATATTTACGAGGTACATAGTGATGTCTCGATACATATAATGTACAGTGATCAGATCAGTGTAATTAGTATATCCAATTTTTACTACTCTTTAATGTAAAATTGTACCTAAGGTTGCTTTTATGTGACTAAGGTAAATACTATGACCATTTAACAATTTTAAATGATGTTAATATTAGGATTAATAATCTTATACATTTCTCATATTTAAACTAAATCATAAAATGTCTGTTATCAGCACTATTTTCCAATATTCTTCAAAACCAAACTTAACACCAGTTAAATTGTTCATTTCCAATAATTATTGAAACAACACTCTCCACTCTCTTATGCTCACTGTTTGCATTAAAAGTCTCATCCCCACTAACACAAGCTATTTCAATATCTTCCCAGCTATCTTCCCTGCTCCTCTTTTAGTCTCTTTTCACTACAAATCATTCTACACACTGGCATTTTGCCAAGACAGGATTAAAAAAACAACCTGATACATAAGAGATGGAATCTCAGGTCTATCTCAGTATTTTTCATCTGTAAAATAAAAATAATTCTTGCCTCTCCATCTTATTATAATGATAAAATAATTTAATACATGGGCAAACGGCAGGCATATTATAGAACTGCAATCATCCTTTGTTGAGAGTTGCAATGTCTCCTCACTACCTGTGGATTAAGACTAATTTTCTTACAAGACAACCAAGTCTTGTGTCATAAAGTGTGCTCCCATTCCAGGCTTTTTAATCCTGGGTTCTGGTCAAACTAAAAGTAGCAATGTGTGAAGGAGAAGCCTTGCCTTTTTTCCATTCTTAATCTATGCCTCTCTCTAAAGCCATGCTTCTGTGTACCCTGCCTCCTCCACCTAGAAGGACCTACCCCATCATTTCCTTCATCTAAGTCATATCTACATCTAATCATATCTAATCTACCCACTTATCTCAAGATACTTCTGAATTACCACAGCAGAAATGTACCCTCTCATTCTTTCTGTTTCTGGGGTCCGTAATACCCAACTCAGAGGTGCTATAGTTATTAAATGAGATAAATTACTATATATGTCCAAATATCATGTTAGTATTTTTCCTTGAAAATTAACCCTTAGAAAATAAGGAGCTCTTCATTGTGAGGTTATATAATCTTTTGATTTATAGGATGTCCTTTTTAAAAAAAGAAAAATATATATTAGGCAAAACAGATATCCCTATATGAGGATGCTTACAGAAGTGACCTGACATAATCAGGAAAACAATACCCAAAGAATGACCACAATGACCACAATGACCACAAATTAGTGTCGTAATCATTTTGGGAATGTGCTCTCACAGTCACAAGTGTTCAATATCATTGAAGAGAGAGAGAAAGATAATTTTAAAATTTTATTTGAAAAATATACAATATAAAGTTACACTGTGGAGATTAATCAGTATGGAAATAATTACATCTATAAGAAAAAAATGTTAAAAGGAAAATCATTCTTTTGATTTTGGTACTATGGAAAAATTGTGATTTGAGTTACAATCCCTTACATCACATATGATTCATCACAAATCAATTTAGATGAGGGAGAATAGGAGGCAGGGACTGTTTTAGGTGATAACATTAATATCAAAGAAGAATATGAATAGTGAATGAAAGGATTTCATGTACTATGAGAAGAAATATTTAACTCAAAAAGACTTGGAACATAAGTGATACATGACACATGACACATATGACCATCCTGACTACATTAGTCAGAGTTCTCCAGAGAAACAGAACTAATAGTATATAGATAGATAGATAGAGATTTATTATAAGAAATTGGCTCACATGATTATGTAGGCTAAGTAGTTTATAGTAAGTAACTGCCATCTATAATCTGGAGTCCCAGGAAAACCAATGGCATAGTTCTGAGAACTGCTGTAAGTTGTAGTCCAAGGGCAAGAGGAGAATGATATTTCAGCTCAGCAGTCAGGCAGAGAGAGCAAATTCTCCCTTCTTCCATCTTTTTGTTCTATTCAGGCCCCCAGTGAATTGGATGATACCCATCAGCATCATGGAGGGCCATCAGCTTTATTCAGTCTACCAGTCCAAATCCTATTCTCAGCCAGAAGCACCTTACAGATACACCAGAAATAAAGTTTTACCAAATATCTGGGCATGCCATGATCCAGTCAAATTGATTTGTAAAATTGACCATCACATTGACCATATATCTATCAAATATAAGGTGAATTCTATGTTTCCATTGAGAAGATCCACTAAAAATTTTGTTGGTCAACTTGAATGAATCAAGTCCAAGATTCTAGATAATATTGGAACATAATTATTTAATTTGGTAATTTAACTATATGAATATTTAATTAAAATAACAAAACATACCAATTTTAAATATTGTTTATCCATTCTCACAAATCATCAGATGAATAGAACATTGATTTTTATTTTTTTATATTTGTGGACAATTTTACTCAGGGAGCCTGTTATCCTCCTTTAGCCTCTGATATTCCCACACTGATTATGTTGGGGTTACCATGTGAAATGCTTTTGGACATTCAGACATACAAGGAAGCCCACTGAAGTGCTTTTGAAAAAAAAAAAAAAAGAAAAGACTTTTCTTCCCATAAAAGGAGAAAGGAACATGATAAAAAGGCTCCTTTCCCTTTTCCTGCCTTTGGACACAGTAATTTGAGAACATGATGACCAGAGCAGTGGCAGCCATTTTAACTGCATGTAACTTCCTATTTTGTACCTCAGAGGGCCTAAGCCTAAAGACAAAAATTAGCATATTTATAAATTACAGAAAGATCCAAAAACTTAGGTCCTGGATAACATTATTGAGCCACCAAAGTAGTCCTGAGACCTCATGCCATTTTGTCATCAGGGATAATAAACATTTGTGTTGTTTAAGCTACTTATAGTCAGACAGTCTCTTATTTCCAGCTCAAAATATTTTAAATGTTGCATTAAAACAGGACAGAAAGTTAGCAAAAAGGCAACAAACTTGACATAGGCATGATTTAACATTAGAATCCACATGTTTTCAAATGAGAGATAGCATCAAGAAATAAAAATGGCAGGCGATATTCAATATCAACCAACTACAAATGCCATACGTTTATGAAGCATCCTAGAGTCTTGTTAGTGACTTGTTTTCTGAATAGTTTTCAAGATAAGCAAATCATAATCACCTGAAAATTCTTGTTAAAATGTAGATTTATTGGCATAATCCCGTTCAACCTTCCAATCCACGAGAGTCCATAAATCTACGTTTTAAACAGCAACCCCAAGGGATCCTTGTGTAGATTAAAGTTAGGGCTGGCAACAGAGAAATGTAGGATGCTAATCCCAATAGCTCCAAGTAGGGGAAGGTAGAAAGGGACCTGAGCTTGTCAGATAGGCAAAACACTGAAAAATACTGGAATTTAATAGACACACGACTACTTAGGGCTCATGCAAAAGGCCAGATCTATAGCAGTAAGACTAAAAGGCTGAAGCTGATGATCATTATCCTGCACTGGAGGTATTAATACTTGGTTTGCTCAGGAAAGGTGAGATTCTAAACCTTCAGGTGGGGCTACAATTCTTCCCACTTGAAAAGACATGAAAACCAGTTACAAATAGAAATGCAGCAGAGATTTCAAGCAAGATGACATTTGAAAAGAAGTATTTGTTTTTCACAATTACATAAATTGAGGAAACAAGTAAAACAAATTCAAAACAGTGATTGAGGCAAAATCCAAGATCAAAATAAAGAATGGCACATGTGAAAGTGCAGATAATCACCATGAATGAGCCCTTCAAGAAAATGCCAGATAAGAAGAGAGATACAGAGCAGTGAGTAGGGAAGCACTTTCATTATCCACACGATTTCAGCACCCTATTTCACAAAGACACTGTTTTTGTAATTAAAGGTGACTAATAATCCACTAAGGTATTTTGTGCTATTGTATTAATGAAGAAAAATTAGTGGTGGATATCCATGGCAAAGGAAAGGACTATCACTAGACGCTACCATCTATGTCAGAAAAAAAATCTGAATGAATGAATAAATGAATGAATAACTAGTATATTTAAGATCAATAGCTCAACAATAGGTAATTTAAGTATTATAAAACTTGTCTTAAAAATAATTAAAATTTTGCCTTCAGTAACTCAGAGGCCAGATATGTCCCTACCTGTCAGAGGACCTTGGATTTTATTGTCGTTCTCAGCCTTTCTTCAACCCTTCCCTACAGAAGAAGCCCCTCATTAAAATGGCTTGACCTCCCAAAAATAATTAAAATTTAAAGCAGGTGGAAAGAAAGGTTAAAAACATAGAAAGAATATTCTGGGTAAAGAATGGGCTGTCAATGTATTTCCCAATTGTAGTAGGCAAATGAACGTTAGCCTAATATTCCTATCCAAACTGAAAGACATATTCCCTCCCTGTGAATATAACTCAGAATTTGGTCTAACCAAACTACTCTTGCTAATTTTTATATGATAAATGATTCATAAAATGATGCATCACTAATTGCCTTATTTATTCTCACTTATTAAGGTATCATAATCTGTGGTTATTTTAGTTTTATGAACATGAAAATCAGTGACCACTAATAAATTTTCCCACTCTGCTCTTCTAAATTTTTTATCAGGAAATTTATCCAAGACAGAAATTAAAGCATCCCAGATTTAAAAAAAAAAATGCAGAACCCCTTGCAATTTCATTCTTCTAAGCAGTGTTTAATTCATGACCATCACTCAGCTGTTCAGGACAAAAATACTATTGCTCGACAGATTCTCTGGGATTAGAGTATACTTTTGAAACATCAATATATACGAGTCTTTCAAATGGGTTAAAAACAGACTTGATTGTAGTGGTTCCATTGCAAAACAATAGGCCATCTGTTTCATTAAGTCTTTAGCAGTGCTCAGTCCTTTACTCCCTGTTGGCTAAATCTGTTTTTGTTGTTTTGTTCCCCCCCCCCAACATTGTTGAGCTTCAGCCAGCCTAATTCACAACACTCTTCAAGAGTTGTTTGCTGGCTGAATAGCTGAGTGTCAGCTGGCTCAGGCACTGAATCACTACCAGCATATTACTGCCTCCCTTCTCCCCACATTCGCCTTATTTAGAAGTCTATTTTCTCTAGTACTTGGAAGCAGCTGTCATAAATTTGAACAAAAAAGATTTTTATATAATATAATGTGTTATAAAATGCAGGAATACCCAATGTATGTGTATTATGTATGTACTTGTATATCTGTGTGTGTATGTGTGTGTATATGTGTGTATAATAAAAGTGATTTCTCATTTTCCTTTATAATTTCACTGTCAAAAATATTCTATGTTTGACATCATTTCGAAGTTGTCACCAAAACAATGCCATTGTGCCAGATACTGTTGATTGTCTTTTCACCATTCTATCCACCACCATTTCTCTTTCCAAAGAGAATCCTGATTTTATTTAGTAAACCATTTCCAGTAACTTAGCCATTTACTGCTGCTTTCACTGCAGAGGAGGTGGTTCTGATTAGATCTCAACAACTGACTTTGTTTTCTTAGCTTATTTTACCAAGAAAAAAAATGATTCAGTGGAATTAATCATTCATGTGTTCAAAAAACTATAAATGAGATCCTACTATTTACCAGGCATAGTGCTAAGCTCTCTAAACTCTGGGGAGCAACTGCTGGGGAAACCTCTTTGCAGCACCACACTAATAAATTCTTTGTGATAATATCCAGATAGTATGAAAGGGGAGCAATTAAAAAAAGTGAAATCTTACTGGAAGGGTGAGGCAGATGGCTTCAGAGAACAGGCTCTCCTGTGATGAGTAGGGGCTTGCTAGATAGATAAGGGAGAAAAGTCAATGTATCAGGCAAAAGGAATGTCCACCATCATAACAGAGTGTATCATAACAGCGTGCATCAGGGTACTGCTTCTAATTCAGTACAAATGTGGCATAGGGTATAAGAAATGAGGGGCCATGAGTTATTCTTGGATCCACATCCTGGAAGACTCCATATAACAAGCAAAAGCAATTAGTCTTTATCCAGAAGATTTTAGGCTACGCATGGGTATGAGTGTGACACAAGATTTATAATCTGGAGAGATCATTTGGTTACCACTATAAAAGAAAGACTGAGACTAGTCACAGGTTATGATATAGGCACAGAATTTCTTGTTACTATCCACAATGCAATCACAATGCAAAGGTAGTGTCCTTGGAGATAGAGAAGAGAGAACTCATTTAAAGAATGTATGGGAGGTAAAACCAACAAAGTTAATAAGCAAGTAGATTTAGAACATTAGGAAAATGGGCAGCAGGGCATGGTTGCTCTCGCCTGCAATCTCAGCACTTTGGGAGGCTGAGTTGTGAAGATTGCTTGAGACCAGGAGTTCAAGACGAGCCTGGGCAACATAATGAGATCCTGTCTCTACAAAAAATCAAAAAAAATCAAAAAAAGCAGCCGGTTGTGGTGACACGTACCTGTAGTCCCAGCTACATGGAAGGCTGAGGTAAGAGGATTGGTTGAGCTCAGGAGTTCCTGGTTGCAGTGAGCTAGGATCACACCACTGTACTCCAGCCTGGGCAACAGAGCAAGACCTTGCCCCTCTCCCCCCACCAAAAAAATAAGAAAGAAAATTAGGAAAATAATCATTTTGTATTAAATCCTCTTTTCCAGATTAAGCTACTGATGATACTGTGGGACCATTAACAGAGAGTTGGAATTCTGTGGGAGGAACAGATTTGTAGAGTGTAAAAATTTCTTTTCTTTTTGGACATACTGATTTTGAGATGCCTGCGTTAGATTTCAATACACAATTGGGTACATAGATTTGAAGTTCAAGAGAAAGGTCCATGTTGGAGATAAGATTTAGAAGTCATCAGTATAAATAGTAGTTATATAATCAATATAAAAGTGATTGGAAGTGTTCAGGGAAAGTTGAAAGCAAAAAGAGGCTGCTGAGGCTGAGAAACTTGGTACTAAACACATACATAGGATATAAAAAGAACAGAAATTCCAGGACAAAACAGCAAGAAAACATGTTAGAGAGGTAGGAAAGAACATAAAAATTTGTGATAAAATAGAAATCAAAAAAAATCTAAGGATAAAATAATCATCATTTAAAAATTACCAATGGAAATTACATAAAAATTAGGGAGCAGTATGATTGAGTAGTAAGATTGATATTAAATATCAATTCTAAAAGTGGAGATGTTTTATGTGAAAATTTAAAGATGATAAAAAGGCAATAATCAATTTGTTTTTAATCTGCTAAGTTTAAGTCAAAATGTAAAATAAACTTTTTTATTCTCATGTATTGTATATTATATTTCACAAATTATCCCCTGTCTGACTCCAATATCAATCTATATTTCTCTTATGGTTCTTAGCACTATCTACCTGGGATTATAGTGTTCTCTGTACATGTTTTTCATTTCAAATATTCTTAAATATATTACTTGACTTTTTAAATTTTTTGATACATAATTAAACATATTTATGGTGTACATAAGATATTTTGATACATGCATACAATCTGTAATGATCCAAATATGGTAATTAGGATATTCATCACCTCAAACATTCATTATTTCTTTGTGTTGAAAACATAACAAATCTTTTCTTCTATTTATTTTATAATACACAATAAGTTATCGTAAACTCTAGTCACCCTACTGTGCTATTGAACGCTAGAATTTATTCCTTCTAACTGTTTTTGTACTCACTAACCAACCTTCCCTTTATCCCCATCTCCTCAATATACTTCATAGCCTCTCATAACCATCAATCTACTCTCTACTCTGACAGATCAACTTTTTCTAGTTCCTACATATGAATAAGGACATATAATACTTGTCTTTATATGCCTTGTTTATTCCATTTAACATATTGTCCTCCAGTTCCATCTATGTTGCTGAAAATGACAGAATTTCATTCTTTTTTATGGCTTCATGATAATCCATTGTGTGTATATATACACACATGACATTTTCTTTATCTGTTTATCCATTGATGAACACTTAAGTTGATTCCATATCTTGACTATGGTAAATAATGTAGCAATAAACATGGAAGTGCAGATATCTCCTTGATACACTGATTCCTTTCTTTTGAATACATACCCAGTAATGAGACTGCCGAATCAAATGGCAGATCTATTTTTAGATTTTTGGGAAACCTCCTACTGTTTTCCATGGTGGCTGTACTAATTTATATTTCCACCAACAGTGTACTAGCATTCCCCCTTCTCTGTATCCTTGTCAGCATGGGTTTATTTTTGTCTTTTTGTTAGTAGCCCTTCTAACTACATAGTGGTTTTGATTTGCATTTCCTCGATGATTAGTGATATTGAGTATTTTTTTGTACACCTGTCAGCTATTTGAATCTCATTTTGTAAAATGTTCAGATAGTTTGCCCATTTTAATTAGATTATTTGTTTGTTTTTGTTGTTGAGGTGTTTGAGTACCTTATACATTCTGGTTATTCATCATTTGTCAGATGAATAGTTCCCAAATATTTTCTCCCATTCTGGAGGTTGCTTCTTCCTTATATTGGTTGTTTCGTTCCTGTATGGAAGCGTTTAAACTTGATATAATCCTATTTCTATATTTTGCTTTAACTGTCTGTGCTTTTGAGGTCTTATCCCCCAAAATTACTGCTCAGATCAATGTCTTGAAGCATTACTCCAGTGTTTCCCTCTAGTAGTTTCATAGTTTCAGATATTACACTTAAATGTCTAATGCATTTTGATTTGAATTTTGTGTATGATGAGAGATAGGGTGTAGTTATATTCTTCTACATATGGATATCCAGTTTTCCCATCACCAGTTAATGAAGAGACTGTCCTTTCCCCACAGTATGTTTGTGGTGAATTTGTGAAAAATTAGCTGGCTGAAAATATGTGGATATATCTTAATGTTCTATATTCTGTTTCATTGATCTATGAGTTTGTTTTTTATGACAGTACCATGCTCTTTTGGTTACTGTGGGTTTGTAATATATTTTGAAGTCTGGTAGTGTGATGCCTCCAGCTTTATTCCCTTTGATCAAGATAACTTTGGCTATTTTGGGTCTTTTGTGATTCCAAATGAATTTTAGATTTTTTTTCTGTAAAGAATGTCATTTGTATTTTGATAGGGATTGCATTCAATCTGTAGATCACTTTGGGTAGTATTAATACTTTAAAATATTAATAAAATTATTAATAAAAGTAATAAGTTTTCCAATCCATGAGTATGGGTATCTTTCCATTTATTTGAATCCTCTTTAATTTCTTTCATCAATGTATTAAGTTCCCTTGCAGAAATCTTATATTTTTTGTAGCTATTGTAAATGGGATTACTTTCTTGAATTCTTTTTCAGATTGTTTGCTATTGTTGTGTAGAAATTCTACTGATTTTTTTTTTTTTTTTTGAGACAGAGTCTCGCTCTGTTGCCCTGGCTAGAGTGAGTGCCGTGGCGTCAGCCTAGCTCACAGCAACCTCAAACTCCTGGGCTCAAGCAATCCTCCTGCCTCAGCCTCCCGAGTAGCTGGGACTACAGGCATGCGCCACCATGCTCGGCTAATTTTTTCTATATATATTTTTAGTTGGCCAGATAATTTCTTTCTATTTTTAGTAGAGATGGGGTCTCCTGCTCAGGCTGGTCTTGAACTCCTGACCTCTAGCGATCCACCCGCTTCGGCCTCCCAGAGTGCTAGGATTACAGGCGTGAGCCACCGTGCCCGGCCAATCTACTGATTTTGTATACTGTAACTTGATTAAATTTGTTTATTAGTTCTAACAGTTTTTTGGTGGAGTCATGTTTTTCTAAATATAGGATTGTGTCTGTGAACAAGGATAATTTGACTTCTTCCTTTCTACTTTGGATACTCTTTATTTCTTTCTCTTGCCTAATTGTTCTGGATAGTATTTTTAGTGCTATATTGAATAAATGTAATAAAAGCGGACATTCTTGTCTTGTTCCAGATCATAGAGGAAAGACTTTCAATTGTTCCCCATTCAGTATGATATTAACTGTGGGTTTGTCATATATGGCCCTTATGGTTTTGAGGTATGCTCCTTCTATATACAGTATGCTGAGGGTTTTTATCATGAAAGAGTGTTGAATGTTATTGAATACTCTTTCAGCATTTATTGAAATGATCTTATGGTTTTTGTTTTTGATTTAGTTAATGTGATGTATTACCTTTATTTATTTGCATATGTTTAACCATCCTTGCATCCCTGAGATGAATCCCATTTGACCACGGGAAATGGGAATGATGATCTTTGATGAATGATCTTTTTCATGTGTTATTGAAATTTGGTTTGCTAGTATTTTGTTGAGGATTTTTGCATCTATGCTCATCAGGAATATTGCCCTGTAATTTCCTATTTTGGTTGTGTCTTTGTCTAGTTTTGTTATCAGGTTAATGCTAGCCTTGTAGGATAAGTTTGGAAGTATTCCCTTCAGTTTAATTTTGTTGAAGAGTTTGAGTAGGATTGGTCTTAATTATTCTTTAAATGTTTGCTAGAATTCAGCAGTGAAGTCATCAGGTTATGGGCTTTCCCTTGATGGAATATTTTTTATTCTGCTTCAATCTCATTACTCATTATTCATCTGTTCATGTTTTCTATATTTTTTTCCACAGTTCTATATGGGTAGGTTGTATCTTTCCAGGAATTTATCTATATAAATGTGCATTTTAATAAAATTTTAGAATACCAAGGATAAGGAAAAACGCCAATTTTTTTAAAAGAATAAAATATAACAAGTTATATACAAAGGAATGTGGATATAAATTCTCTCACATTGAAAGATAGAATACAAGGAAACAAAGCCATCCATACATTGCCAAAAAAAAAACTCAACTTAAAAATTCTGCAACCTGGCCAGGCGCAGTGGCTCACGCCTGTACTCCTAGCACTCTGGGAGGCCGAGGCGGGTGGATCGTTTGAGCTCAGGAGTTCGAGACCAGCCTGAGCAAGAGCGAGACCCCGTCTCTACTAAAAATAGAAAGAAATGATCTGGCCAACCAAAAATATATATAGAAAAAATTAGCCGGGCATGGTGGCGCATGCCTGTAGTCCCAGCTACTCGGGAGGCTGAGGCAGAAGGATTGCTTAAGCCCAGGAGTTTGAGGTTGCTGTGAGCTAGGCTGACGCCATGGCACTCACTCTAGCCCGAGCAACAAAGCGAGACTTTGTCTCAAAAAAAAATAAAAATAAATAAAAATAAAAAAATTCTGCCACCTAACAATGGGGGAGGAGGAAGCACAGAAGAAAGTAATTTTCAAAATGATAAGGAAGTTTTCAAAAATTTACCTAACTTACACATCATTTTAAGAAGCTACTAGAACATATGTTTTCCAAGTATGACAAATTAAATTAAAAAAGAAAAAAACATGAAATCTAGTAGTGTGTTTGCCACAGGTGAGTGGCAAAGAGAAGTCTAGTATAGAGTGAAAAGAATCCTCAGCATGATGTTTCTGTGGCATTCTTGGAATTCATTCTATCCAAATTGAATTAAGAAAACAAGAAGATTCAGAAGAGAGGTCTTGACAAAGTTTTAATTAACTGATTTCATGAAATGTTTGACCAAGTGGTAAATTTTATAATGGAGAGTTCACATTTCTTTTGATGAGTTTGGGAAATTACCTGACAGATACTTCTGAAAATACACAATTTTTAAAAGCAGTTATTATCTACAGGAATAGCAGAAAGGAAATGTGATCATGGTAAACTGCAATATTTACATAGTTTATTATATTGCAGCAAAGCATATTGACTTAATAAAAAAATCACAATATTAATTTAGAAAGATGGGGAAAACATAAGAGTAATAATTAAGAATGATAATTGTTTTTCATAAAATGGAGTCAGTAGATAACTTCTGAAGTTCACACTTCAAGAAATAGCAATAAAATATATAATTTTAAAATATTGAAGTAAACAGAAAAAAACTTCTTAGAAAAAGGTGAAAACATTTGTCTGTAATGAGTCAGACTGAGAATAGAATAAGTGAGGCAATGGAGTTCTAATATTTCATTATAGCCTTGTAGTACTAGTTGACTTTTTAAACTAAGTGCATTTATTACTCTCATAAGAATAAAAAATAGTTAAAACAAAAGATTAAACAGAATAATAGGATGAGTAGGAGTAAAAATGTTCAAGGTTTGATGGTTTTGACTGTTCCCCACGTATGGGTGTGCATAAAGCAGTTACAGTACTGTAAAGCTATTGTTGGAACAGAGATGGCACCCAACTTTTCTCTAGGCAGAATATTTAAAGAACAAAGAGATTTTCAGGTTGCCATAATTATACTTAATAATATACATTGTTTTTAGTATGAAGTGAAATCCCTCATTTATTCAAACTTTTCCAAGGTATTTGAAATATTCACCTGAACACACATGCACACACACAGACTCTTTCTATGGCTCAAATTGGCTTTATTGGCCTTAACATTTCTTATGTTACCACACATCTAAACTCAAAAATAAAAAATATTTTCATACTATATTAATTTTTACATTTCATAACAGGAACTTTGTTCATCTGATTTTAGCAGTTTATTCTTGAATACTTCTTTTCTCCTTTATTTAGTATTAATATAATCATACCTATCAATTAGACAGGTGTGAATACATACACTAACACACATATACACATAGCTAGTGTACAATTTAAGATATTTATTAGAAATAATGAAATAATCTTTTAAAAAGACTAAAACAACTTACATTACTATATGAAAAAAGAATGAAGTAAGGTGGTCTATTTCAAATAAATTAAATATGAACATATTTGCTTCATGAGTTATTTTAGATCAATGTTCTCAGGGAGTGAATTATTCTCTACTTAATTGTAAAGATGGATACAATATAAAAAATCCATTTACCCACAAATTTAAACAACACAAAGAAATTTCATTTGAAAAAATGTCAGCAAAAGATATATTTTAAATGATTGTTACCACACTCCAGCTTCAAAACACTGAAAACCTCTACAAGTATTAAAAGTTCAAGAAAAATTAAATAAACTTCATGTAGGCAAGAAATATAGAAAATGTGATAAAATAGAGTCTAGCTGCAAAACACAAAACTATTGCATATGTAATTAAAGGGCCATTAAAAAATCAATAGTGGAATAAAGAGTCATTTATTATAGGATGCAATCTTCAACCTGTTCAAGTAATGAAACATTGCCAAGATCTCGAAAGCCACCATAATAAACCTGCTCTGTTACTAATTTTCCCTCAAACCCAAATTTATATCATTGTCTGAAATTCTAATGCAATACTTTAGTTTTGACTAGTATTTTAACTTTCTATTCAATGGAATCATATTGTGCATTTTCTTGTGGTTTCTTTCATTCTTAATTATCATATTTATATCTCTTGTTACATGAAACTATACGATAATTATATTGCTCTGTAGTTATCCATTGTAAGAACATAATGCGTTTTAGTGTTGCATTGCCTCTAGTTTTAAACCTACAGTGGATGCTATTATTATGGTCATTTTTGTACTTTTCTCTTGTTTCAAATGTATTTCAGTTGATTAGAAATGAGGAGTGAAGTGTCGTACCATTGTGTATGAATATTTTCAACTTGAGCAGTGTAGCAAGTTGGATTTTCTTGAAGCAGATTCTGAGATGAAGTTTGGTATAGAGGTATTTATTAGGCATCAACAACTGTGGAAGTTGGAGAGGGAAGTAGTTTTTGCTCCGTGGGAGGAAACAAACTGTAATGAAGTCCAATAAAGCCTCAGTCAAGTTCATGGAAAGCTCTGGAGCATAACTAGCCGGCCAGAGTTTCCTGAATTGAACTCATTGACTGAATCTTCCCTGAATTTCTTCTTTTATAAAATATTCATTTAAGACTATAAATTAACCTCTAAGTATGATTTTAAATACATTGTACAAGTTGACATAGGGCAGTGTTTTTATTGTTTTTATTATATTCTTTCTCTCTCCCCCCTCTCCATGCATGCATACATATATACATACATATCCTATTGGTTCTGTTTTCCTGGAGAACTCTAATATATCCAGTATATAGTCAAGTTTTGTAAATGCACCAGCACATAAGGAAAGGCTACATATGCTTCCATTGTTAGGTGCAGGTTTCTTTCATTGTTGGGCCATGTTTATTTACATGATTCTAATGTTCTATGTTCTTACTGATTTTTGTCTTGATCCTTACAGAAGTGTGTTAAGTGCTCTCATTTTACTATGGATTCATCTATTGCCCCTTGGAAATCCTCTCTATTTTTGCTTTACACATTTAAGGCATATTATTAGGTACATACAAATTTATAATTGTTATGTCCTTAGCCAGTTAAAACTGTTTATGTGAGGAAGTATATTGCTCTCAATTGCTCAGTGAATTAAAAATTTTATCAGTATGATGTGATATGGTATGCCTGTTCAGATGCTTAGTACATTAAAATTTTTGTCATTACGATATGTGTAGATTTTTGTCAATTACTGTTATCCTTTCAGTAGTATTATGTTTTCAATTGTTCTTTTCAATTTGCAGATAGATTTTTTATTGTCTTTATACTTTAGCAAAATCATTTACACTATCTTTAATGTAATAATTGATACATTTGGTTTAAGTAACATACTAGTTTTTGAATTCTATTTGCCTCTCTTATATTATCCCCCACCCCCAATTCCCCTTGTCTTTGGAGTCATTATTTTTTTTTTATTATTCCATTTTTCCTTTCACTAGCCAGAGTTACATCCTCCTTAACTATATATTTAGTCATTACTCTGAAGATTGCCTTCTGTTTGGTGGTCACCCCATGGAGGCAGATGGACTGCTTCTCAAGTAATAGATCAGATGTCAAGGCTGATGACAGTTCTCACGACTGAGAATTGACACAGAATTCATTACTCACATCAGGCACTTCCGGGGGACACAGAATAAATGCAAGTCAGTCTGGAATGGAAAGGACAAAGAAATATCCGTAGGTTGAGATTTTGTAGTGGCTAAGGAATGGGGCTGGAGAAATATTCATGAAAAATATCAGAAATACACAAATTATGAAACATTCTACAGAATAACTTGCCTATTCCAATGGAACACATTTATTGTCATGTCTCTTTAGTATTCAGTATGTCTGCAGCTTCCAAAATCAACCAAAGCCGAAAGCACTAAGATACCTATTTTCCTCTGTAAGTATATTCTACATGATTGCTGATAGCCCTAAGATATGGAATCCATGATATATACTTGTACTTTCAATTTAACCTTCCCAATTAAAAGAATTATGGTTATCTATTTACTCATTCTGCCAAATTAAGTTGAACTTCTTGATTTTGTCATGCAGAACTTTTACATTTCAATGTTATTTGCAATATTAAAAAAGTCTTTACACTACATTCTCATTCAAAGAGAAAAGACATAATTTAAAGATTTTATTTAAAGTGCGTGGATAAATCATTTTGTGTGAAGGTAAATGTCTATATTACACCACTATTTGAACACATTCCAGTAGCTCTAACGTCATTTTCCAATATTGACTTCTCCTAGTTAGTCTGATATTATGAGGAAATAAATCTCAAGGTAAAAGCTTTAATGAAAGTATCTGTCTCTCTCATTATTTCAAAAAGTATAATCAGTTCCCTTTGACGTTTAGGGGTATCTTTGCGACATTAATATTTTTAGATACTTCCTAAACTGGACAGTGTCATCAAAACAAGTAAAAACAAAAATCAAAACCACATTTCATTTTTATCGAAAATTTTTAAAAAGGCAGCTGAGCCATCTCCTGTGAATTCTGTTCACTGGAAGTTGGGAGTGGAAGAATAGAGTTTAGGTTCTATGAGGTGGCAAAATCCAGAAGGACTTCTCACCCAGTGCTCCTGGAAATGAATTTGGCTCCCAGAGAAGGCTTTATAAAGGAGATTAAAAATCTCATTGCTAAACACTGAATCCTTTGTGGCTTCTAAGGTGAAAAGAGCTTGGCTGAATTCCATAATACTTGGTATGACACTAGGAATGAACTGCAGCAAAAGGCTCTGCCTGGGTAACAGCCTAACACCTGAGCAAATGACTGAGCAGCTGCTGCTAAGTGTTTCAAAAACTTAACATTTTGCATAGACAAATGAGGGTGGAACCATAGCAATTTGGGGTTTTAATAAAATATTTCTGATGATATTTTCATAGACTTGTGAAAACAGGGTATTTTTTAATTTACATGAATAATTGCTTTTAAAAATACACTTTATAAAGCCATCAACCCCTATTGAAGAAGTATGTTTCTAGGTAGAGCTGAAAAATTAGGCTTACAATGAGTGAATGTTATATACATATAGATACAATTTTTTTAGGTAACTAGATTATAGGGAAAAAAATTGAGGATATCAATGCTGCATAGTATTCTGATGAAAGAGGCTCCTAATTAGAAAATGTCAATATAAGTTGCTCTTTAATAATTCAATAGGCATTTGAATAGGCATTTCAATAGACAAAATTATATACAACTGCTTTGATTATGTTAATGGATAAGAAGATATTTTAAGAGCTAAACTACACTTTAAAATAGAGCAGGTGCTAAAATTTTCAAAGGCATTTATATGTATAGTGTACAAGGATTGCCAGCAAAATGTTTAAAAAAATTAATATATAGCTAAATTTTCTTACAGGCTTCTGTAGTGAGTAAAATTTATAGTTAAGTCAACTAAAGAGACTGCTTAACACATTCTCTATTGTCTAGAAAGTTCTGGCCTTCTGGTATTTTTTTGATTGTCTAACACAAACTTGAGTTGGAAAAAGTATGTGTTTTTGTGTAATACTGAGTCATGCCACTGGAATCTTTTCTTATTTTTGTGGCGTGCATACATATTAGACTGAGATCCTTTATCCATTTTGCTAAAAATGTTTTTTAAAGATTTTCAAATAAAGAAGTAATTTAAATTACAAACCAACAAATTATTTAAGTAAAATGAAAACTTTAGATCATATATATTGGTAGTATAAATCTGATTTCAATAAAAATGTGAAATTTTGCTTTATCCTACATACATGCATAAAAATGCATTCTATGTATCCTTAAAATATTTAAACATGTTTTTTCTTTTCTCAGAAGTAATCTGTAACATTTAAAAATTACAATGATGGCATCTGGTACTCTGTGATTCTCACCAAGATTTCCCAATATTTATTCTCATTTTATTTTTAGGAGTTAATTTAGGGGGGAAAGCTCTCAAACTAATGCAAACAGTCCTACAAAGTGTATGGGAATTCAACGCAGTTTTACTGCTCAAGAAAAAAAAAAAAAAAGTCAAAGAGAAACTTCCCATGGAGGCCCCAGGTGAAAAAGAATGCCAACAACAATTAAGTTGAAGCAGCTTTACTGGCCCCTCTGCACTCACTTAGACACAGTCATGGAACATATTTAATCAAAAGGGATTGGGAAAGGATTATAAAGGATTGCGTTTACCTTACCCTGGGCATTGAATGTTCAGCAATGTGTAACAAGCCAGGGAATTCCAAGATGTAACTACGTATAAGATTTAAAAACAGGAAGGGGAGAAATAGAATGCAACATTAAAGCAAGAAATCCCATCTCTTTCCTGTGAACTTTAGAATTTTGGTTAGCTCAGCTGAGCACAGGGGACCTATCCTATTGTTAGCAGCTCAGTAGACAGTAGGAAATTGTAACTTATAGAGCTTTAAAGGTTAGTCTGTGTTCAAAAAAGACATAAAGGCAGCACGGATTCTGGCATTATTTGTCATCTATAGACGTAGTCACTACATAATGTCACTGACTTCTATGTCAGTAGGGAACTCTATGAAACCCTTTTCGGCAGGCCATCTGCCTGATAAAGCACAGCCACCCTGAGACCGAGCAAGAAAAGATGAATCAAATTGGTGTTTCTTTTTGTAAAGCATCCACTCTCAGAAAGAGTCTCTTAAGAAATTGAAGTGCTTGAAATTATGCAAGGATAAACTTCAATTCATATTTTTAAGGAAAAAATATAAATAAAAGTATTTAAATGGATAAATTTAACCTGAGTGTTCAAGAAACATGGCAAATGATAATATATAGTTATATTTTTCATTTCTTTCCAAAGAAGTGCTTTTAAATACAAATCAAATTTCTAGTTAATATATATCCAATTGAGCAATTTTTTTCAACAAACAAAAAAGAGCATTTACTGTGTGATAAGTGCTTTATAATTTGCTGTGGAAGAGATGAGCACAAAAAAAGAACTCAACAGAACTTGCAATCTTATAGAAATGACAGTAAAAGTAAAGACATTACCTTCATACACATCAGAACATAAAACATTCTAAAAGACACTTTTAAAAATGCAATAATAGCTTAAAGAAGGAAGAGAGAAATTCCAACCAAAAGTAACAAGTAAGATTGGGAAATGTCCATGAAGGGACTGAGTGTTGACGTGGAAATTTCTCCGACATTTTCTAGGCCTGGAATGTTGAGTACAATTTCTAGAGATAGCTGTGAGGAATATTCTAGGCAAAGAAAACAGAATTAGTGAAGACATGGTCTGGAATCAAATTTGCAGAGATTCAGGAGCTATGGAGCATTCTAGTTTGCTTGGTTATTTCATAAGTTGAGGTGCAAGTAAGTTGGGAATAAGATGGGCTCTTGTTGTGCACACTCTAATTTAGCTCATGCAACACCAGACCCAACCCATTCTCCCCACCTGCCTCCAGCACAGAAGATGAAAAAACTGCTTATCCCTTCCAATATCCTCACTGCCTGGTAAGTATAGCCATGAAACATTGTTCTACTACTACAGAAAAAAAGGTGTGATGATGCTGGCCTTCCTCCCTTCATCCTGCCTCCAATTTCTTCTTTTTTTAACACACTTTTCAATGTAAATTGTATATGGATAAAAATGAGTTTGTGTATTATCTATAAATAAGCTAAAGAAGAAGAAGAACTGAACCCCATATAACCACCAGCCAGTTTAAGAAATATCAAATTTTCTCATATTTTTTAATATAGTTCTTTTTCTCTTATATTGTAGGCTTTTCTCAAATGTCCAGTGATATATGTAAGGGTAATATACTAGGGAGTTTTTTGTGTGCAAATGAGGTTTTTTAATTGTTTTATTACTGGGCAGATGTTTAAGTATTTCATCAGTGGACCATAAAAAAAAAAGTCCCGTATCTGTGGGTCTATTCTCTTACGCCAACAATTGTAAAGTTAACATAAAGATATTTTCATAAATGTGAGGACTCAGGAATTCTATCCTATATATACCCTTCCCACAAAGCTCTATTTATTAATGCTGTTTAGTACTAACCCAGAGATATACCCAAATAAAGAAGACACAAATGTGAGCATATATTATAAAGGACGTTAAAAACAAAGAACTAAGTCTAAAAATCTTTAGTAATTATATGTATACTGTAGAATATAAATTTCAATGTTCTTGAATAAAATACTGTGAAATAAAAATAACAAATGAAATGCACTGAGGCAAACATCACAAAAAACCCACAAACATCTGGAAAGTTAATTGGAGGAGGACATGTAAGGGCACAACTTCTTTTGTCCTTCATATAATGAATAAAACATTTCTTCAGATATGAAATTAGTAAATTAATAAATATGAATTCAATTGTTTTATTTAAATTTATAAAATTAATGAATAAAACAATCATGTTGTATATCTCCCAAATTATCATCACAAAAAAGAAATGAAAAATATTGCAAAAGATAAAAATAGAAATATTCATTCAGTCTTTCAGTGAATATTTATGGAGCTACTACTATATCCACACCTTGTTACAAGATATAATAGTGAGAAAAATCAGCCATGTTCCTATCCTTACGGAACTTAGACACTATTTTAGGAGTTAAACATTAAATCAATATTCACTATTAGTTATAATCACTGTTAGAATCATTACTAGTGATTTTAACAGTCACATTATGAAAGTAAAGTCTAAAAGCCCACAAACGGAAATTGTGATTTGGCCTGGGGACAGGGACAGCCGGGGAGAAGAGAGCAATGATTTGATGAAGAGGAGGAGTAGGCAATTCAGTCTGTGGAAGTAAGGAAAAAAGAATGGTGAAGAAACTGAAATAACATTTGCATAATAGCTGAAGTGTGAAGAACCAAGACAATAGTGACATTGGGTATGCCAGAAAAAACATAAGGGGACAAGTACCTGTGGCAGATTGTGTTATTGATCCTAAGAACCAACTTTCTTCCTGCTAAGGGTCTTAGGCTCTAGGCTCCTGCCCTGTATCTTGCCGCATTTTTCCACAGGGAAAATTATTTCCGGCTCCACTGTCACCTGTGGCCTCGACACTTGCTCTGGTCAGTGGAACGGGGTTGGGTTGCAGCATGTACCACTTCTGAGCAAAAGCTTTACGTGGGTTGTGTGACTCAGTTTGTGTGTCTATCATTGCCCATAAAAGTAGTGTGTTCCAGACAGATGTTGATCCTTCAGCCTTGGTCTCAGGATAAGCAGGTTCATGGAGTTCAGGCCAGCCAAAAAGCCCCTGAACTACTGATGTAATGCAAGCAGCATATTGTATGCTGCTGAGATTTCAAAATTCCTTCAGTATGCCCATAACCTAGCAGAAGTTCACTGAAAGAATGTGTAATTCATGTTTTGGCCAAAAACAAAAAAATAATAATAATAAATAAATAAAAGCTTTCCCCTACCCAAAACACCATGGATTGTGATTATACATTATAGATTTATAAATACATAGAGATACAGAAAATTCTTTAACAAAATGTTGTCTGTGGGTTATCTCTGAGTGTCAATTCTTTTGTCCCCTCCTTCTGTTTTTTACATTTTTTTCTGGTATCTTGTGAATATGTGGAAACTTTGTGAATTTAAAAAAATCCCACTAATAGAAAAATAAAATGAGAACAGTGTTTTTCAAATATATTTAAATATAATCTATCTAAAGTAACAACATTTTATTTATAATAGTTGCCAGGAAATGTGGGAAAAGATAATTTTATTGGAGAGATGTATGAGGTATATCTTATGACAAATTAAAAGCAGTACTTCTCCAAATTTAACATGCATCAGAATTACCTGGAAAACATCTTAAAACAGAAGTTAACAAGTAGGAGCCAGCATTTCTGATTCCTTAAGTATGGGGAAAGGCTCAATAATATGCATTTTATTTATTTCCCAGGCGATACTGATGCTACTGGTCCAAGAACACACTTTGAGAACTAATAAATGGTCTGACACAAGCATCTCTAGATAAGAATTTTATTTTGGCTTCATAATTTCAAAAAATTAATAGATTTGATTTTTTATTTTTACCAAAAAGTTCTTGAGAAACACTGAATTGTTTGCCTCCATTTTTCTTTTTCTTTTATGTTGGTGGGAAATAAAGAAACGGTGAGTTCCTTTCAATTAAATAATTTTATTCTTAGAAGTGTATATCCTGTTTAAACATACTGGAAAAATTAAGAATTAAAGGATCCCCCCCAACACACATACTTCCTGTCCATAGAAATGTTACATTTCATAGGTAACGCATTGACTTTATGATTTTAAATAACCATATCTACTACTGTAATAGTTGTTTTCCCTTTTCTTTTGACTTAAGATTTTTTTCCAGGCATTTAACATCCTTGACCTTGTTCGTAATCGGTTCACAAGTATTCTAATTTCTAAACTTTAGATTCTCTTATCAAATAGAGAGGCATAATTCTCACAGTAATAACCAGTGATTACTGTTTTACTTTGCAGAAACTACAATATTGTTGAATTCCATTCTTCTATTAAAAAATAATGAAAGGAGGGGCAAAACAAGAATTTGGTTTTAATTTTTTCCAGTGTATCTTTATGAAAGCTTAAAACAACATTGAAGCTTTATCACACAGTGTTGCTTTCAAAGTCAAGATCCAGTACCCCATTAAAGCATTTTGCCAGAGGAAACAGTTGTTAGAAAGTACATAAAATGCTAGGTAGTCTGCCTGTGGTGGAACTTAACTTTCTGAAACATCTGAAATACAACTGTCTTTTATTAAATTGAAATGGAGAAGTCTGGGCAGGAGCCTTGTTGGGATAGAACACTCAGCTTCTGAGTCAAAGCCATACAACATTTCTTGTTATCACTGAACAGTTACCCTTCTAGCCAGCTAACAGGAGCATTAGTAGCTTTTGAAAGGTATCCAATACAATTTGCCTTGAAGACAATACAATTTGCCTTGAAGTTATGTTGGCAAATCCATGGATCTTCTAAGGAATAGTACAATTAAAACTAGGACATCGAGAGGGTCTTTGGGATTCATAGAATTTTAGAGTTAGAAAAACCTTATTCAGTCTCTATTTTCAAAGCTGAACAATTCTTGTGCAATGAGAATGGAGAAAGAGAATTTAACTTGTACCCTCTTTCAGAAACCCCATAGAACCTGATTGCAGAGAAAGTTTTCTGATTCTTTTTTTTCTTTAATAAATTTCCCCTGGCCCACTATGACTGAAGAGCAGTCTTCAATATGCCTATTCGAAGTTAAAATTTCAAAATCTTCATTAATATTTTGCTATTGCACCAGGATGATTCATGCTAGGCTGCCTTTGCTAATTAAATTAATAGCTGCGAATGCTTACCAAAGAGATTAACTTCTGCACTGCCTTCCCTCGAAGAGCTGGGTGTTAGGCAGTCCTGAGCGAAGGCTTGGCATCTAGCTTCTTTTCTCTCAGGACGGAGATTGCTATGCATCCTTGACTGGGAGAATGAATGCTACAGTGCTTTCACTAAAAGCATTCACCTTCATCTTTACATCTCAATTGTTCCACTTTAATTATTTTAATCACTTGGTGCACTCTAGTGTTTCAAGTCTATTTAATCTGAAGTATATTTTGTCTCATGCTTTGTGGCCTTGCTTCAATGTCTTATCTTACTCTTGTCTCCCTTACAAGCATCACTTCTGTATTACACGTGGCTTTTCCACCGTAAACAGGCTACTCAAGGACTATTAAAACCATTTGCCATGATTAGTTATAATAGAGATTGTTTGCATATTCCTCCACCCCTAAAACTATATATTGCCGAACATTTGTTTGGTATAACTCCTGGTTTCCCACACCACCCTGTTCTTTATTTTTTGAGATTGCATCCTTTATTCTTTTTTCTCTCACTACTGTATCTCTAGACAGCACAGCCACTGTGTGTTCCTACTAAAGATAGATGCGGCAGTTCTCTCATGCTCTAGGATGTACTTTCTGCTGCTAAATTTGCTGCCGGCAAGTTTGGCACTTGTGAAAGTTGGCCTTAACCCAAACTTAAATTGACATTCTTTCCTCCTTGCAAACAGGTGGTTCTTCTAAACTTTAACCCAAATAGAAATGAACAATGAATATTTTGTGTCCCCAAGGTTATAAAAACTGAGTAATGAATGCATATTTATTAAAAGTATAATATTTTGAAAAATACTTTTATCACAATACTAGCCTAGTTCCGGGGTGATCAAGGAACTCTGTGCAGGTTGGGCTTTCTTGGAGAAACTTAGATCTAGGTGAAAAGAGTTATTTCATGAAACAACACCAACCTAAGCCGTGAGGCAAAATGTCTGGTTCATGCCTACCTCATTCTATTATAACTTCTGCCTCAGTCTGCCATCTTATACCTTGCTCCTTTACACTTGGTATGTGCGGGTTCATCTGCAGGTGTGTGTGTGTGTGCACATGTACACACATGTGCCCATTCACTCATGGAGTAGGGGCTGGGGGAAGAAAAGTAGCAGCAGAAGTATATCTGAAGGGATCCCCAGAAAAGCAGTAAAGTGACTAGGGTTTAGTGATATTGCCTGCAATATTCAGTGTATGGTTATGTTTCTTCAGCTAAGGGAATCTCTAATGTAACTTAAATAAGATAGAATTTTATTTATGTTCACATAACATATGAGGAGTGAGAGATACAGGCAGGCAGATAGCTTGACTCCAGTGATCATTGTATGATCTGCGTCCACTTTCTTTCTCTACCACCCTCTAACAATGGTCCTTATTTGCATGGCAGAAGTTGGGTTATCACATGTGATATTTCATTGCATTGGTCAAAAGGAAGAGTCCAAGTCAATTTTCTTTTAAGCAAATGAAAGGAAAATTGCATATATCATTGCTCATAGCAAAAATTTAGCTGCAGTACCTATTTGCAAGTGAGGCTATAAAATACAGTCTCCAGCAGGGAACTTCATGCTCAGCTAAAATTTTAATAATATTAAAGAAGGAAAACATGGACTTGTGTGAAAGTGTCATTCAGTGTATTATCAGAGAAGTAGACCATTCTGATTGTTATAATATAAGGATTTATATTAAAAATTAGACCTTACCCAATTGTGAGAGGAGGGGGAGTTAGAAAATCAGAGAAAAGTTAAAGTCAACCCATCCTGAAGCCCATTCACAAGTAGACAAGTAGACAAGTAGGGTCTTGAAGGGAAATATGGGAAGCAAAGCAAAGAACATTAAAGGTAGATGGTGGAGATGTCTGTGGAAAGCTGTTGCCCTGGCCCTGTGGTCCCATGGCCATGGTGGGGCAGAAGTGGCTGTTGGTCAGCCAGGACAAGCTTCAACCTGCTGGGCATTTCTGTGTCTGTCTTTTACCATGCCTACCTAAAGACCATTATAGATTTATGGCTGTTGTATCACACTTGCCTCCAGAATTTGTGCAATGTATACTTTTATCCAACACTAACCCAGGGCCGTAAAGGAAAGGTGATTCTGGAACATGTAACCAAGCTGACAATGAAACAGTCCAACTCAGGAACTGCTAGAAGTTGACCACATGGCTTTTATCAAGGAGTTTTCAGAACAGGGACTAAAGCTTTTGGTACTTTTTTTTATAATAAATTTCACCACAGCAAAACTTCTCTTTGTAAACAAATGTATTTTACATCCATTCTACCACTTTATGAGTTTATCTGTTCATAATATTTTAGAGGAAAAATCCACAAAGACTACAAAGAAATGAATGGGAGACTAAGGAGATGACAAAGAGGAAGGGGAGAGAGCAAGCTGTGGGAAGGATGGGTGACTGAGCCCTGGTCTCTCATCAAGTCAACCTGGATATTAACAGACAATAAATAGCCCTTTAAAAAATTCTAAATGGGCAAATTGAAAACACTTAAGGGGTACTTCTTAATTTTTGCACTCTTAAGCAGTTAACCCATAAGAAGTTTTTAACTTAAGAAAATGGAGAGAGAATGAAGCTGAGACATACACAAGACCCTTCTGAAATTGTTTCTATTATATAGATCTTATTAGTAAACGAATGGCAGTTACTCCAATTGTCCTATATTTGCACAAATTATATAAAAGTAATTATGCTTAGGCACTGTAGCATTATCCTCTTAATTAATAAACAAAGTTAGAAGAGAGAAATTCCAAGCTTCAAAAGGCCATTATTAGTTTATCCTCAAGGATTAACATTATCCTTCATTCTGCTTTAGATGTAGCATTAGCTTCACCTCCTTCCTGCCAGCTACAGTGGAACAATTTCTAGATCAATTCTTCATCACTTGCCGTTGCATGTTCTCATCATCTTGTTTCTGAACTAGCAAATCAATTTTCCTAGTTCTAATCCCTTCCTAATTTATTCTATCCCTTATGGTGTCCCTAGGGTAATTTTTCTAAAAAATAATAATAATAATTACAGCTTTTGTTTAGAAGACTAGCTTAAACGCAATTTTTAATCTCTAATGCTCACCCCAAAATCTTGTAAAATGACAGCAAGTGAGTAAAAAAATGTATAAATTCACCATAAAAAGTAGAACTTGGGAAGGAGATAATAGTGAGTTAAAAAACAAAATTATGGCATGTGGCAACAAATTAAAATGTTGATAAGTCAAAAACAAATGGGAAGAGATAATTTACTTGCTGGTAAAAAGTAGAATAGTATGCAGGGTTCAATAATTAGTCCAGTATTTGTTGCATGGTCCTACCTTGTACCTAGAATAATTAATTTAAAAACCCACATCTAACCATATCATAATGAAATATACAAGTACGGTGGGTACATAGAAAATCCTAAAAGCTTCTGGGGAAGGGGGGAATATTTACATACAATAATATTTAACACTATCATTAAATGCATAAATCTTCCTGAAAGAGAAAACTGGATTAAAACAAAAATAGGGTATCAAAATGACTAACACTTTACACTATCAACACTGAAACCTAGAAAGTATGAAGAAATGTCTTCAAAATTCTAACAGAAATGACTTTCCTATAGAAAATAACACTATACCAGCAAAAACCACAATATGAAATACTTTCTCTTGCACTATTCTCAGATGACACTGGAGAATGGACAAAATAACCAAAGAAAACACCAAGAAAAAGGAACATATGGAATTCTGGAAACAGCAGAATCAAAGGGCGAGACACAGAGGACAGAGAGAATCTGGTAAGTGTCAGTCTTGTTTTAAATTTGTACTGAAGTAATTTTGTTTTTGCATTTTTTTATTTCAAAATATTAAGGGGTACAGATATTTGAGGTTACATGGATTGTTTTGCAATGCTTGAGTCCTCTTGGCTATAGGTGTCCCCATCACCCAAATAGTGTACATAGTATCCATTAGGTTGGTTTATTCCCCTCCCCTCTCCCTTCCTCCCCGCTAGTTGCTTTCCACTGAGTTATACTCCCCTCTGTGAACTTGTGTGCTCATTGGATACTTCCAGTTTAATAGTGAGTACATGTGGTGTTTGTTTTTCCATTTTTGTGATACTTCACTTAGCAGAATGGTCTCCAGTTCCATCCATATTGTTGAACAATCCAGATTAACTCATCTTTTTTATGGCTGAGTAGTACTCCATGGTGTACATATACCACATTTTGTTAATCCACTCATGAAGTGATGGACACTTGTGTTGATTCCATATCCTTGCAATTGTGAATAGCTCTGCAATAATCATTGGAGTGCAGGTGTTTTCTTGATAAAATGACTTCTTTTTCTTTTGGTAAATATCCAGTAGTGGAATTGCCGGATCAAATGGTAGGTCTACTTTTAGTTCTTTGAGGAATCTCCATACTGTTTTCCATAGAGATTGTACTAATTTGCAGTACAACCAACAGTGTATAAGTGTTCCTTTCTCTCTGTATCCACATCAGCATCTATTGTGTTTGGACTTTTTAATAAAAGCCATTCTGACTGAGGTAAGATGATATCTCATTCTGGTTTTAATTTGCATTTCCCTGATGATTAGTGACACTGAGCATTTTTTCGTGTTTCTTGACCATTTGTTTTTCATCTTTTGAGAAGTAAAAATCTGTACTGATGTAATTTTTAACAATACAACTTTCATTCTCTAAGATGTCCTCGTTTATATGAGAAAATATAAAGTTATACTATGTACTTCAGTGTAAAGCTCAGTAAGTCTTGGTGATTGGAGCACCAAGTTAAAAGCCTTTAGAAATAATGTCACCTAGAAGAACAAAAAGGAACTGATGTGTTTTACCCTTAAGAGAAAAGTTTTATAGTGTTTTTAGTTCAATCAGAATGTTGGAAGCTGAATGGTAGGTACAGAGTCTATGCAAAACAACAACAACAAAAATTCCCAAAAAGAAAAGATATATAATTGGAGTGGCTCAGCTTAAGCTATAAATGGTATATACAAAGTCATACAATATAAATACTAAGCAATTATTAATTTTTAAAAATTTTAATTACAATGAAAGTGTATGTGTGCATACTTGTGTGTAAGAGAGCTTAATTTTCACATACTTTTTCATGAAAATATTAAAATTCATATTTAAAAATGTAAATCCATAGCATAAATACATTGCTCAAAATTACTCAGGTAAATATTGAAAGAAGCAGATAAAAGAGCAGAAGTAGTTGATTCCAAGAAGCAGGACTCTGTGGTGAGAAAGGGTGGGGCAATGAAACATTTTTTATTATTGTTTTAAACTACATACACGAGATACCTTGATAAAAATAAATATTAATTTATGAAAGCTGAATTTTTTCTCATTGCCAGACAATAATGTTAAATCTCCTTACCATGTATCACAAAGTCCTTAGAAATCTCTCTCCAACTTACTTCTATTATCTCAAATCCAACCACACCTACTCTTTGTGTTTCCATCAGATGCACACACATACACGCACACACTTACACTTTTTAAAAAATATTTCTAGTAACTTTTACTTTCCCTCATGCACTCTATATGTTTTCATGGACTCATCCTTTAAATAAACTATCTCATTTGCCAATAATGCTTTCCCACATATTTATTAGACACTCTTTAAAAATAAATTTTGGCTTTAATTTGGAATAAGGAATATATTAAGTGAAAAAAGAACTTAACCAGGCTGTGAACAAAATTTGGCTTTAAAACTATTTATAGGCTGGGTGTGGTGGCTTATGCCTGTAATCCTAGCACTTCGGGAGGCCATGGCAGGAGGATCGCTTGAGGCCAGGAGTTCAAGGCCAGCATGAGCAACATGGCAAGACGCCCATTTCTACACAAAATAAAAAAGTTAGCTGGGCATGGTGGCATGTGCTTGTAGTCCCACCTACTCAGAAGCTGAGGCAGGTGGATTGCTTTAGCCCAGGAGATTGAGATTGCTGTGAGCTAGGCTGATGCCACGGCACTCTAGCCTGGGCAACAGAGTGAGACCCTGTCTCAAAAAAAAAAAAAAAAGGAAAAAGGAAGAAAAAAAAGAAAATTATTTACATAGGAAATACTGCCTTTTGTGACAACATTGATGAACCCAGAAGACTTTATGTTAAGTGAAATAAGCCAGGCACAGAAGGGTACATACTGTCATTCATATGTGGAATATAAAAAAGTTGATCTCACAGAAGTAGAGAGTAAAATGGTGGTTACTAGAGCCCAGAGTACTTGAGGCAATGGGGATTTGGGGAGTTGTTGGTCAAACAATATAAAATTGCTGTTAAATACGAGGAATAAGTTCAAGAGATCTATTATACAGCATGGTGACCATAGCTATGATGATATATTGTATTCTTGAAAAATGTTAAGAGAGTAGATGAATAAGCGCTCTCAGCACAAAAATGAGAATTGTGTGAGGTGATGCATATGTTAATTACTTAGATTTAACCATTCCAAGGATATATATACTTCAAAATATTATGTTGTAAATGATAAATATAATTTATCTGTCAATTTTAAAAAATTACAACTATTTATTTTCTAGACTATTTCTTGTAATAAAACATATTCTATATATTCTTTCCAAAAAGAGGGATTGGCAAAGGACTTTTTTACACATTCATATGGTTGAATATTAAGCAGTCATTTAAAAATATAATTGTATAGTTATATTTATTAGCATAGAAAATTTCCATAACATAAAATTGGAATGAAAATTGTACAAAGCAGCATGTGTTATAGCTTTAATGTTTAAATCTTCTATAAAAGATTTCATGACTTTTAATATCAACAATATAATTGCTCCTGATCTATGGCTTTATTCACTACCTCTTTGCAGAAATCATACTGATATTTTCAACCACCTACTTAACATCTCAACTTGAATGTGTCATGCGCCTCTAAATTTACTCTACTATTCTCCAAGTTCTTACTATCTCCAAAAATGGCACCAATATATGCAATTGCTCAAGCCATTAATGTAGGAATTTTTCCTTGGTCCCAACTTTTATTCATCAGTATTTTTTTTT
>CM052440.1:131323805-131344206 GCA_028533085.1 Varecia variegata
ATTTGCTGAAGCAGATAATATGGTAGGTTCTGAAGGCACAAAGATTTAGGCACAGAACCTCTCCTGGAGCAACCACTTGTAGTGGGAAGAGACTGATAAGGAAGTAAGCAATTATTTACAGTATCATTGCTGTGATTACAGTCTGCACAGTGTGCTTGCCATTGGAATACAGGGAAAGGGCACCTATTCTAACAAGAGGATAAAGTAAGGGCTCTAGGGAAGGCTTTCTAAGGGAAATAAGCCTGAGGAGAAAAGATAAGAAGTAGCTAGGAACATAAAGAGAAGGGAGCCAGGAAAGATATTCCAGGAAAAGTGATTAGCCAATAAAAAAGCATAGGGATGAGTAAGAGCTACCAGAGGAGCTAATTGTGAGAGGTCAGGAATAGAGCAGGAGGGGTAAGCACAGTGCAGATCGTGAACCCTGGATTAATGAGGGTCCTTTCATTAGTATTATAGCAAAAGCAACTACTTTACTTAAACAAAAACACCACCACAACTAATTGGAATCACATGCTTTATCTCTCAGAATCCAAGTAAAAGCTGAAGACCTCATCCTCAAAGAATTTAACAAAAGGTAAAAGGATTTAATCAGAGATAAGGGTAGGCAGAAATGAAGAACAGTCCAGGATCCTGGATTCAACAGTTCCAACTGCTTCTTAGTCTTCATTATTTCCCTCAAAATTTAAATTCCTACAAGGAAGAGAGTGATTTGACTAGTATGGGTCACAGGGTCAAGCCAGTTCCCAAGCCCAAGAAAGCTACATGCATTGTAGGAGAGATAATCACAAAAGGAAAACCAAGGCACCATACCAGGCAAGTGGGGATTAATGTTGGGCCCCTGAAAACTCCAGATTCCTTCCTTTGGTGCTACGCCATAACGTTTGGTTTTCTCTCTCTTGGGATTTGAGTCCCAACAAGACAGTCCTGGCTGTGGAAGAGGCAAGTCACAGGAGAAAAATCAAGGCACTGTTGCCAGGCAAGTGAGGATTGCTGTTAGTGCTATAAAAACACCAGAGATTCCCTCCATTGTGGATACACTACAAAGTTTGGATTCTATCCTGCAGGATTTGGGACATAAAGGGGACACATGGTACCTTAGTGTTTTAGAAAATCTCTGTAATAGCAAAGTGGAAATAGCTTGTCAGCTATCAAGACTTAAGCAAGGACAAACCAATATATCTGGAAGATTCCTTAATATATAAGAGGTATATGTAAATGTATTCTCATGGATGTGTCCCAAATTCTTCATACACAGACATTATCTTTAAGGTAATTAATTTCTTCAGTTAAAATAAATGGCAGTATAATATGTGGGTTATATTAATATATGTATACATATGTGTGTATATTCTATTTCCTTGTGATGAGCCTTTGTTATTGGATATCATGAACAATTTTTTCAAGTTTTACATTTTGATTAATAAAATAGAAGACAGACATAACACAATAGGCAACATGATAAAATACTGCCTAAAAGTACTATTAAACAATTGGTTATCTATTGATCAAACTAGAGCTGCATTCAAAAGAAATATAAACTGAGAAGTAAAGAGATGTGAATTAAAATTGAGATATCAAATTTTAAAGTTATTGTGGTTATAATAGTGAGTCACATGTACTATACCACCTTCTTATTTAAAGCAAAAGCAAAACTGTAAGCTATTCATATTAAAAATTACATTGTGATGGATAGTTTGACAAAGGAAAAAAATTTTTCACTGCATTATAAAAAGGTAAATAAGTTCAAATTCTCACAAAGTACAAACAGATAGTTTCACAGAGTTGGGCAAAACATTCTTCCTGGTTGTCCAATCTAATTGCACACTCATTGAAAATGAATTTTGATACCTCAAACTAAGGCAACATCATCGCCACTATTCCCCATATTTCTCCTTTGTTCCTAACACTTCTTTGAAAATATATCCCATATTTTTATCTCTTTGTGTTATTTTGAAGTTAAGAGTGATAAGGGTTATATTATGTCAATAGAGTATAAACAGAGATGTCTTAAATTTAATATTAATTATGTATGAAATCTGTTTCAGCAGAGAAATGACTTATAATTGAATAATCCTATTTACTAAGCTTCTAAAGTTACAGCTTTTGCTGACTATTTCTTTCATAATTTTTATATATATATATAGATATGGATATATAGATACATACACATATATTTTTATATTTCTAGTAGCCTCTTTCCTTCCTAAAACTTTCTGTTTATAAAACTTCTGAGTTTATAGAGACCAAATAACAAAGTTAAGAGTGAATTATGGCTCAAATTATTTCAAATAAGCTAATAGGATGTCAGGGGAAAGGAGGAATGGGGAAAAATGTCATGCTAAGAATAAAAAGCATTACCATTGTGGTTTGTATAACAGGTGACACGCCCAGGCATATAAATAAACCATGCTCAGGAATCACTCCACATAGCATGTTGCTGACCTGCTTTTCCACTTTAGACCTCAAATCTTGACTACAGTTGTCAGGTGGAATTCATTTAAGTCTATGCATGGATCCTTAAAAATATTTGTGTCTCTGTAAACTATACAATAAGAGCAAGTTGAAAATCCTTACCCATGAAATGAGAACTACATCTATTTTACTATGCAGTTATTAAAGATGTAATTGTACATAATCAACTGTAAAAATGCTTATCTGGAGGTGATTATGAGAGTAGTTTCTGTCTTGAATTGCTTCTGCTGCTGCTTCTCCTTATGCTGTCTCTTTTTTAGTCACATGTAATAACTGTTTCAGACTTCTCTAATCTTAGTTCTTCTACATATACATATTAAAGGTTTTTAATCTTTTAGTTGGTAGTTTCTTAAACTTTGTTTTAAAAACTTCTCTTTATTTTATTGCTAAAGGATACTTTCTTTTTCTACACCAGAAACTGTATCTGCACAATGTCTGTTGCTGTTTCCTTTTGCTGTAAGACAATTTTATTTTTCCTCATTACCAGTAAGATAATCTGCCCCACCTGCCAGAGTCAGATCTACTTATGTTAGCTGAATACTTTAATAACCTTTCTTTAATAATAGGTGAATAAATAATAAGCATTTAATAATACTTTAATAAGCTTCCTTGGAGGCTGGGAGACCAAGGCTCCAGAAAATGGTAAATAGAAAATAATATTCTAAACTGGATATCCAGACAAATTGCTCTACACTAAAGAGATTTTAGTGGCTTCAAGTTTGATGGAAAGAGGAGAGAAAGACTATGCAATTTGAAACAATTGATATAATTTTTGGAGAGAAGCCTCATTCAGTGTGTGTGTGTGTGTGTGTGTGTGTGTGTGTGTGTGCGTATTTAGGAGTAAAATTTTATGAGCTGCACAACGCAAACTGCCTAAATTTTACCTATGATATACTTTGTTAAAAAACATGTAGATTAGTAATTGACTTGTGCAGAATTTGTATTTTGGAGTAATCAAGAACATCTTTGTCGTGCTTCAGAGTTGGAATAGGACAAAAATAAAGGCTGTCTTTGGGCGATTAGTCATATCTGGCTATTTTTTAAGATTGCAGCTGAAATCCATAAACCAGGGTGCAGCACTTAGTGGTGTTTTGCTGTAGATCACTACAACTAACCAGGATACATCTGTCACTGTGACAGCCAAACTCTCAGATAGCAGTCTGAATTGAACAATAGTCCTTTGTATTTGATTTTAATGTCATAAAAAAGTTAAGGGAATAACTCTGAATTAGTATATTACCATTTTGGAGGCCAGAGAAATGCATTGTTTGAGATATGATGTTTTAGAGAGCGTTTTTAAAGCTAACTTTGGAGTATCCAAAAAGCTCCAATGAAGTCACAGAATGGAAATTGGTCTTCAACCTTGCTTTGAAAAACTCAAAATTTCTTAAGATTTTGAGTATTTCCCCCAAAATGTAGCTATGCTTTTGTTGATTCTAGGACCTATGTTTTCTTCATCTTCTATAATATGATTGTCTTTTGAAACTGCTGACTAAAAGTATGTGCTATATTGAAAAAATGTGCAAGATATTAGAGAGAAAACTTTAGTTGTGGTGAGAACTGCCACTGCATGAGAGAGGTGTCAGTCCACAGATAGAGAAGCAATGGCATTTAATACATTTTTTTTTCAGGGTTTACCATTGGGATTATCTATGTTCTCATATTCACCAATGCCTCTGTCACTGTTGCTGACAGCTCTTGAATAGGTTTTCAGTAATGAGGACAGTTACAGGGACTTGTATGTCAAGCTTCTTACCAGATATCAGCATCAAGAAGAGAAGACTTGCACGTGTATGTTAAGTTGTGAAATTTCTGCTTTTTCACAGGGAACAATTATGATAAGGTAAAATAGGGCAGAGCATCGAAAATCAGAGCAGGCAATATAAGTCTCTTTGACATTGATGCATAACAAACTCTTTTTGAAGAAACCTAGACTTTTCCACAGACAGAAGTGACCCCTCAGATTCTTTGTATTAATAGAGCTATTTTGGAGGTTCAAAAGCAGAAGGCAGCATTGGCTGCTGTCAGACAATAAACCTGAGCAAAAAGGTTTCAACTGCATGTATCATTTCTTATTAGAGAGTTGCTGAGGTTGTCGTCCTGACAGATCCTATCCACTCAGGGCACTCAGCTTCCCCACCTCTAATTAGTAGGCGAGCAAGCTTGGCGTTATTCAAATAAACATGACTAATTTGATTTTACTGTGAATAACTTTGCCCCAAAGGATAACTGGAAGCTATGCTACCACATAATCCCATAGAAGGCCTTAGCAGTATCTAAGAGATTCAGGGAAAAAAATCAACACTAAGATGGACATTTTATAATATATTTTACTATTGAGGAGATTTTTATCTTGATTTCCCAGTGAGTAAAAGCGCTATATTTTGAGTTATCCTGGCTACATGCGTTGGGGGATTGGCGAGGGAGTAGATGAATCCTTTCTCTCCCATACAGGAATCAAAGACCCTGAATGCAGTGCACTCTGGTGGCAATCCTGGATCTATCTTTTGGGGTCAGGGACTAGGGACAACCCCTATTTTTTATTTGGAGGAGCTGTGGAAGAAAACCAGACTATGAATTCCTCAAGCTCCCCGAGGCACCTTAGCATTCTAATGTTGCTAACACTGGCTGTCAAAAGTTCCTTATTCATAAAGTTTCAAAGAAAATCTCGAAGTCTTCACTGACACAGAAGTGTTCCCACCTGTCTAGGATGGGGTGAAGAGGGACCCCAGAGGGAGAGCAAGACATTTACTCAGTAATTCAATAACTGAAATGAACTAAGCAATGAGGCCTCCAAAGGAGCCATGCAATGACTTACTCCTTCATTCATAAAACAAGGAGCAAGGGAAGGGAGGGCTAAGAAAGTCTGGAAAAGGGCACAAGTAACTGTTGCTTTAAGTTTTCTCATTAGCATCACCTCAGTGAGAATGTATAAGATTTTGCAAGAAATAAAAACATTTGCTTACTAAAAGTTGAAACACTATGGTTGAAAATCCCATTTTTCTCAACAGCTTGCAGAAGAATCTCTCATCCCTCTAGTAGTAGGTATTGTGATGCTCGCCCAGAAGTCAACCCTTCAGGACAAAAGCCCTCATCACCCCAGATACTGATAAGTAGTAATGGCCGACAGCTCGCAGCTAAGTCCCCCCTCTTGGTAGCTGATTTTGACTGAGGAAAGTCCCTCATTCAAGGACATACCATCTTCCTGGGGAAGCCACATCCTAGGACTGGTCTCTGTGAGAGTTATAAAGGCTCAGTTTCCTTCCAGGAATGGAAGGAATGTGCCTGGTCCAGAGTTCCTTTGAGACTGACCGAAGCCTTTGCTGTCACTGCGTCCCGGCTTAACATCTACCTCTTCCTACTCCCGTATTTTTTATTCCCATACCAATGTTGATCCCCAAAGCAGTCTCCAGTAAACTGTCTGCACACAGATATGCTTCTCAGAGACCTTAACTGCAACACGTACCTCTGCAAGAAGCAGCACCTCAAAGGCCTATGTGTACACTAGTGATTATACTGTGAAGGTTGAATTAAGACCTAATTTACTCTGAAGAGATGGAAGGGACATTAGAGGCTATGTGGGAAAGGGAAGTCCTACAGGCTGCTATTTAAGAAGAAAGGCTTAAACGGAGTGTTTTAAAATTTAAATTTTAAGGGGACCTCTCTTTAATCTATCTTAGATTATTTTCTCTAAAACCATTCTTGCTACCTTAATTCCTTACTGGAGTAGATTCTATTTGTAGAAATCTAAAAAAGACTGGAGACCTCTTTCATGGTTAGTACATGGCCAAAAGAGAAACTCTCTAGGGGGGGGGTACAGGCAAATTCTAGTAGAACAGGGAAAACTTTTCGTTTTTCTGTTCTTTGAAGGTCTGTCCCCAGTATATAAGTGGTGGGCTCTTGTGACATTCATCTGTGGAAGGAATATTTATGTATGCTTCTTTTGGCTAGAAATAAAATTTCTCTATTTTGTTATGAACTAAAAATTAGTTTACTCAATGCTTTATGCTCTCTTCTAACTTAACAACTGAGAAGAATCACAAAACTGTCAATATGTCTTTGGAAACACTCTGGAACATGGAGCACAGGATATGCATTACTTTTGCTGGAATCAGAAGTACTTCTTTCAACTTTGTCATCGTGGTTGTTGACTGTCAGCTCTACAGTCAACTTTTATAGTTGCTTATTCACCATATGGCCTTGTCATCTGGCTTCTTCAGGGTTTCCCAGTGGGAAAACTGGTAGGAGGAAGCAGAGGAGAAGCCAGTTATTTTTTTTGTTTGCCAATATCTCCTTCCATTAGAGCCCTCCCAGCACCTTCATAATCATTTCCCTGACTTAAACTCTTCTCTGCCTGATGTATCTACAGTATAGTAGTTTCTGTTTTTCTGGGTGAACACTGACTCTTAGAGTACTAAGCATTAAGAAGGGGTAGGAGAGCAATTATTTGTGAGGTTAACCATTTTTCAAGAAGACATTTTGGTCTATTAATGGATATCGACTTTTAATGACATTGTTGAAGTTTCCAATTTACTAGTCTCAAAGAAGTCACTTAACTTCTGAGTTCTTGTTTCCATCAGTATAAAATTCAGGGCTTGAACTTCATAAACTATATTTTTTAACTTTAAATTTTATGAATACAAGGAAAACAGAAGTATTAAATTCTCACCAGTCCTTAAATTTTTTTATGTGTAAAGATCAGGCTCAAGAACCAATGTTGGAAAGGTCAGACAGTGATGAACTCACAAATATAATTATTTGGGGGATGCTTGATATTTTAACACATGTCAGCAAACAATATACCATACTATAAGCAATAAGCAATACACAAATGTACTGTATTTTAAAGGTAACATAAAGTACTTTACAAATTCAGTTGTAAGGGATTGCTACTTGTCACAAAACGTAAAATTTAAGCTATGCATTTTTTTCTGGAAAGTCTAAAGCTAACAGAATATATTACTGACACTATATTCTAAGACATTCCAAACAGGCAACTAATCTTGCAATAAATAAAAAATGAGTCATTTGTCATAGTCAGTAACTGATGTAACTAATAATCAAGACATGCATATGTCTTTTCATAGAAAATAACCTACTATATGAATGTTAGAAACTTGGATATTAATATCTAAAAAAAATACCTTTGCTGTCATTTATAAAGACATAGCAAAATGTAGCTTAAATCTGCAATGTGTTTGGCATAGGTGTGTTTTAGAGCCATAGAAGTAGTTGGGATCATGCTCACAGTCACATATCTAGTAAGAAATATTTTTTTGCTTCATAAATACAAAGCGTTACCCTTATCAGCTATTTTTGTCCAAACCATAATCATGCAAAATTACTGGTAGTGACAGCTTTTGTTACTGGCACTCAGAGAGTAATTTATAATGTTGGAAAGGCCTTTGCCATTTTCCTAACTGACGCTCTGAGTCAGGATTACATTTGGATCTCTCATTGTCACTTGGCTATCACACAGAGTCAAACGTAAGCTGTGAATTTTAAATATCATTGCTATGTATTCTGTTTCTTATGTTTCAGCAAAGCAGCAAGCACATGTTTGAATTCATCACATGTCAAGACAATGCATTCAAACTTTCAAATTTTTATTCAGAATTTGAGGGAGTTATCTTGGAACTAAACAAAACATCCTTAAATAGAGGAAGAGATGTTACCTTAAAATAAATTGATCTTCGGTTTTGTTTGGAAGCTGGCCATTAATCCATGCTAATTCTTACTTAAACCATATGGTATGAATTTTAAAATAAAGACTGTTTATAAAATATGAGATGTATACTAGTTGTTTCCTCAAATATTATGAAGTATTGAACAAGCTTTACTAAATATAGATAAGATGAGACTATTCTAAAACAATATGCACAATTCAATTATTATATATAATGCATTCTAAAATAATACAGGTTATGTTAGAATATGAACACATGCTTAAAAAATAACACACACTAAGCATGGAATTGCCATAATTACTTATCACAAACTCTTTAATGTTTATCTTCCAATTCTGAATTCTAAAAAATAATTTTGTATAAACTATAATGAAGTGCTCCATTATCTCTTATACATTACAGGCAAGATAAAGAAAGACTTCTATCTCAGTGTATTAGTTATCTATTATTGCCTAACAAATTACCCCAATATCCATGATTTAATTTCTAATAATAAAAGTATATATTTAAAGAGGTATGTATACTCATTCAAGTCAATAAAACATCAGTTAGTATACTTCATTATGGAAACAAATTGCATATTTCAATCTCTTTTTAGTTTATATAAACAACTGCTCAGAAATGAATCCAGTGTAATAGTTACCAACAATGAATAAAACATTAAAGAGAATATGTATATGAAATCTACATAGATAAAATCTACTGAAATATTATTTCCTAATGTGCAAAATAGCTGATAAAACCTATTAAAATGTTAAGAAAAGAAATGTAAGGCCTAAAAATATTTGGTCATAGGTAACAAGTCATTTGTTGATGATGTTAATTTGTGTTAGTAGATATGGGTTAAAGCCACAATTATTTGAAGAAATTCCATGACGTGTTGTCTTCATATTGCCTCTGAGACAAAAATCTAACTTTAGACCTTGATGTTCCAAGAACAAGAAAAGCCGATCCAGAAAGAAGGAGCCAGTGAAAAAGCACGAACGATAAAGCAGGAGGCCCCCGAGGCCTCTGGTGCTCACTTTCCTCCCACACCATTTCCAAAGCCCTAACTTTTCTCTGCACTTAGCCAAGTGCTTTCTGGAAGTTTGCAGTTTAGCAGACTCATTTGTAAAGTAATTGTTTTCTTCAACATAAGCTAAACCATATACTCTGTTAATGTGTAAAGATATGCTGTTTCCTATTATAAAACTTATTTCTGTAACATGAGAAAGATACAGAATATCTTTGTTTTTATTTACAATGTAAATACATGATTTTGCCTAAAACCTAAACAAAGGATTATGTTGTTTAACTTTCATTCTCTATTTATTCTCTTTGAGGTTTTTTTTTTTTTCCTGTGAAGATTTAACATCAATTTCCCCCCATATTTTGCTTTATAAATTGGAACTCCATTTTATAGTAATTTTTTTTCTTTCAATTTTTTGTCAAGAGCAAGCCCCAGTGAAATCAGGCTTCTTCACTATCCTGTTCTGCTGCCCTCTTCACTTTACCTTCAAGGAAAGAATTGCTCTTTATCTATCAGGTTCAAAGACATAGATTAGGGTTCAGAGCCTCCGGAATGATGATTATTGTTTGACCTTTATAATTTCTAGGGTCTGGAAACATAACCAGGGTCTGGGACTTCTACTACTTCATGAAAGCAAAATCATCTCCCTGTCTTTGTCACTTCCTCCCTCCATCTGACCATGCTGTGTCCCATGCAGCTGGCACAATCAGATGCACCATTGGACTCAGGAGGTGCCTAGGCAAGAATGCTCAGGAGAAAGGTGCTGGCCCTGGAACAGCTTTCTCTGGCTGTCTGGTTCTCTTGCTCTTTTGCTTGATTTTTCTCTGTAGATTTTTATTGTCTTCCTTTCCTACCAGAGCTATAAAATTAGTTGTGTGTTTTAGGTTGTGAGCTTAGAAGCCAATGTAAATGGAAACATTCATCCTCCTTCAGTTCTAAGCCCTGTGTTCTTTCAAACCCAGGTAAAAGGAGTTTTACAGATGCTCCAATCTACCTCACCACAAGCTGTGCAGTGTTTGTTGGCCTAGCACACTGTTCATGGTCATAGCTTTCTGAGCCCCGGAAATGGGTGCTTTTTGTAAAGGACAGGATTGTAAGCTCCTGATCTTTCTCTCTCTCTTTCTCTCTCTCACTCTCTTCTCTTATCTCTTTCTTCCTTTTATAAACTTATGACATAGTTATATAAATATGTGACATATTTAAATCTATATATAAATATAGACACAGATATATATATTAGATATAGATACAAACCCTTTTAAACAAATACTATAAAATTGCTCAAGAAATTTAAGTCTTTGAAGAGCGATAAGAAAATTAATATTAGTAGACATCCAATGACACGCCATCATGTCTACTTTAATAAATGAAAATGTAAATAAAAAGAATATTTCAAAACCATAATAGCCATTGTATAGTGGCCATACAAAATAGACTGGGAGGAAGACCACAATCCCTCAAGAAGAGGACTAAGGACTCTGAGGATTACTAAACCTCACACAGAAACAAACGATGATAAAGAGATCGACTGAAAAGGTTTGACAATATGGCCATCACCTCAAGGCCATACTTAGTTGCCCCCACCATAAAACTTTTCCTGATGCTCCTATCAGAAGAATTTGGAAACTCCCTAGACTTTGGGTCATCCTGTTTGAATCATATTACTATTATTTACATTTTTTTGTTTGGTATTAATTGAAGTAAACTCCTTTAGAATAAGGGCATCTTTTCACTGTCATTTCTTCCTTGGAAGTAGTGTACAGATATCCATATATATGTTACCTAATAAATGATTTTTTAAAGAATACCATCATTATTTCACAATTACATGAATAAACAGATTAATTTGTTCACCAATATTTATCAAGTGCCTTCTACATGTCAAACACTGTTCAGGCATTTAAGGTATATGATTGAATTAAATATACAAAGATTCTTGTCTTCATATAGCTTATGTTTGAGCGAGAAAGATAGATAATAAATTCTAATCATAAAAAGTAAGTAAAATTAGGCCGGGCGCGGTGGCTCACGCCTGTAATCCTAGCTCTTGGGAGGCCAAGGCGGGCGGATCGTTTGAGCTCAGGAGTTTGAGACTAGCCTGAGAAAGAGCGAGACCCCGTCTCTACTAAAAATAGAAAGAAATTATCTGGCCAACTAAAATATATATAGAAAAAATTAGCTGGGCATGGTGGCGCATGCCTGTAGTCCCAGCTACTCGGGAGGCTGAGGCAGGAGGATTGCTTGAGCCCAGGAGTTTGAGGTTGCTGTGAGCTAGGAGGACGCCACGGCACTCACTCTAGCCCAGGCAACAGAGTGAGACTCTGTCTCAAAAAAAAAAAAAAAAGTAAAATTAGCTTAAAATATAGTAAGTGCAATGGAGAAAAGAAAAACCAAGACATGTTAAAGGCCTTTGGGAGCAGAGGGGAAAAGCGACCCTCATGCAATGTCAGTCAAGGTGGTAACCAGCAAGAGGCAATGAGGGAAGTTGTGCCATGTGTAAAGACCTACACAAATTTGGCACACATAAAAATTTACAGATTTTGTTAACATAGAATCCACAGAAACCATGGCTGAAACAATAGCTTCACACTACTGAATGTGAATAATTCCAAACTAGAAAACTGAAGCAGGCTTCCAGAACATAAATGTTTTTTAATAAGAAAACTGCAGCAAGTGACTATTCTCAACTCTCCCCAAAATAGGAACCAAAGAACAGACTGCTGTGCTATTTCTCTAAGATAGCTGACTACTATTATATCCCCCAACTTTCATGCCAGCTGAGAAAATTTATGTTAGTAGAAAAAAATATATTTCTTAGTAAATTTAATGCTTAGCAAGCACCTATGGCAAAGCTATTTTTTTTTCTTTTCTTTAAAAATGTCTTCACTAAATAAGAAGGCACAATGCTATAATGCAGAGGAAACCTTAGAATTAAATTTAAAGTTATTACTGAAAACATCTTTTGAAGATGCCATTTAGCACAGGCTTAACCAATTACTTTTTACCAAAAGCTCTTTGATACAATTGAATGACTTTCCTTCTCCAATGCAACCATCGACTACTTAAGTTAATACTGAGGAAACCATTCTGTACAATACCACCTGTGCTACAAAGGGTAATTTTCCAATTACAGAACCATACATAATAGACACCATACAGAAAATATACACCAAGTGCCAAATATATGTCAAGAAATCTGTGTTTGATTAGAGAACTAAATAGAGCAAAGAGATGAACTTTTAACTCCACATTATGTTTTGAAGAAGCTCACTAACACAAAGCAAATGTCAAAAAAATTAAAGACAACTTGGGCAAATAAATTTGTGGATCTCTACATGGCTATAGGAAACCAATAAGCTTTGAGTGACTGATAGTGATGTGATTGTTCCATGATTTTATATGTAAATATGCCAAAAGATTTTTCAACTTCCATTAAGTGGAATGTGCCATATCAAAGTATGTTAAAGAAGTTCATCATATGGAAAATGTAATTTCATAGTCAGAAAAGAGTCCTGCACAAAAGTCAAAATATCTGGGATGGCTATCAACTAACTCTCCGATCAACAAATAATGAAATCTTGGATAGTACCTATATGATAAGAGAATTGTTATTAAATAACCACTAGGATCTCTTCTTACAAAATCTATCATTGTATAATATCATTTTTATTTATGCATCTGCAGAAAAAGTGCATATGCCTGTCATTCGTCTAAGTGGGAAGAGTTTTATGTAGATAGACTTTACCTTTCAAGGAACTCAAAGTCAGGTAGAGCAATTCATATCTATTTTCTGTTGTAATAATGGCCTACATTTTAAAAATTGATTCTAAGATAAAATATAGATGGTATTCTTTATATCTAAAGTGTGCTCTGAGGAGGCTTGGGTGACCAGAGGATCAGGAATAAGGAAAAAGACACATGCCTGCATTCTGAAATTTTAAATATTGGATTTCCTTATGATTTCGGATAAGTAAAGAGTTCTTAAACTGATGAATAAATACAAATTAATTAGACTAATTTTTTAAACTTGATCTAATATTTTTTCAGAGCTTAACAGAAGATACTCTATTATTTACTAGTGCAAGAAGTGTCAAAGAATTTGAATGTTTGCTAATATTAGCCATTCCTTGTTGATCATAACTCTGATTGCAATATGTGTTGTTGATGGGGAAAATTGATTATTATATTTACGGTGAATGAAAGAAAAAATTATGTGATAAAATCTTTACTTTTAATTTGTCATAATTGGGTAAAAAAGAAAAGTAGAACAGATACAAAAATCTATATTTAGTTCATCCCAGAAAAAATATTATGTAACTCTTCTTATTGCAGAGAAATAGAAACTTAGAGTGCCTTTGCAACAGTTTTTCATATCTTTGTTTCTATTTTCATGTGCGTAAGATAGGGTGGGTAAGAGAGATTTTACATGTAGATAAAATAAGACCATAAGAAAGAATAAATAAGAATAAAAATAATGGAGAGCATGGGAGACTGTCATGATCAACCAATTTTCATTAAAATTGATATAGGCCAAATTATTTTTGGAAAGTACAATGTGAGATCCCTAAAGTCATTAATTGATACAATATAAAGAAATGAGAATTAAAAACTAAGTTGATAGTGTGTTACACTTGGTTATTATTTCCTTTATCACTCAAATTAATTTTCTACACATTTATATATACATTTAAAATGCCTCTATTAATATTTGCTTCTAACATCAATGTAAGAATTTCAAATATGTGTTATGTTAATCCAAAATATTTAAAATAATTATATATATGTATGTATATGTTAATTCTTAAAATATTAAAGCCAAGATAAACTATAATAATAATATATAATATTCAAATTATGAGTTCTATTTTTAGAATAATAGAAAAAATATTTTTTTAATTATCTTTCTACGACAATCAATAATGTTCATGTACCTGAGAATGATACCATCACTGAATTTTTTAAAGCCATTAGAAAGTTTTAATTTATGTCCTGTAAAGGCTGCCATTCTTAAAGTTCAGTGTTATTTACTGTATTGGAGCATTCAAAATTACCCAAGTACTGAAATTTCCTAATAACTGACTGACATTTCATTTAACCTTTTTAAATAAAATAGCATATAGAGTTTATTCCCTTGAATCGATCACGCTAGGTGAGGCTAATCTTTACTTGATTCAACAGCCCAGAGATAATAATGTGACATATCAGATCCTTTGTTAATGGAAATGTTAGTTTACTCTTAGGGGAATATGAGGCCATGCACTCTTTCAAACAGAGTGTTCAATTTTGATTAAACATTATTAAAAATACATAACATGTTTATTTACTTAGCCATAAAAAGTTCTTATAAATTATTCTTAGTTCTTAGCCCATAAAAACTTTTAAAAATATTCAATTTAATCATCAGGATCTGATTATGATTATCTGTAAGAGAATGTATTGAATTACTAAGACTGTATTCAGAACATATGACCAAGTTAATGTTCACATATTAATCATGAGATTTGAGATTAATACATTTTCTTATAGCTTATTTTTGCTTTGCCACAGAATAAATTGCTGCAGAACAAACCTGTCACCAAGAACAACTAAAAAAGGTAGATACAATATATTTTAAAGCATGTATCTATTTGAAGGTATCTGAGAGCTACGAAAGCTAGGACTTGAGCAGTCAAGATTATGAATACAAGGGAAACCCAATGAGGTGATCCTGACAACCCATACCACATTTTCCTCAAGGCATTTGCCACGTTTATAAAGCAGCATAGATATGGGGGTAAAAAGCCCCAAGAAGAATTCTCAACTGAAAGCAGTAGCCAAGCAAAGATTTTGGAGGTTTCAGAGGGCTGGAAAAACAATAATTGGATTTTAGGGATACAAAACTTCCAGGACTTGAGGGAACAAGATGTTGGAGTGACAAGAACCCAAAGAAGTAAATGTAACCGGAGCTGGTTCTCTATTTGAACCACTTGCCAACCTCTGAGCATTATAGAATAAGCAGAAAGCAACTACTAAGTGGCTGAGACGCTGAGTAAACCTTGGTGGTTTTACAGTATGAAGGGAACAAAGTTCAGGTTCTACCAATAAAGAGAGCTCACTTATACCCTAGTTTCTCAAATGAGATTCTATAAGAAAAAAAAAATTAGACCAACCCTCAGGAAGAGTTAAATCCAGTCTTGAATCTGTCCAATCCTTAATTGGACCAAGATGATATTCCCCTCATCTAGCTGCCTGCCAAGCAGCTAAAAAAATTTAAATAAACAAATAAATGTTTAAAGTATCCTCTCTGTTAAAAAAATTATTCACAGACCCTACATTTTTAATATTCAATGTTTAGAAACTAATTAAAATTTAGCATAAAAAGAAATAGGATATGGATCAGTATATAAACATATATTTGCTTGTACTATCTGCTGAGCAGGGCTAGAAGTAATCACAACCCACTAAACCAATGAACACATCCAGCACTCAGATTTTGCTTTTGAATACCAATTAAAGGAACCAGGATCCTTTAGAGACACACCTGATTCTAAGACGGGGACAGAGAACCTGGACCACCTTGTAAGGCCAGAAACTAAATGCTAAATAAAAATAAAAAAAAAAAAAAAAAAAGGAAGTGAGCATGGCATCTCAAAGGGAGCCAACTGAAAGAGTTTCCAAATGGCCAAATTTTGAACAATTTGAGCAAGAAAATAGGTAAATAGTAAAATAAATAATTGAATTAATAAATAAGTAAGAGTAATAGACAAATTTCCTTTATAGAAGAATTCCAAATACTCTATGTGGATATTTTGCCCTCAAGGAGATAGAATATAACTCCCCATGCCTTATGGTTGGGCTGTACATACTGACTTGCTTCCAAACAATATGGTATAAAAGAGGGAAAAAAGCATAACTTTACATTGAAGAAATTTGTTACTCACTATCTTAGCCAGATGATCAAGGTTAACATTAACAGTGATAAGTCACATTCATCATAAATCAAGTATATACGCTTGATATAATGATATGAGAATGATGTGTTCTTTCTCCCAAAAAAGTATAACCCAGTCTAATCATGACAGAAAATTTTAACATAGTGAAATTTTGCAATATATCTCATCAGCATTCCTAAAAACTAACAAATTATTGAAAACAAGGAAATTCTAGGAAAATATTACAGCCAAGAGGAGTCTAAGGAGACATGACAATCAAATGTAAAGTAGTACTCCAGATGGTATCCTGGACCAAAAAAAAAAAAAAAAAATTAGATAAAAACTAAAGACATCTGAACAGAATATGTACTTTAGTTAATAACAGAGCATGGATATTGATTCATTCATTGTGACAAATGTACTGTGCTAATGTAAGATGTTAATAATAGGGGAAACAGTGTTGGGGTGTATGGGAACACTCTGTATCATCTTCCTAACTTTTCTATAAATCAAAAACTATTCTAAGATAAAAAGCTCATTAAAAAATTAGAACAAAATTAAAATTAAATGTTTATAAAAAGACCCTTAACCTTCAGAGGTTGGAGCTATCAGCCAAAGACTTTAAAATAACTATAGTCGCCATGTAGGAAAAACTTGACAACCTGGTGAATTTCACCAGAGAATGAACTAGAATCTTTTTATTAAGAAAATTAAAGTTGTAAAACTAAACAATACAATAACTGAAACTAAGACTTGACTAGCAGATAAGAATCTGCTAAAGAGAGGATTACCAAATTAGAAGACAAGTGAATAGAAAATACCCAAATTGAAGCACAGGGAAGTCAGAGTGATTAATTTATAGCCAGTTTGTGAACAGGCATGGCATATGGATAATGATTAAACCCATAGATACATGTATACATACAACTCTTTTTTCACACCATCCTTTTAAACTTCATTCCATGTGAGAAAATTTTCCCCATCTCTGGATAAAACTCTGGCAAAGCAATGACTATAGTGGTGTTAAAGATGGTTCCACAACATTTTTATGTTTGAGAACAGGGACCATTAATCAAGTTGATAGAAGTCAGAATAATAGTGACTTTGGGGGCAGGATATATTATTTAGAAGAGAATGTGAAGTGGGCTTCTAGGCTTCTGTTCATGTTCTGTATTTTCATTTGTATAGTAGCCCAGTGGGAATATTCATTTGTACATTGACTTTAAAAATTAAAAAAAAGTTGAAACCTTCACAAGCATCACCTGCCACCTGTGTGACCTACTTGTCACTTACTCTCCTGGTCCTTATTCACTATTTTCCTGCCACATTTGTCTTCCTGCTGTCCTCAAGCATGTCAAACATGCTCTCATTCAGAAATGTTTTCACTTCTTCCCTATCCCTAAAATACTCTTCCCAGAGAACCATGTATTAAATCTTTCACTTCCTTCTAGTCTTTGTTCAAATGTTGCCTTCCCTGATAATCTTATATAAAATACACAACACACACAAACACACACACAAACACACCACTTTCTCTCCTTTCTATCTTGGTCATTATTCATAGCACTTACTATACTGGTGATTAGTATATTTACTTACAAAAATAAAATCAATATTTTGTATTTTTATAACCTCTGTGTTGTTCAATGGTGTAAATCCTGGTAAATCATAACACTGCATAAATTTGTCATTATTATTATCAAATTCACACACACACTTAGAATGCTGTGTCATAAGGAGTATGAGTTATACTATTAATAAAAAACTTTATATCATGGCAGGAGGGAACCCCTAGTAGAGAAAATTAAAACAATAGCAAGTAAACAAAAAAGTTGCCAAGGGTAGCAACTGCTGTTTCATACTTAAATTCCTAGTAAATAATAAAAATAGACATGTAAGTGCACTGGCTGACTGCTTATTGAAGACATACTTTAAAGCTAGTTCAGGAAGGCAGGTTTTGGAATGTGATAAATGAATTAAACCGTGTCAGTTTCAAACTGTCACCATTATAATCTAATTCAAATTTAAACAGCAATTTAAACAGTATAAAAGATTGCCCTCATTGGTCCTCCATAATCTTAACCTTTGGAGCTTTCTACAGAATAGATAGTAAACTGAATTAATTATTAGCCTTTCACCTGGGGACCTAGGTAGGATCGGCGGCTCAGAAGACAGCTAATGAGATTGGTAGGTTCATTTCAGTCCCCAGTGTACTCTAATCCCCAACACATATCCACCTGTTGTATTTTCCCAGTGATTTTATTTTCAGTGAACAAAATTGTAAGAAGTCAGAGTTGACTGACATTTAAAATCCTCTTTGTAGAGTGACACAATTGTATGTACCAGTAAGGTTGGAACAATGTCATGTGTAGGAAAATCATGGCAGGGGGGAATAAAAGTATCGTCTAACAACAGAGTTGATTTTAATTGGTTCCCATTATTTCTGGAGCACATTTCTATTTCTAATATCTCCCATAAAAGAAAGCATCTCATTACATATTAATTCATTCACATATTCAATAAACACTTATGAGAGACTGCCATATGCCAGTGTGTGTGGGTTCTGGATACTTAAAATCATAGAACTTATTGTCTGATGGGACATAAAAAAATTAATAGGCAATGTCATTATTGCGTTATAAGAGATGAAAAAGGAGATATATGGAGTTGAATACCCTGGACTGAAAAGATTCAAATAGGTTTTTTTTTAAAAAAAAAAAAAAAAATGATGTCTGAGTTGGATCTTGAAGAATGAGTAGGCATTAATCAAGCCTTGGAAAGTAAATGAGGGTCTAAGATAGTATTATATATTGAGGAAGAAGGAATGGGACGTGCACAGTCCTGGAACTTTAATAGGGAAATGACAGAAAGTATGAGAGTAGGTGTTAAGAGAAGATACTGAACAGAAAAATAGTCTCAGTACATTCCAAGACATTTAAAGAAGTATGAATTGTTTCCTGAAAGTAAGGGCAACTTGTAAAGTAATTTCTGCAAGAGAGGGACCTCATCAGATTTGCATTTCAGAAGGATCATCCTGGCTACATTTATAACAAAAGCATTAGTGCTAAACAAGACTTGAGTCCAGCAAACCTGTAAGGAGGGTTTTGCAAGAAGCCAAGTTACTGATCACGGTGAATTAAACTGGGGGGAAAACAATGGAAATACAGAAAAGTGAACAAAATTGAAAGATATCTGTTAGAATGAACAAGACTGAAGAATAGATGAGTGAGGAGAAAAAGATGTGGGGTCAAATTAAAGGCCCAGCTTTCCTGCTTGGTCAAACATGTAGTGAATATTTTTGGTATTGAAAAAAATAATAAAATTCTAGATATATATTTCTAGCTTCCTATTAGAAGCTCATTCTCCATAGGGCTCTCACATTTCTACATGTCTTCTGCTACAGATTACCTTTTTAAGGATGTTCATATAGTTAAGAGACTCAAGATACAGTGTCTATCTGCTAGAGTGAAAATTTCTTTTTTCTGTTGTTTTGTTTTAATAATTTTTATTTGAAAATATTAGGGAGTAAAAGTGTTCTTTTTACATGGATGAATTGTATAATGCTAAAGTCAGGGCTTTTAGTGTACCCACCATGAGAATAGCGTACATTATACCCAATAGGTAAGTTTTTACTGCTTATCTCCCTCCCCCAGCTTAGTTTCCAATGTCATTCACACCACTTTATGACCATTTGTACCCATTATTTAGCCACCACATATTAGTGAGAACATGTGTTTGTTGTTCCATTCCTGAGATACTTTTACTTAAGATAATGTTCTCCATTTCCATCCAAGTTGCTACAAATGACATTATTTCATTCCTTTTTCTGGCTGAGGAGTACTCCATGGTATATATATACACTACATTTTCTTTATCCACTCATCAATTGATGGGCAATAATCAAAAATAATTGATTATTTTTTCTAGATCTGTGAAAAATGACATTGGTATTTTGATGGGCTTTGTATTTAATCTGTAAATCACTTTTGGCAGTATGGACATTTTAATAATGTTGATTCTTCCAATCTATGTGCATGGGATGTTTTCCGTTTGTTTGTGTCATCTATGATTTCTTTCTTTTTTTTTTTTTTTTTATTTCAGCTTATTATGGGGGTACAAAAGTTCTGGTTAGATATATTGCCCATGTTCCTCCCATTCCCCCGAGTCTGAGCCTCAAGTGTGTCCATTCCCCAGACAGTGCACATCGCACTCTTCTTGTAGGTATACACCATCCCCTCCCCCACCCCCATCCCCCCAAGTCAGAACTTCAAGCGTGCCCATTCCCCAGACAGTGCGCATTGCACTCATCATGTAGGTATATA
>CM052440.1:131344706-131364601 GCA_028533085.1 Varecia variegata
AGCAAATCGAATCCAAGTACTTATGATTTCTTTCATCAGTGTTTTGTAGTTCTCCTTGTAGAGATCTTTCACCTCCTTGGTTAAGTATATTCATAGGAATTTTATTTTCTTTGCAGCTTGTAAGTGCAAATGGTATTGCATTCTTGATTTGACTCTCAGCTTGAGTGTAATTAGTGTATAGAAATGCTACTGATTTATGTACATTGACTTTGTAACCTGAGACTTTGCTGAATTTGTTTGTCAATTCTAGGAATCCTTTGAGGAGTCTTTGGGGTTTTCAAGATACAAGATCATATTGTCAACAAACAGGGGTAGTTTGACCTTCTCTTTCCCAATTTGGATGCCCTTTATATCCTTCTCTTGCCTGATTGCTCTGGCTAGGACTTCCAGTATTATATTGAATAGCGGTGGTGATGGTGGGCAACCTTGTCTTGTTCCAGTTCTTAAGGGGAATGCTTTCAATTTTTCACCATTCAGTATGATCTTGGCTGTAGGTTTGTCATATACAGCTTTCTTTATTTTGAAGTACGGCCCATCTATGCCTAGTTTGTTGAGGGTTTTTATCATGAAGGGTGTTGGATTTTATCAAATGACATTTCTGCATCTATTGAGATGACCATACGGTATTTGTTTTTACTTCTCTTTATGTAGTGGATCACATTTATTGATTTATGTATGTTGAACCATCCTTGTGTGACTTGGATTAAACCAACTTGATCGTGGTGGATTATATTTTTGATATGCTGTGAAATTCAGTTTGCTGGTGTTTTGCATCTATGTTCATAAGGGATACTGTTCTGTACTTTTCCTTTTTTGTTGTGTCCTTTCCTGGCTCTGGTATCGAGATTATACTGACTTCATAGAATGAGTTGGAGAGGATTGCCTCCTTCTCAATGTTAGGGAACAGTTTCAGTAGAATGAGTGCCAGTTCTTCTTTGTAGGTCTAGTACAATTAGGCTGTGAATCCATTTGGGCCAGACCTTTTTGTTTGTCAGTAGTTTTTTTTTAATTATTGGTTCAATCTAGCTTCTTATTATTGATCTGTTCAGGATTTCTGTTTCTTCCTGATTCAGGCTTGGGAGTTGTGGGTTTCCAGGTATTATCCATTTCTTACACATTTTCCAGTTTGTTTGCATAGAGATTTGTGTAGTATTCATCAATGATATTTTGTATTTCTCTGGTATCAGTTGTAATGTCTTCTTTTTCATTTCTGATTTAACTTATTTGATTCCTTAAGAAAGCATGTGAAGATGGAACATAATGCTTAAACATATAACCAACTATAGTCCCTGATGGGGGTTATCTTGGTCTGCCTTTAAACTTCCAGGGCCCATTTTGTAAATAATTTATCTAGACAATTCAGTTTAACACCAAATATACAAAAGCCAAAATAAAAACTAAGTGTGCAAAACGAATCAAAGAATAAAATACACATTCAACGGGAAGAAGGACAAAGCCTTCTTTAACAAAAAAGAAAAAGTCCTTCTTAATTAAAAGGGGAAAGACCCCTCATAATGTCAAATCCCAACAAAAGCTAGAGAACTCAGATCACAAGAAATAGGCATTAGATCCAAGAGAGACACTCTTAGGGCAAAAAAGGTGAAACACAGAAGCAGAGGCTCAAGGGGGCCTGTGTGTGGATACTTTATGCTGTAGTTTTGGGGGCTACTGGATCTTTCCAGTTGAGTTCAATTTGGACCCCACTTATGATACTGGGCAAGTCAAAATCAAATAAAATATAGAGATAAAACTCTAGACAAAAAGTTTTATTTGGGAATATACATAAAAACAGAATTTCAATTCAAGGAATATACACAAACCTGGGTTGTCTTCAGTATGTCCAAGGAACAAAGGAAAAGGTTGAGCTTTTATTGGGAAAGAGAAATGTTATGCAAATTATTTTGAAAGAAAGCTATTGGCTCTACTGAAGATTTTTAGTAGCTGGCAAGCTCTGATTGGTGAGTGACAACTGTATGTAAAACTAGTCTCACAGTCATGGCAGGTCATTTTGGCAGCCATTAGGTATAGCAAGTTGTTTCAGCAGGTAGGCTTTCGAGACAGTTCCTGGAGCAGGTGTTTTGTACCCTGAGTACATTTTCTCCTGGTCCCTCAACTCTAATTTAGTTGGATATGACAAGAATAACTCCAATTTCTGTAATCAATTTTCCCAACACATAATGAATTAAAATTTCTATGATAATTCTACCTTATCAAATGTCGTGTGTAGTTTTGTTGCATTTCTCCCTAAGTACACCTTACCTATCCAATAATGTATTCTGGGAAAGTGCTTCATAAATTTTGTTTGGGAAATATTGATGTCAAGTGATTTAGTCCATTATGAATTTTTTTAAATCAGAATTCTTGACCTTATCTCTTATTTTATTGTCACCATCCCTTTTTATTTCATAGTTCTCTATATGAATCAAAATTTGCCTTCATATTGTAGACTAACTTTTTCTAGTTCGACTTTCTAGACCAAATTAAAATAGCTGGTATTTTTTCCTACAAAATTATGATGATATCCTGAAAATATCAAGGATTGTAAGCCCAACAGCCTGGTATTAAATTCAAGTTCCAGCATTTAGTAATACATGTAGTGTCATGTGAGTATCATTTCCTTCAACTTTTTAAAATTTCATTTTCTCATTGAAAGAGTCATTCTGAACATTATGAGAGGTAAAAGCATAAAAACACTATGTTTTTTGATCTCAAAGAAAAACAAATCTATTATAGAAAGCCCCTTTATTGATATAATTTGTTTTTAGAGTCTCACTTGCTTTGTCCTCTCAGTTGAAAACACTTTTCAGCTTATCAATGACCCTTTCAAAATGTTGACCCCAAAAATGAAATGCATATTTCAATGATTATGTTCTGTGATCAGTATAGATATTTATGTTACATCATATTTAAAGTAAATTAAAAGAAAAAAAGTATGAAATAGATATTTTAATCCTGAAATCTCTTATAAGTGAATTAACTTATGGTTGAATCAAATAACTTAGCCCATACTAATCTTTTAATACTATCAGATTTTAGCTTCTCTAGTTGTGTTAGAAGTAATATTTCTATTAATAATTTCAGTTATACAACTTAGTGTTTATGTTTTAAGGGTAGCAAACTTGTGTTAATAAATGCAGAGATATTTTCCTGGGTCTGTAGTGGAAGTTAGAGACAGATTGTGGAAAAGAGAGAGGAGGCAACGCTAGAGGGAAGGAGAAACATGAGTGAAGAATTGAACACTTGTCTTTGCATCAGTCACATCAGTGCCAGCACAGTAATAAGGAGAAATTGAAACAAACTACCTCGTACTTCTCATAACTCCCTGGAGTAGTCTATACTCAACACACATTTGTTTGTACTGCAGGGCTTGAGTAAAATTTATATGAGTCTCTTTAATGTTTGGGGGCATTAGTGACTTATAGGAAAGTGGAAGCATTTCATAATTCATGTAAATCTATTTTTCAAAAGAAAATATCTAAGTGGAAGAATTTCAGTTAGTTAAAGGATATCAAAGCATAAAAATAAAATGTGAAAACTCAGAAAATTGACTAGAAATTAGATCCAAACATATTTGGAAGCATCTGAGTGACTGCTTAATAAACTAACCTAAATCATTTTCTGATGTAGAAAAGTTATGAAGAGTTAACATTATCATGACAGGTCAGTGAGTGAATTAGTAAAAAATAATAATACTGTGTACCATCTGTTCTGGACTTCGTTAGGTGATATGTAGCTATTATTTTAGTTTCACAGGGAGACATGGCCTTAAAAATGAAGATTCTATGTTTTGGTATTTCTATGTACAAACCACTTCAATGAAACAGAACTAGTTTATCTACTGTTAAACTATTTCCCCAAATCTCAAACTATTTCCCCAAATCCCAAGAATGATCTACGCATGTACCTGACTTCATAAATGAAACTGGAATCTTGGCACAAAAAGGGAAGCAGATAAGCAATTAAGTTCTGTGTGGTTTTAGAGTGCACAAATGAGGGCATACCTCTGGAAAAACAGGCTGCCAACCTCAGTGCAGGGTGGTTATTTTGGCATGGACAGGTCCATTAACTGAATAATTAAAAGAGCACTTGGCCCTGATATCCTGAACAAATTCCAGCTGGGATATTATATGCACTTATTGCCATTTTAATCCTCCCTGAAATTTCAACTGGACTCACAGTTTTCCTGAATCCTCTGTCCTAAAATAGTATTCTGCTGAATATGGGGTGTTTTTCTTCTACTACTGTTTGTGCCCAATTGTTTGGCACTTTTCCTATGAAGTTCAGTTTGTAGTTTCCAATGAGAACATGAAAATAGAACCTAATCTGAGGAAAAATATGGTGGCAAAATATGTTCAATATCAGTAAGTCCCAAGAGGTTCTGGTAAACTAAAAAATTTACATGAAGACTTGAAAATATACTAGGCATCCCTATTATTTAATCAATATGTAGTTAGACAAAAAAGAGGCCAATGCAGAATTACTGTCACAGGCTATTTTACAGCATTTTATAATTTTTTCTGATAATTTTTTTTTTTGTGGGACAGCTTGTATTCTACAATTTTAGGTTTTCTCTCCCAGTTCCTACAGAATGAAATGATGAAATCGTATATATAAATATATACACACACACATATATATATTAATCTTTCAGTTCTCCTTTATAAAGTGAAAACCAAAAAACGAGGCTATAGATGTTACATTTACATTTCCACACTGTATAAACACATCCTACCTTATCTATAAACAATGTTTTAAAATGAGATTATTGTAAAAAATTAGACCAATATTATTTTTCCAATGTTGATACTAAATCTTGAATGAAATTTAGATGATTTTTAGAAATATCACTTAAAATATCCATATCTATAGATAGAGAGATACATGAACATATATATTAAGTTTAAAAATAATTACAATTTAATTCTAATATTTATTATATTCTATAACATCATATGATGTCAGATTAGGAAGTGACACATCCAATGTGCATAGGTATCCTTTTAAAATTTGATATAATAAAGTTAGGAGAGATATTAGAACAAAGATACTGGTTCATGATAATAATAATACATTTACAAATAAATTAAGTTTCAGAATGTTTATCACTATTTTGACCATATCACATGAAGACTAAATTTAAAGAATATCTTTGAAATGATCTATCAAAAATATAGGCCAACTGGAATATATCAAATTTACTTGGGGGAAGGGGACATGGAGAAGGGAAAAGCTCAAAGAGCATACTAACTATACCTTGATTGCATGCAGCTGCTGCCTACCACCGACATGCACAACTTTACGATCAGTGCTCAGGGTGAGTGCAAAAGGGAGTTGTGTATTTAATTATGGTTAATTAGTCTCCCAAGAACACATAAGAGTCTGGCTAGTCATTAGTAATTTCATCTCAAATGTGAACTTATGATTTTGGCAAGATCTTAGAAAGTTTTGATTACCCTTGTCATTTGTCCAATTAGTACACTGTGGGTTGGATTGATAGTGGCATACAGTGTGCATTGTAGGTACTCAACACATATCGGATAATTAAGCACAACTATTATTAAATAATTCCCAAGAGTATATCACTGACCTGAGAATTAATGTTGCAGGGAATGCAAATGGAAATTTAAAAATACCCTTCTTTCATGTCCTATTCATCTGATGGCACTGTCTGAAAGACACAAGGAACTAGAAATCGGAATTAGGAGACTAATCTAGTTTCGTAAAATGACCTATGGATATAATCAAGAAAATGTATTTAGTTAAGAAGAAAGAAAATGCTCACATAGTTTTCTTTGACATTCTATTATAGATAGGGTGCTAAATTCTATTTGAATTTTCTTTGCACAATCACAGACAATTTCTTTAATAAATCTTTGCAATTACTACTTTTTATTTCCACTATTTCTTGAATGGCAAACCAACTAAAATTCAAGTACAATATGTAACAAAAACTCATTTTAAAAGTATATAGTCTTTATTTTCGCATGTCAAAATATGAATACCTACATCAGTAAAATTAATTATTAGAATTCACCCTGAACACGTTATAACAAAAGTCACTAAGGTAATTTTTAAAACATAGCATAAATTCCAGAAAAATTGATGCTCTTTTTAAAAACTCCAATTGCAAGCACAATAAGCGTAGATGTATTTGGGAGTATTTAAGATAAACTATAAATCATGTGTTTGTGTATGTGTATGTGTATCCTGTTTTTTCTTTAACTTTATTATATTTAAGTAAAGAATTATGTGGAGTTTTTTACATTTTTATTAACTTTATTGTAACTTTTCATTTTTATATTTATGGCCAAGGCTCATTGTTTTCAGAGATAGAAAAAATTCCTGGGAATAAGAGTCTACAACTATAGAACACCAACAAATTACAAATCAAGTGTAAATTTATTACACTTGTTACATATACTTTTAAGTTGTTGGGCTAAGTAGGTAACGTGAAGAAGTCAATGTTTATATAAATTAGTTTTAAATACTTTAAAAATAGTAAGAAAACTAGTAATTACAATGAAATGAAAACTTGACTATATAAATAGTATTTACTATTAATAAAGTCACGTGAATAAGTAACAAAAATAACAGTTCTTTTTGGACTGTATTTTCTCTGTCCCTGAGTTTGGTTAGTTTTTCACATAAAATCATATCTGCTTCCCAAAAAAGACCCATTGTTTTCTGTCATTCTAAGTAGTTCAGGAAACAATTTGAAAGTGTTTGGTGTGCAGAGATGCAGCCCTCCCTCACGAAGCTGCAGTAGAAATGGAGAGCCCTGAGGCTGTGTCTACAGGAGGCCAACTCAGCCAATAAAAACAACAGCTTGACCAACCTATTTGGGGATGAGGGTAAAAAACTATTTTTCAATGAATCAACCTGGCAAGTTAGTTTTTTTTTTTTTTTCTAATTGTTACCTTAATACTCTGTGTAGATGTATTTTGCGTTTGAGTTCCCTTTATTCCTATGTTAACCAGTTAAAGATAGCACATTAGTCTTTCTGTATTGCACTCCGCTTCCATCACTTCCAAATATTCAGTAAATTATTCCCAAAGTGACAGCATTGTCTTGAGGGAATTAGCGGACAAGAGTTTTTGTCCACACTAGGGATGAAACAGGGAAAGAGGCAAGGCTAGATCAGACACGCAAGGGCCAGTCTCCCAGAAAGAACAGTAGCCAACGTCCAGGAGATGGAAGTCGGGAGAAAGGCTAAGGCAGAAATCAACTCGCAGGACATATTTTGGGACATGGAAATATTCCTCAAAGATTCCAGAAATACCACATTTTTTTTTATAAATTTTAATTCTTAAATTTCAAAATGGCTAATTCACTTCATGGTCACTATCATATGTTTACGTCATTATTTTTTTGGAACAAGATAAAAACAAGCCTTAATTTCCTATAAAGAATTATATCAAATAGACATTTTTTACTGTCATCCATAAATATAAAATACTTCTAGTCATTAATTACGGACCAGAGCATTTTATATTGATTTGCTATGTTAAAGAAAGTTATTTCATAGCAAAGAGGTGGTGATCTTTTAAACTACCTTTCACTGGTTTCATTCGACAAGAATTATGAGTATGTGGCCAGAAAGGAATGTCTATTTACAGAAAGCTTGCCTCCGGAGTTACCTGCACGTATAAAGCCTTGAAAAAACATCTGTGGAAGGCAGGACTCATTTGGTTCCTAATAAAAGTTACCCTTGGGAAGGTCATTCAGTCTACATGATCTTTCACTGCCACTGCAGACTTCAGAGGGAAGAAAACAAGAACATCAAAGTCTTACTATTTTATATATAGCTTTGTCAGTTACCAATTTAAGACCTTTTTAAAAATGCACAGTCAGCAAGATAGTTGCAAAAGGTAAAAGGAACTTAAAGTCAACCCCCCACTGTGCATTGTACCTCTGTGCTCAGTGTGGACTGTGAGCAGTTTGAAAGGCAGTGGAAACAAAGAGCAGAGAAGGGAGAGAAAGGCACACCGGCCTCATAGATGGCTTTCATCTGTTCTTCCCAGTGGCAGTCATTGAAGCAAGTGGGAGGTACAATATGTCCTGAATAGTTTAGTTTGTATTTGACAACATTGGGGAGCAATAACTGCATACACGTCTCCTGACCCTTAAACAGTGCACTTAAAGCATCCTGGTGCAGATTTGATTTCAAACATGGCCAACATTTCAATATTTATTTTTGCATTTTCTTTTTGTATAAAGAAATTAATGTACAATTCCTTATAGAGGACCATCTTCACAAGCAGAATAAACACATTTCTGTGACAGAAACACAGCAACCTAACTGCATCTCTCATTTATAAAACAATCTCTTTTTTGTTAATATAGTTCCTTTCCAGATAATACAGCCTCCAGGGAAACATGCATGAATTCGTAAGGAGGAAAGTAAGTTCCTTCTCTAGACACTCAGATGCACTGACTCCAGCTGGCAATCACTGTGTTGACACATGTCTCTCAGAACAGGCTCAGGCCCAGAATCCACATCTGCTGGCTTCCACTTGAAGATGATGTCTCTAAACACAGGAGATGTTTTGTTCATTGATAACTTGATTTATTTGCATTGTCATATGTAAGAACGAATGTCTTTAAAATAACAAAAAAGGCAACAAAACATAAAGTTTAGAATAACGTTTAGAAGGAAAAATATCCATTTACATTTTTATGGCAAAGTGTGAACTCATTGTAGAATCTCCTGTCAAGGAATCTTATTAAAATACCCAGTAATATTAAAGCAAAGTAGTTACTCTATGTTCAAATTTGTTTTTCATATTTTCCAAGAACCAACATTCTCTTACTTCATCACTTTTTGGTCTCCAGCAACTTTGAACAAAGAACCTGAAGAGAGAGTCTGGTTTTTTTAGTTTCTCAATTCAGTTCAAGAAAAATTCATTAAATATCTGCTATGTCATAGATACTGTGCCAGAAAATATTGCAACAGAATGAAAAACAAATGATTCCAGCTCCCTATGATACTAGCTTAATTCTAGGGAAAGCCAAGAAAAAGAAAGAGACTCAAAAGTGTAAGTTCAGCACAAGGTTTGTGGTTCCCAGGAACTGGGCCATGCCTCACTTATCGTGAATCCGCAGGGCCAGGCTTAGTTCCTGGAACACAATAAATGCCCAACAAGTGTTTGTTGGATGAATGCAAAAAAAAAAATTGTGATTATTAGAGACTAGGAAGAGTAGAGGGAGGGGAGGACAGGAAGAGGTTGCTTAATGGATGCAAAATTACAGTTGGAGGGAATAAGTTCTAGTGTTCCATGGCACTGTAGGGTGACTATAGTTTAAAATAGTTTATCATATGTTTTCAAATAGCTGGAAGAGAGGATTTTGAATGTTCCCAAAATAAAGATATGATAATCATTTGAGGTGATGGATATGCTAATTACTTGATTTGATCATTACATATTGTATACATATATCGAAATATCACTCTGTACTCTACAGATATGTACAATTATTATGTCAATTGAAAATTTTTAAAAATGTAAAACAATTCTACAATGTTTGGCCATAATGATAAGGGTATGATGTGCTGTAGCAGCTTAGGAAAGAGATTCTCAGTGTGGCCTGAAGAGTTCCCAGGATGTATTAAATATTCACTTGCTCCTCTCTCCCTCCCTCCTCACACGTGCATGCACACACGCACACACACACAGCCTCAGCTCTTTAGAATTTTAATGGAATATTTAATTGCAGTTTGCCAAGATTCCTGGGAAACATGCATGAATTCGTAAGGAGGAAAGTAAGTTCCTTCTCTAGAAGGAATTCCTGCATAATTAAAAATTTATTGTTTTAAGCACTAATTTTTGGGTACATTTTGAGTCTGAATATTTGATGGTTGCAATGGTTCTCTAGTGTGTAGAACTTATGTTGTGAGTGTCTGTGCTGCTCCTGGGCCTGTCTGTCCACAAATCATCCCTCACTGGCTCCTGCTCTGCTCTGCAGCGTGTGGATGACCTTCAGGCTGGATTTCCCAGTTTCCCCGGTTCCAAGGTCAGGGGGCTCCAGCTGGAGTCAGTCAATGGGAGGCACTTCTGGCGCCTGGGTGGTGGAAGAAAGGATTAACCAGGGTATGCCTCCCTCTCCCACTGTGCCTGTGTCCCTCTAGCCCTCGTGAGGAGCTTTGCGTCTCTGGTAGAGGATTTCTGCTGTTGCTGATCTCTGGGTTGCCTCGGTGTCTCTTTTTCTGTTTGGCTTCTCATCTATTCTATAACAAAGTAAACAATCCTTTGCATAAAATTCACTCACTTTTAAATACTCAGAGTAATTTCTCTTGGGTTAGACTCTGGCCACTGTGCTTCCCTGATGCTGTGTCATGCTGAAGGGTTGAACTGAAGTTGGTGGCGTTAAGTTGTTCCAACTACTATGAATCATCCCAGTCAGTAGAGCTCTCAAAATAATAATAATATTACTTCACACTAATTGTGCTGTTATTAATTTCCATGTGTTTTCAGTATACTCTTTTATTAAATCCTTCCAAGAAGTCTAGAATGTATGATCATTTTCCTAGTTTCACAGATAAAACAACTGAGGCCTAGAGACTTAATCTGACTCATCCAAGGCTACCTCGTTAATAGGGAGCAGAGCCCAGATTTTGACCGAGCCCTTTATGCCGACACTGCTTGTTGTGAGTACTGCTTGTTGTATACTCGCTCAGGGTCAAGCATCATTTCAGCCTAATGCCATTTCCCTTCCCTCTTGGCTGTGGTCTACATTGGTTACTTGCTACTTTAAATATTATGGATCCTGAGAAATCATAAAACTAAACTTACTGGAATTAAATCTATAATGTGGGCAAATGCAATCCATGTGAGAACATAGAAAGAACTCCTATGAATATAACAGTTGAGCAATCAAGCTTTAATTTGTGAATAATATGACAATTATTTTTGTTTATAAAAGCTTTTTATTGTTTCCTTTCTGATTCTCTGCAGTGTTCTGAAATATAAAGCTTGTTTGACACTTGAGCTTCTAGTGTCCAAATTATTTCTACACATGTAGGAAACTTGCTAAATTATGATGTCCAAAGGCCAAAATCATAACTTATTGATCTCTGCACTCACAGTACCTAGCTCAAGGTCCAAGTCATCAGAGGCACTCAATAAATGTGATTTGTAACAGTAATTGGATGAATGTATGTGTAAGTGAATGTGTATATGTGTGATATGTGTGTAATGCCCTAAAATAAATATATGGGTTTAAGTATCTCTAAAGTAAATACCCCCAGATTATCCAGAATATACCTGCCATAATTTTACAAATTGTTTCATTTTATATACACAATCCTGAAGTATGCAATTAGAAAATGATTTGCTAATCCATGTTTTAAATAGATGAAATAAACTCTGAGATGATAATACAGTGGTCACATTTTAGTTAAGGGTTGCTATTCCATTGGTCAATAGTCGATTTAGACTTCTGGTCTTGCATGGGATGGTAAGTACACAGGTTTCTCTAAAATCTGTTGACACTCTCCCCACCCCGCAAGTAGCAGTAAAGAGGTTAAAATACTAGCGCAAATACACAAGGGAAAAGAGAACAAGACAGAACAGTATGGCAAACAAAAGCTCTTATTAACTACATTTTGTAAGCTAAAAAGTTGATGGACAATTAGATTAGTTACACGAGAAAACTGAAAGCCCAAGATTGCAATGAAAAGGAAATAAAACAGGTTTATTCACCCTACTGAATAATAGAAAGTCTCAGGATTTGGAGAAATCAGGTACCTCACAAGACATGAAGTGTGTACGGAACTGATTACAAGAAAGATTGCTGGAAAGTTCATACAGCAAGCAGGTACATCCCAGATGTCTCCCCTCAAAACAGGTAAACAGGCAATTACTCTTTTCACTTTGGTAAAAGACAGGAGTTTAATCCTGGGAAATATCAAATCACATAGTTTCTGATTTTGAAGCTGTTCAGTATTATTGAAGGGAGTGGTAGATATTTTCATCCAGAAACTGTTAAAATTTATATACTGAATTGTGGGTCCTTTCATCATACTGCCTCCCCCGACACACACCAATGCTAAGAACCAGACCTACCCTCCTTGTAAAAGTTTGAAGGACTCCTTGCCTCTTGCAACTGATTTGCCCAACAGGAAAGCCCATGAAAGATGGGCAGTTAGCATTTCCCTAATAAAAAAGCCAGATTCCCCTCTGGTCACCCTTACAGGGAGACTTATAAGTTAACAAACACTACCTACTCACACAGATCTTTCAAAAGCCATCTTAGTGTCTCAATAGTAAATATAAATAAACTATAAAAATGCCCCGACTTTGAGGAGAGCTTCTTACATAAATCATTAAGACCAAAACAAGCTAACAAAAATCCTTCAAAACTTAAAAGTTATACAAACAGCAAGAAACTTTAAAATTTCTAGCTCTAATATCTTCAGATGTTAAGAGAAGACAGTACAACAAAACCAGAGTGCTATGAAAGCAACATTCAGAGAGCAAAGAAAACATCCTCAAAATAAAACTATGATGGTAGAAATTAAAAAAAAAAAATTCTATGGAGGAATTGAATGAAAATCTTCTCCAAAATAGCCATGAAAGAGGACATAAAAATATGAACAAAAAAGCTGACCTTAGATAATCAATTCAAGAAGTTCATTTCCTGAATAACAGGAATTCCAAGAAGAGAACACAAAAACATGAAAAAGGTAGACCTAGCAAGGAAATAATACAAGTGTTTTAGAACAGTAGAGCATGAGACTCTAAGTTTAAAAAGCCAACTATATCCTAATATAATGAATGAAAAAAAGACTCCAAGGCTCATAATCGTTAAATTTCAAAATATTAAGGATACAGAGAAAATGTTAACAGCATCAGAGAGAAAAAGCAAGTGATTTATAATTGATCAAGGGTCAGAATGGTATCAGAATTCTTAAAACATCATTAAAAACTAGAGTCATGCTTCAGAGTGAAAAATATATGTTAGCTTGAAATGGGTGGATGGAGAAGGTGTAATTCTTTATCCTGCCAAATTAGCAATTGTTATATATTTTATAATGATATTTCTATACTTTTTTTGTCTCCTAAATATCATTCTTAAGAAGTTACTATAGATTAGCATGTAGTAAAATGTTAAGCCTTGCCCAAAGTGCTTTTCTAGATTTTGCCCTCAGCTTTTGGAAGGTAATGTCTGGACCCTTGGGATTTGGTGCCTGACAGAAGTATCTTTACCTGAGGGCCTTGGCTCATGCAGCACAGTCTATGGATATGATTTACGGTGGGCTGGCCATACTAGCAAGACAAGGTAATTTAAGCTGAGTTTTGGGTCACAAGATATCAATCAACCTAGAGACCGAGATCAACCACATGTGTAATCAATCCATCTATCATACCTATATACTGAAACCCCAATAAAAACTGAACACCACGGCTCAGGTGAGCATCTGTGCTTGGCAGTGTTCCATGCGTGCTGTCACACATCAGTGCCTGGAAAGCAATGCATGCTGACTTCACAAGGAAAAAACAAGGAAGTTTTGCATTTGATATTTTCCCAAACCCCACCCTATGTGCTTTTTGCTTTGGCTAATTTTAACCTGTATTCTTTTCCTGTACTAAACCATAACCACGAGTAAAACAGCCTTCCATGAGTTTTGTAAGTCCTTCCAGAAAATTATCAAAACTGAGAGTTGTTTTGGGAAACTTCCAAACTTATCATTGGTGTCAGAAGTGAGGGTGGTCCTGTGTGGACGGTACTTCCTCCAAACTCTGTAGTTGGTTCTCCAACTATCATAAATATGCTTCACCAGGTAAGGAAATAAACTGAAAAATAGCACGTATTGGGATCCTAGAAATGAGGCATATAACAAGGTAGGACGTGAGTAGAATTCTCAGAATGAAGAGTAAAGGACATCCCAAGATGCCAACTATGCAGCTGGATCGGAACAAGCAGGCAGAGAGCTCCATATAAGTACACTAAGGAGAAGAAAGAGGGAGCAAAGAGACTGTGGACACTTTCTAAATGGGGAGGCATTTTCACAAGACCCCAACAGATTAGTGTTATGTAGGAATGTGGGCCACGATTATTCAATTTTTCCATTTCTCAAGTTGGAAATACAGATTTTTATATGAGAACTCTGATTTTTTTTATGAAAATACCCAATTGCTAAATGTTGACAACAAATATAACTTCAAATATTTTGCAGGGTAAACATAATAAACCTCTAGGAACAAATTCATTCCACCAACATACAACCAGTTTGCAGCTTTGCTCCACAGCATTAACTTTTCCTGCTCAGGCAGAGCTTTAGGCTAAAAGCAAGGCTCCAATCATGCTTCATATTTACTGCTAAGATTATATCCAACCCCGTTCCTCAAGATCATTGAATTGTTAATTTTTTTTTAAATTTTCACAAATGACTTGGGATTCTGAATCAGAGTCACTCAATGCTAAATGTTCACTTACTACTTCAATCTACAGGCATAGGAAAGTACAATGCTTTCTAGTGGATTCTCCAGTGGGAAATCAGCTACCAGGTTTGAGTCAAGACTCTTCACTTATATTGGTAACGCCTGGGTTCTAGCACCAATAGGAAAAGACCATAGCCTTCCTAATCTTGCTACTCATCTGCTGATGACATTTTCCCAAGAACCAATGCTTTCTGCAAAATGGTACTCCTGCTTCAAAATACAGTTAGAGTCCTTGAGAAGAAAGCACTTCCTTCAAATATTAATAATATCTAGAATGCAACCACCTTCACTATTTCTACCACTTTCCAGGTCCCTGAAATGTAGCACAGATTCTTGCAATAGAACTCCAAATTGGTCACCTGCTTCCACTCTTGTTTTCCTTGATCTTTTCTCACCACAGCCTAAAAAATGTTCCTTAAAAAATGTAAGTTAAATGATGTCAGTCATCTGTGCAATGTCATCCAGTGGCTCCATTTCACTAAGAGTACATACATTTCAAGCTTCTCTAATAATGTCTGGCTTAGTGTACTCTCAAAAAAAGACTTGTAAGTTCCAAAGTATTTTTATTGCATGATTTTTAGACCTAATTTTTTCTTATTTATTAATTATAATTATGGCAAACACAGCATATATTAAACATCTGAACCACCAAATTTTTTAAAAGACCGATTTATTTGGGGGATCTTTAAATATAAACTACCTGTAAACAGCACATCTCCCATATCACACTTTTATTCCTACAATATGGTCGATAACCTCAGATTTGTGTACCAGCACATGGATTGGGAGATAGCATTAGCATTAGGCTTTCAAAATAGGAACATCTGCATTGTGTATTCCATAAAAAAAGGGGGGGGGAGCATTTTAAATCATGAAGTAAACTGCCCTAAAGGCTAAAATTGGTGCCAATTTAATAAGCCCACTACAGTTTATGAAATATCTGTGCTCTGACAGCCTACAGTACAAACCTGTGGTAGGTTTTCAATTGGATAAAAGGAAAACCAGAATATATTGGAATGAGGCCACATTTATCTAAATCAGCAGAGGCATTTCCTACTGCAGTGACCTTCACTGTGTTTTGAGGACTACAGCAGCATTGAGAAACATGGTGTTTTGTTTTTTTTTTTTTTCCTTAAATGTATAAAATACCCTGAAAGGATCTCTTTATCTAGGTTTTTCCCTATGATCAAGTATTCAAGAGCTTATCATAAGGATTTCATATGTTTGAAGTTATATATTTTTCTCCACCATCACAAGCTGGCTAATATTACATTTTACAGAAATGCTAACATTCTTCTAGAAATGTCACATTCCTTTCCTTAATGATCATCACTCAAAACAACAGCTTTTTAAAAACCCATTGTGCTGACATCTTAGGGAGAGGAATATTCTTGAGATGACTGGAATCAATCAACATAATGGAAAACCTAATGTTTAACATCTGTATAAATACCTAGATATGGGACAAAGTAAAGAGTCTAGGTAAACTAATTTCTTTTCTTTTTATGAAAGAGGCATTGGGCTGAATGTGTAATGTCTTCATTTATTGTAGATTCCAGTACAATGGGAAAGATCCTGCAGAAAGTTTTACATGTATCCAATCTGTTGTCCAGGACAGTCTGCAGGTCTTTACCATTTTAATACAAATCATAATTTTTTTCATGTTGCAAATTTTTAAAATATAGTAATTTAAATATGAGTGATTAAAAGTAATAAAATATTATTTTTAAATTGGAAAGAGAAATATGGAATTAATTTTATCTTGGTTTCTTCCATCTTTCCATTTGGCCAAATCAATCTTCCTGAATTTACTGTCAAATTGTTATTACTTGATGAGTAAAATAAATAGAATATATATATCCTTTTATTTTTATAACTTATTATATATGTGCATATGTGTGTGTAAGTATGCACATTATGAATAAAATATAAACGTCTCACATGGTTACATTTCCCTAGCATTCATATACCAATATTAAAATGTCCATTGGGTTATGCGAAATGGTTCACTAAAGAGTAATTCAAAATACCAAATATGTTCCTATAATTTGAGGGGAAAAAAACTCTGAATCATCTATGCTATTTGCTTATCTATAGCTTTGCTTATGTATAACTTTCTAATGAGTTATGACTAAAGGCGTGGCCTGAAAGGCCTTTGTTCTTTAAAATGTGACCCATTTGGCCCTGTACTGCTGACTACAATTGCTTCAAAAGGGTTCCTTTAAGTTAGACAATGGAGGAATCTGTGAAAATTAAACATGAGCTATTACAGATGATACGTTATGCCTCATGTGCCATTGTTACTAGCTTAGCAAATCACTCTGCAATCTAATGTGGTCTTCAAGAAAAGAATAAAGAACTGCTAAGCCATTAAATGTACCATTTAATCTGTAAATGGGTTTCAAAGAGAAGGTGATAGGAAAATGCCTTGAGAATTACATGATTCTTAATTGGGGGAGTCACATACTGGTATAGCATGTGGTACTACGGGGGATGTTGGAAACAGGAAGTATTTAGAGCATAGTGATAACTACAGGCTTCCAAATCATATTCCAGAGCAGTCTCACTATTTTTGTGTTTACAAATAAAATTTTAACTAATTCATTCATTCAAAAACATTTACTGATTACCTATTCGGTGCTAATAGCTGTTCTAGGAATTGGGTTCCATTAGTGAAGAAAATATAACATAATGAAGAAAGCATAATTTTTATTAATAGCTACACGAAGATTACTCTCTTGGGGAGACTAGACAATAAAAATAACTAATAACTAAAATAGATAGTGTGATATCTAGATAGTGAGCTACTATTGAAAAATGGAAAAAAAAAAAAACAGAGCAGTATAAGGAGGATCAAGTGTGTGGGGCTGGGGTAGTTATGTAGCAATTTTAAAGAAGGTGGCTGCGGTGGGGCTCATTGAGAAGTGACATCTGCAGAAAGACCTGAAAGAGGAGCATGGACGTTAGCAAAGCAGTGGTCTGAAGTACAGATGTTGAAGCCGGGAATAGATGTAACAGACAAGGTCACAGAGATGGCAAATGCCGCAGGTACAGACCATTAGGGCTTTGTCCATCATTGTAAAGATGTCAGCTTTTTCTTTTAGAGAACCGAGAAGCCATTGCAGGGTTTTGATCTAAGAAGTAACGTGACCTGACATATTTTCACAGGATTATTCTGGCTACTGTTTTGAGAATAGACCATAGTTAGACAACAGTAGGAACAGGGAGAACAGTCGGTGAAAGATGATATTGCCAGGGCCCAGGGTGACAGCAGCAGAAGAGATGAAAATAATGATAATATTATTTCCGGATTGATTGGATGTGAGCACGAGAAAAATAAAGCAAAAAAATGACTTAGTATTTGGAGGAGTTGACTGTTAAGAGCACGACTGAGCTGGAGAAAGCTGAGCTGCCTGGGGTCTGAATAATTGATTAAGACAACAGACCAAAATGAAGGTAACAATCAAGTCTTTGATCACTGCAATAGCATAGCAAGAAGCTAAACAGAGGAAAGTGCTTGTTCTCAATGTTTCATTCTTTCCCTACAGAATGGCTCCCGGCAAGGGTCAAGTGGCTCCAGCCAAGGGTCAGGTGGATCAGCATAAACTTAAGGATCAGCTGAGGGAGCCTCAAACAGAAAGCTTATGTCATTTTATGGATCCAGAAGCCCAGGAAAGGAGAGAGGGGAGGGTTAGGAGTGGGAAAGTACTGAGTACTGAGCCAGGGTGAAGAAACATGTCTTTAGGGTTTTTCCCCAGCCCTGGGTAGGAAGGCCTCAGCAGAGAGATGCCAGGAAGGTATTAACCCAGCAGCCCCTGACAAAGAGGCCTCCGAATGAAGGCGCCTGGGCTAAGAATGCAGATCTGAGGAAGAGCATCGGCGGCCAGGGGGCTGCACCTCCCTTCAGAGACTGCAGCGTGGGCTGCACCCTAAGCGTGGTGGGAAGGCAGCTTTCCTCCATGGAAAGGACTCTACCAGGCAAAGCTTTTGTATTGCCTAACGCCTGAAAGATCACAGGCAGGTTTTCGTCCAGGAGACCAACTCCACATTAACATAACTGGATATAAAGTAGACTGTACATTGTAAAGATTTTTCAGAGAAGATGGAGGAATTCAGTTTTGGACATGTTCCATCTCCTTTTTCTGAGTCTGTCAGCTTAAGCTAAAATATGACATCATAAGAACAACCTGCAAATCTCAGTTTTTAAAGACTGAATTTTTTCTCATACTACATATCCACATACTTTCTGAATTTATTATTTGTCTTTTGTTTCTTAGTCTACTATTACTCTTCTCATATTCAAAGGTATTTTTATTCCAGAAAATCCAAAAATATATACTTTTTACATCATTTTGGAGTGGCATGGATATCTTCTCCTTTTAGTAAAAATACTGCCAATAGATAAACTAAACTAAACTCTAACACCCAGATGACGTAGCACAATTCCCTATGCAGCCAACATTCCAGTTTCCAGAAGCATCTGAGATGATAATTGAGGAAGACAACATTTTATAGAGGCAGAAACAGTAAACTTAAAGCTAACAGAAAAGATTCTGGTCCCTGCACTGACCTCCAACATACAATTAAATCATAGGCCATTTTAAGACCTTGACCTTGGAAAGATTTGTAATTTTTAATATTTTTAATCAACTATGGTTCTCACAATTAAAAGTGACAGAAAGCCAAATCCAAACTCTATTAAGCCAAATATGGAATTTATTTTTCCCCTAATTACAAAGTTTGTATTAATATATTGAATTGGATTCAGGCACAGCAGGATCGGGGGGGTCTCATGGAGCACTGGTTGGACTGAAGAAAACTAGCAGCACCAGCAATTCCATGCTGTCTTCCTTCTCAAACTAGTTCTCCCCTGCATATTTGCAAGGCAACCGCAAGGACTTCATGTCTGTCTTCTTTGTAATCTCAAAAAAACCAGTAGAAAAAGAGAGAGCCTTTTCCCTCATCTGTAAGTAGGACGACAGTCCTGATGCCAGCTCTCGCTGTCACAAAATGTGCCTCTGCCTGGTTAAGTCACTCTGGCCAGATAAATGGCTTAAGCCAATCAATTACCTTCCTTTTCTGGAGCTGGGGAGTTTAGCCACCAAAAACACATGTACTGAGAGTGGGGGCGGGGGGTGGCAAATTTCTCAAAAGAAATATGGAATTCTCCTTTAGTGGAAAAAAGTAAATGCAGATCTCGGGAGTCTAAAGGCATGTTATTTGGCAAAAAAGTCACCAGATATTCTTTATAAAGATGATTTCAATGTCTCCTGTAGGTCAACACTTTTTGCAAGTTTCTGAGTCATTTCATGTTGTGATCCTCTGGGTCCTCTTTATAGGTAAGACCCACCAGCTCTGAGGACTCTGGTGAAATTGGAAACATTACACAAATACAAGTTTAAAACATCATAACATACTGTAATCCTAGCACTTGGGAGGCCGAGGCGGGCGGAT
>CM052440.1:131365101-131413034 GCA_028533085.1 Varecia variegata
GTTTGAGCTCAGGAGTTCGAGACCAGCCTGAGCAAGAGCGAGACCCCGTCTCTACTAAAAATAGAAAGAAATTATCTGGCCAACTAAAAATATATATAAAAAAAAAAAATTAGCCGGGCATGGTGGCGCATGCCTGTAGTCCCAGCTACTCGGGAGGCTGAGGCAGTAGGATTGCTTGAGCCCAGGAGTTTGAGGTTGCTGTGAGCTAGGAGGATGCCACGGCACTCACTCTAGCCCGGGCAACAGAGTGAGACTCTGTCTCAAAAAAAAAAAAAAAAAGACATCATAACATAGTTAAAACATTCTCTGAGGCTTTTTTTTTCCCCCATTGAGAAGCTAAGCTAAAAATCTTTCATTCTTGTAATAGATAAGTCAGTTTTGATTTTTATGGATGTATATACCATTAATGCATTCATTATACCTACTAGTTGATTTTAATTCTTTTTCCCTATGGTAGTTTTACTATATGGAATTTGTTAATAAATGTCCATCAAAGATACTATTAAACTTGTGGGACAAATTAATACATGGTATGGCTTCATAATAAAATTACCTTTAATTCATGTTTTATATTTTAATTTTGTATTTGCAATTTATGACTTGATATGGATAGTTAATATTTACATTCCTTCAATGCACATTTTAATATAGTATTACCATACATTTTTATTATTTCAATATAGCATTATCTATTACTTTTTCAAGCCATCATGGTTATTTTTCAAGGGCTGAGGCTAACTTTCATTTCATTCTGCTTTGGCAATAGATAACAGAGAAGAATAATTATCACTTTCAAGATAAGGGTACCAATTCTTGACCTATGTACTACAACTATGACTGAAAGTGTTTGTGCTTAATGAACCTTAAAACAATAGAATGCTTAAATTTTCAAATAATATGGTTTACTATAATGGCACTTAAAACTTATAATAGCAATTATAATGGTTAACAGCAGACATGTCTGCACTATTGGGATAAAATGAGCATGTTCATTGGAAAGATCACGGGTTTATGGAGGTTTTCATGAAATGAAAAGATCATGGGTTTATGGAGATTTTAAACTTTTGGATTTAATTACTTAACCATTGCTTATCAATCAAATTAACTTGTTAATAAATTTGACCTGTGAACTTTAACCATATGATGAAGAATTTACTATCAGCTTTCTCAAGTTCTTTTCTTATACCAAGAGCAACTATTAATATTTAATGTGGGGGGTTTTGTTTGTTTGTTTTTAGGCAAATCAGTTGATTAGTGGTCATTAAGGTGATCTAAGCAAGTGCTGCTCAAGACTTTTCCCTCCTGCCAACCACTTCCCTTGTGGAAAGAGTATTTTACCACCCACATTTACTTTGTCCCTGTGCAGGTCTCCTATCGCCTATCTCTTAAACAGGCCTGTTATCCACTCTTCCCAGTAGCAAATACTCAGTGTTATCTCTGGCTTAGGCTACATGTTCAGAGAGGGCTCAGTTCATTGTCTCACAGTGAGTGGTAAAGGATTAGAGTGTCATTCAGCAAGATAAGATATTGTGACAGAAAAGGAGCAGGTAAGTGAAAATGTTTTTCAGTGCTCCTGGAGCATGGATTCTTTGAAAACAGAGGAGATGCATATGGACTCACATAATTTCAATCACAGGCATAGTCTTCCATAATGTACAATATATCCATTTTGTACATTAAAGAAATATTGAGATGCCAAGTATACACAGAAGAGAAAGCTTTTGTAATATTACAATAATCCCTTCATTTAAAAATGATGCTCAGAGATTATACCTTTTTGTTCTCATCTATTGTAAACAAATGAAGAATTTCCATTTGAAAAATGTTGATTTTGATGAGTCAATGCCTACATTTCACAGAGAACTATCCTAGCTATCCTAGCTAAATTTCTAATTTTAATCTTATTTCATATTGTTAGATGAAACTAAATTTGGGCTGTAGAAGCTTCAGTAAGAGTCCTAGGAATCAAACTGCAATCTAAATTAGAAGTAAACAAACTGAAAATCTAACTTAGGAATTTGCCTTTGTAACAGATAGCTGCGTCTCAGCACAACACAGCAGCTGAGCTTCAGCCAATGGCAGGGGACCAACTGTTCAAACCAGCTTCAATGAAGGCTGAGCTTTAACCAATGACCTGTCTCTGTACCTCACTTCCGTTTTGTGTATGTCACTTCCTTGTCTCTGGCTATAAATATAACCTGCACATGTGGTAGTGCGGAGCGTTCTGGGCTATTTTTAGTCTGGACTGTTGCCCGATTGCAGAATGGCAAATAAAAACCAGTTAAGATCTGCAAAACAAGACTTATTATTTTGTATTTTAACAATATGATAGATGCGTATGATTTTATGAAGATAATTATTCTACTAAAATCAATTGAAGAGGTAAGGTAGGTAGTTTTCTAGCCAATAATGTCTAAGATGTGGCTACTGAACACTTGAAATATGGCTAGTCCAAACTGAGATGTGCTGTAAGTGTAAAATATATACCAGATTTAGAAGTACAAAAAATGTAAAATATTAATAATTTTTAAATTGATTACATGTTGACAAGATGACATTTTGGATATGTTGAGTTAAATAAAATATGCCATTATAATTCATTTCACCTATTTCTCTTTACTCTTTTAAATGTGGCTGCTAGAAAATTTTATGTTCCATGTAAGACTTACGTTATATTTCTGTTGGACACTGTGTTCTAAGCAATACAGCATAGCATAGCATATTGAAAATTACTTTTTTCTACTCAAATCTCATGCATGGTTCATATAAATCATGGCCTTTGTATTAAAAAAATGCTCGCATAAAGCTAGAACCATTAGAATGTGCTATCATAAAGGAATCAAGAAATGAATTTTCCTCTATCATACGATTTCATAACTGACACTGAAGTCTTTTTCTCTATAACTATTCCATGCATTAGAAGTATCTGGTGCAAAGCATAAATCTGCACAGTTTTACATTTTGTTATGATTCGTTTTGACATTCCCAATTACATTTTGGAAACCTTAGCTACAGTGTCCCCAGCAATCTTTTCAACCAGCTGAATAAATTTTGTTAAACTCAACCAAGGTATTGAACATGATTTATTTATTTAGCTGTTAACTCTAGTTTCTTTGGCATGCCCAAATGTTGAACTTGCACCAAAATCTATTTGCTGTCTTATTATTAAATAGTATAGAGCTGTTAGGACCTCACTTTCAGAAACATTAGGCTCCCGTGGTTCATTCCTGTAGGAAACAGAGTGTGTGAAATTATTAATTTTTGTTCAGCAAGTGTTGGTGTGAAAACTGATCCTTTCATAAGCACTGGAGAAATGAAGAAAGTAACCTAATACTTAAACTTGGCCAAACTCTTGAGCAAAATCTACTTTTTTTCTAAACTCACTTGCCAATTTTTTTTTTAAAGCTCAACTTTTTTTCCATGCACCAATTTTGTCAAAATAAAGAACAACCAAATGTCAAACAATCTGTTTCTATTCTAAGACGACTTCTATCTAGATGGTGTTTGCAGTACTCAAATATAGAATACATTTTGGGAATATCAAGTAAGGAAGCTAGGAGACCTAAAATCCACTGAATAAAATTTCTATAGAAAATTATGTTTAATCTATAGCCAAAATGAAAATACAATATCCAAATGAAAGATATTCATGAGTAAAGAATGTTTTGACAGAGAGTAAAGATACAGTTGTCCAACTGCATAAAATTAAATTGTGGGCACTTACTTTAACCCCATATAATTACAGTTAAAGTTACTTTGCAGGTTCCTAAAAAGATGAAAAAAAGTAATAGTTTTAGAAAAATATCTAGTTAATCCTAAGTATAAATATATTTATTTGCAAACTCTCATTCTCAAAAATTGAATTTTTGTACATCAATTCTACATCTGAAGTCTATGTGTAATAGCCAAGATATACTATAATACCCAAACTTTTTATAGTGTCACAGGAGGAACTAGACTTCTTTGAAAATAATCCTGTTCACAAAACTAACTCTAGAGATTATCTTTTCAGTGTACCAATGAACTCTCCAAAACACCATTTTTCAAAATCATAAAATTTAACATAATGCCCAATTTTAAAAATAAGTTTACAATTGATAATAAAATACATAGTTATCCAACCTTTGTGTTATTATATTTTTACAATTCTGTTTGCAATGGAGGTAGTATAAAATATAGTATAAATATGTGTAAAGACAAACTAGGAAAGAAGTTTTGAATTTTCTTAATAAGAAATAGGACGTTCCTCATTTGCTTTTGTCAATTCAGAATGGCCACTCTTCACACTGCATAAACCAATAAAAGATCTCCAAGAATAGAGGGAAGAGGAGGTGATCCACCTGGCTGTATTCCCTTTATAGCAATTCTACGGCAGAGTTGTTGTGGACGTCTTTTCAGCTCCAGGCAGTTAGGAAGTTAGTTTTTCTGAGTACTTATTGCACAGGAGAATTCACACCCTCCAGGAAAAATTGGGACCACCCACAGAGCTGAGCAGGAAAGCACCTGGGGGCAAGAGAAGAGGCATACAGAAACCAATTAGCTTAATCAGGCAGGGTTTTCTGGAGGATATTGCAGCTTGAGCCCTAGTCTTCTGGTTTTGCCTTTATTATTTTGCTTTCTAAGCTATCATTTTTTTTCATGAAAGAAGCCTGTCAAATTTCATTTTTTAATTTTCTAGTTAAGTTTCCTATTTTTTTCAGCATTTTGTTTCAAATTTTAATACTTCATTGTATATATATTATTGACATGTACTTACGTTCTTCCCAAATAACTACATCTACTGAGCAAAGAATGATTAATTTTATTTCCATTATTTTATACAAATAGTGTATTGTATATAATCTTGTGATTATTTGATATGATCTTGTTGCTTTTTCTCTTTTAACTTTAAACATATGATTAATCCTCTCATCCATTCATTTTAATAGATGTGGTTAAGGATTTGCTACTATAAGGTGTTTCAGAGAATCAAAAAATAATAATTTTCCTAAAAACACATAAGAAATGTTAGGTAGATAGCAAGGGACCTCCAAGACTCTCCTAGGGGACAAGAGTGGGTGCCTTGCCTTGGTGTTGCCTCAAGCAATTGCCCCACCAATAAGAAAGACAAGGGCAGGTGCCCTCTCCCTCTCCCTCCATCTTGGTGCTGCCCCACCCTAATCCTGCCCACCTGGGGGAAGGAGGAACCTCTGCTAACCTGCAAAAGAATGCAGGGAATTTCCAGCCCACAGGCCAGGCAGCCCAGACACAATAGGATTTGGAAAGTGACCTAGAGTAACCTAAGGCTAATTATCATGTCTCATGACATTATCTGTCCATCAAAATGGTTCCATGGTGATGTCTGAACCATGAGGCAGGCCCAATCTAGACACTACAAAACAGGACCCCAGACCATAACAGGTGCCCTTTTGTTATGACAGAGGAGTCCATTTGCCATTCTGTGGTGAATGTATCTTGCTCTTACTCTGTAAACCTATATCTTGCTCTTGCTCTTGATCTGTAAATCTATGTTGTTCTTCCTCAGTAAACTTCATTTCACGCTTCCCTTGCTTTTCTTGTGTCTGGTCATTCTTCAGCCAAGAGCATACCAAGAATCAAGAACAGACAAGATCATCGACCCAAACCCTGACAGAAACAGAAATAGAAAACTAACCAATATTTAACATAGAGTCTGGCAGTGGGGGTTGCTACAGAGGAACAGATAAGTTATAAACCAAATGTTTGGAATAAACTCCTCTCATCTAAAAATGTGTTTTAAAGAAAAGAATAAAAATGTTTTGTATGTACTGTAAAAGAGAATGTAACAGACATACAACAAATTAAGTCAAAGAAAGAATCATTAAAATGAAAATCGAGGTGAATAAAATTTAAATCATATTTGAGATAGTAAGTAGCAGGCTATAAATTTTATTAAAAAACCCTAATAGCAAGACAGCAAAAAGTAAGAAAGCAGGAAAAATATGAAACAAATAAAATATTTAAAAGAAAATAATTGTTGACACGATTTTTCTTCTACCAACTTAGGCAGGAGGAGTGGGGGTTAGGGGTTGAAAATTGACAACAGATAGATTAACAGGAGAAAAGTTTTAGTTTGCATGCATGTGGGAGAACTCAGTAAGGATTAACTTAGTAAATAGCCAGGGGTAGGGGTTTATACATCAGTTTAACAAAAGTATGTTAGTGTATGAGGGAGAGGGGTGGAATTGGTGTGTTTATTACAACCCCTTCCCAGAAGATGGCAGTAAAGTGTCTTGTCCCAGCAGAAGAGGTCTCTCATGCTAACACTCTAAACACAGAAGCCTAGAGTGTTGACAGAGGGCTGCCTTTTTCTAATGCACCCCAGGATCTGTACAGGCTAATGGTGGTCCTGATGGAAGAAGTGGGGTAAAGATTTGAATCCAGAGCTGGCTGCTAAAGCCAGAATAGCTAGCTTCCAAGGACCTTGCTGGAGCCTGAAGAGGAAGGTTCTTGTTGTGCAGGGGTACCCGGCCCACTGTGGCCCCATCTTGATCTTGGACTTCTCAGCATCCACAACTGTGAGAAATGTTTCTGCTCTTTATCAGCCTTTCAGTTTTTATTTTGTTCTAGTAGCCTGCGTGGACTAAGACAACATATGTTTGGAAAAATAAAAAGAGGTCTATACTGGGTATACCCAGACAAAAATTTTATACTATGACTCTAAAGTCAAATGTTTCAAGCATGCATGGCTAAAAGAACAATGCAATTACCAACATAGGAACAAAATCCATATATTTTTCAGCTTTTTTATGATACCAAATACCAAAAAGTATTAGAGCAACTTCCAAAGAGCATTAAGAAATAGAAGATTTTGAGCCCAATTAACTTGTATCCCTTGTATGAATGTAACAGGAAGACTTTTCCCAGGTTATTCAAACATATACCACCTCTTTTGACTTCTGGGAGTTCTCCATGTCAATTTTTTGTCTTAATCCACCCATGTTTATTTCTCATACTTTGATAATACTATGGCTATGATCTTTTCAAAAGCAAATTCTGATCCCATCATATTCTTGCCTGAAATATCTCTGTGACTTCCCATTTTTCATAGCATAAGATTTTTACTGGTCCTTACAATGCACAATGTAGCACATACCTTGGTCCCTACCCACCCACCTCTCCAGCCCCTTTCCTTGTACACTCTGCACCAGAGTCACTGGTTGGCCTCTTTTCTTTCTAAGCATCCCTTATACTTACCTAGTTGACTCCTACTCCATTTTTCAGAGAATGTCTATTCTTTGCCAGTCCAGTGCTATAGCTTTTCACCATATTCTAGTGTCTGCAAGGTTAATTTCTTCCCCATCGCTTTTCTTTTCATATTTGCTTAGTATGTTTACATTCAAGTGAAATTAAGGATTAATTTATTAAAATCACAGCACCACAAAACATTTTAGTTTGTGAACATAGTGACTCACAATAATTTAGATAACATGATTTTTTAAAAAAAGATTTTATGAAAAACAAAGTATAGCTTTCCATTTCTCACATAGTTCTATATTTTTTTCTCATTTCTTACAGGGTATATACTAAGTAGTCATTGTTTATTTAGAACAAGCTGTTGATTTTTATATACTAATTTGTAAGTCACTTTCCTAAGTTTTGTCATTGTATCATTTTTCAGAAAAGTTCTTTTGGGTTATCCAGCTTTAAAATCATGTCATTTGCAAACAAAAATAACTAATTCTACTTTCTGTATTCATTGTTGGCATCTATTGAACTAATCAGCTATTTTTGTCCTCTGAGTTAATAACATTGTTGACTTACATTTATAGATTACATATTATTGAACCATCCGTGCATATCTGTTACAATCTACTTTGTCTTGGTATGCTACTATATTAATGTGCTATGGAATTCTATTTATAGAGTTTTATTAAGTGATTTTCCAATGATATTCATAAATAATAGTAGTCTACTTAGCAATATTGTGGTGTTATCTTTGGCAGATTTTTCTCTCCATATTGTGATGGCTTTGTAAAAAGGAAGTTGGAAGCATTTCTTCTATTTCTAAAATCTACTCCTTAAAGGTTTCAAATAATTTATCTAGTCAGTTATTTCAGTTTATTTTTTCTTTGGTAGGTATCTTTTTGACAACTTTCTAAATTTTTAATATGGGTTTCTGAGATGTACAGATTTTCTGGGGTCATTTTGATTATATGGAAAACACTAATATTTGATACCTTAATTGGTATTTTCAATGTAATATTCTTCCTTATCCTAAGAATCTCAGTTTCATTAAAAAAATTTTCCCCTCCCCAGGCTCTAAGAACCCACCATGGGCAGCACAATACAAGCGGGACTATGATAAGAATAATTTACCTTCAGCTTGCTGGTACCTTCAACCTGCAAACTAATAACTACAGAAAAGACAAAAATTATCAGAAGGTGGCCATTCCTCTTTTGGGAAGGAAAATATACTGTTTCTTTCATGTTGAGGGCCAAGGTCTTTTTGAGAAATAAAATAAATCAAATATTTGAGAAATCAAATAAAAAAGGGACCCCCCCAGCTATATTGAATGTATTTGGAAGGGGGTGAGCTCCACATAATAGGGACTGAAATTAAACAATTGGCTGCCATAGTACAGGAAGGAAAAGTGGTGTCTCTAGTACGGATTTGGACCCATACACATGTACCTTGTGGATGTGGACTTTCATGGCCTGAAGGTCCGCCAATCCTAACTTAGGTCTCATAACAGCCTGGGAACATTACCAATAGAAAATGTTAGCCAAGGCCAGTGAACTCCATGACAGCTGGAGAAGTTAGAATGTACTTATTAGGCAAGAGGTGGTGACCAGCATAATGATTTGGGAAGTCAGAGAAGGCTGAATTGAGTCTTGACTTCACCCAGTTGTTTCTCAGGGGAATTCCTAGCAAATGCAAGTCTTCTTCATTGGCAATGATGGCATATGCCGAAACAATTCAGAAACCCATAGCTGCTCTGGATTTAACAGAAACTATGAAAGACAAACTCAGAGCTAGTGTTGCCTATTAATTCTACAAACAGTACCCCACCTGACCAAAATCAAACTGATTTTTAACAGGCTATCCCCACTCTGAGTACAAACAAACCGTCTACCCTTGATTAAGTATGAACCTGAGCTAAATAAGAAGGGTTATATTGAATCTTAACCAATAAGGGGGTCCAAAATTGCATAGTCTCTGGTAAATCAGTGGTGCTACTGCTATCTTCACTATAGTTAGATTACAGTTTACAGCAGGTGTCTCCCTCAGAGACAGCCCTACTTTTAGCACCTGTTGAAAACGGTGTTGGCATTATATCAATGACATGCTCCTCACTAGACCTAACCAAGGCTCTTTCTCATAGGCCATCACAACCCTGAGTAAATATCTCACTGAGAGGGAATGAACAATTGACCTTTATAAGGTACAAGGCCTTACAGTCTGTTACATTTTCAGGACACATTTGGAATCAGAAAGGAAAACCATTCCCAATTCAATAAAAGACAAGTTCCTAGCTGTTCAAACACCCACATCAGTAAAGAAGGCCCAACATTTGGTAAGAATGTTTGGTTTCTGACACCAATACATTATTCACTTCCAATATTTTAAGGTTCCCTCTAGCAAATCACCCATAAGTCTTTCACTTTTCAGTGAGGACTTTGAACAACAACGTGCTCTAGATAAACTGAAGGAGGCTAGTGCCTTAAGGACAGGATTTGCAATCAAAGCTTTCAACCACCCCCAAAGGGTCATGCATACACTTCCCCATGGGCTTGTAGTGTAAGCAGCTCCCAGACTCAGCACAAAGGTATTCATCGTGAGAGGCAACACCCAGTAGAGAGTGGGGCACTTATCAAAGCTGAAGTCCTTACTTTGGCAGAGCCAATTACCATATGGGCTGAGATTCCTATTATGCCCTAAGTAATGAAAAAACTCCCTGTAAAATTGCATCAGCAACAGAGGCCTCTTTATTAAAATGAAAATTTTATCTACTAAAAATGAACCTACTGGAGTTTCACAGCATGAGGAAATAGCAGCATACCCTGCCACTGATGTTAACTTGACAAAAGCCAACAAATTATCAGAAATGACTCTACTTTTTACCAAACGGGGACAAGAGTGAGGATAGCACTCTCAAAACAGGGAAAAACATAGTCTTTCTTTAATGATGGAGGGAGCACAGAGTATAAGGGAACAAGACAACGGACAGCTGCACCCTATCACTCCTATTCAAATATTCTAATTTCTGTTATAGGAAATAGGGCAGGGTAACCAATGGGCTGCACTATGTGCAATAGAGCATTGGAGTATGCCCTTGACAAACATCCTCCTAAGATTGATATTTTTACTGACCCCTGATTGGTGGCTAATGGGCTAACTACTTGGTTGGGATGTAGGCAAAATCAAGGCTGGAAAATACTCGCCGAGATATCTCATGATGTGAGAAAAAACTGCTACATTAACTATTACTGTGCTCATTTTGGTGTATCATATCTTGGCTCACACCACACAAGACATGGAGAAGGCATGACACAAAGCCAAAGTTAACAAATTATCCAAACCACCAAAGCAGGTAAGCCTCTTAAAGGAGGGGCAGTGTCCTGAACTTTGGGGTGCACCACACTACCCCTTCTGTGGGTGGGTACATGAGAGGTCAGGATATTTAGGCATTATGGAATTGTGACAATTGACTGTTATTAGAGGTTGGCCCAGCAAAGAGACATTTACACAAAACCATTAGGAACTGTACCACATGCCAGGAATCTAAACGTTGGACCAACCTCATGGGAGGAGAAGTTTACATAAAAAGGCTACATCAGAACTGGCAAATTGATTTCACTGGGCGTCTCCCTAACAGGGAGGAGTCACTAAATATGCCTTCACAGTGGTGGATACCTCCAAAGGCCATCTATTGGCTCACCCCTACGAGGCATCAACCTCTGCTAATGTATTGAAGGGTTAAGAAAACAGCTCTACAGTCTTTGAGAATGTCACAAGTCATACAATCAGATCAAGGCTTCCCCTTCACCACAAAGCAAATATAATAATGGATGTTACAAAATAACCAAGCTTGGATTTTTCGCCTACCCTATCATACCTCAAAAGCAGGAATTATAGAAATACATAATGGGCTTTTAAGACAAGAGCTATTAAATGAATATAGAGGCCAATAGTCCCCTAAATGGTCAAAAATCCTGCTCATAGTGTTAAGTAGATAGTTAGAATCTCTGGCTCCTCGCAGGACAAGGGTGCCCTGTTTTCGTGCTGTTTCAAGTAATTGCTCCACCTGGGAACAAGGATAAGGGCGGGCACTCCAATTTGGTGCTGTTCCACCCTTAATCCTATTCTGAGCAACTGCTACACCTGGGGGACAAGCGATGCTTTATCAATCTAGGAATTCCCCAGCCCAGCCATAATAAGATTTAGAAAGTGACTTAGAGTAACCTTAGGGTAATCAATATGTCATTAGCTTGAATCTGAGTTGTGGATTCACTCACACATACACAAACATCTCCCCCAGCCCTGGTGGGTTTTCTTAGAGGGAGTTCGTGTAGGCAGATGGAATTTTGAGGACAGCTGTTGATCATTTGATAATATCCTATACCTCCCAAGAGCCCTCCACCAGATCGGGCTAATAAAAGGAAACAACCTGAGACGTCAGAGGAAGTGAGTGGGATAGTGAGTGAGTTTGTCTGTCTCTCTCCACTTGCAGAAACAGACCTGTTTCATTCTACAATAAAGAGCTGCTCTTGTGAAACTGCTCCCCGCCTGAGGCTACTCCATCGTATTGGCCTTGCTGGTGATTTTTCCAAGAAAAGAGTCAGAGGACCGGGATAATAGTCTGGACTTGACACTTTGGTGTGTCTGGTTATTCTTTGGCCAAGAGCACACCAAGAACCAAGGGCAGAGTCTCACCCTGACAACTTTGGTGCCGAAACCCAGGATTCTATCTATAGCTCTGACTGCATCAAATCCATGCCCCATTATGGCATAACTACGTCATATTTAAACAGACAACAAACGAAGAGACTCCAGTAGAGACACTGCATCTTCTGCTGGTGTTTATACCCTGCGGGGAGGAAGCTCTGTGGCTAGCGCGTGCTCGGGCACAGCCTTCGGAAATTGGAAGAAGAGGCGAGTGGCAGCAGGCAGGTGAGACATGCTCTTTATTGTTGGGGGATACAGCTGTGGGGAAAAGCATGGCCAAGAACATGGCAAGTGCTTATATGTGGCTCTGAACAACAGTGGCAACATGCCATGGGAAAGCGTGATAACCTGGGTTCACACAGGAGAGAACACCTTGGTTACATAAATGTGCTGACTCACGCCTCCACAGAAGGCCGACTAGTTAGGGGGGGCTGGGCTGGGAAAAACACTGTGGCAGTCATCTTAGTTTGGCCTAAAAAACCTATTGCCTACACAAATGCATTTTCCCTTACATTCCCACACTGGACACAACCCAATTACCACTTTTCACAGACATGGGCACCCTGACATTGCTGCCTACAACAAACGAACATCCACCTGGTACTGTTACTTTTTCCTTCTACCTTATAAAAAAATCCAAGGCCTAGCTGCTTCCCACTAGATTCCAATGAGGATCTGATTAGACCACTGACTCTGGGACCTTCCTCAGTCTTCCTCCACACCTCATTCAGCATAAGTCTAACACACCACCGAGCACTGTCTGGACAGTATTCTCATCTGCTTCCCACATACTTTGTCCAACTAAAGGCACTGTGAAACAAACCTGGACCTGCTGCCAGGACCCAAGAAGTGGAACTAATCACCCCCAGAATGGGTAACAGCATTTCAGCGATACCCAGGGGACAATCAGATCCCCTACTGCTGATCACACATAATTTCTGACTTTGACTCCCACTCTGTTGCTGTACCTCTTCCTTACCTGAAAAAGTCTCACTCTTGCCACTGTCAACTACACATTCGTTGGTGGATCACTCTAGCTCTGGTAATTTATATCCTACTGCTCACAAGGTATGCCAACCATATGCACACCATACAGAGATACACAACATGGGTCAGTTTGGGGACAAGGGGACACTGTTGCTGTCCATGTTGGTCAGTCATACTAACACAACCATAGCCATAACCACTGAGGCCTACACTCTTCCTCCCATGTGTACCACTACCAGAAACATCTATTCCAACTAAGATATTGTATATGACTCCTAAATGCCTTGTAAACTCTATCTATGGGCCAAATTTTACTTCAAGTCACATGAAACCCACTATTATTAACAAGTAGCATAAAGCAAACAGAGCAATGGGCCATTACCTATTGAGTCTCATTTAAGAAATGCCCAGCAATAGTATGTGTCCAGTATTATAACCAGGATGCTCATGTTTGGTGCAATCAAATTAAAAATGTTGAAATGTAGAGGCAATACCAACAAACCCTATGGGATTACAGAAATAATATTATAGCTTTCTAATCCCTGGGATGATGATAAATGTAAACTCTGTCAACAATGTATACCCTTACACATTTTGGCCTTTTTCCTAATAATTATAATTATCTCTCTTCCCCTCCAGTATAAGACTCATTTATTGAGGTGGAGAGAAATTTCCCTAACCAAGAGACCAAGAGTACCTGACCATGGGCTGCCTTCCTGGCCATTCATCAACATGTACAAGGAAGACAAGGTAGGCAGCGTAATACTACCTGGGCCAAGGTATGTCTAAAAAATCAGGGACTACAACCATCTTGGGGATTCTTCTCAGCTCTAACCTTCTTCTCACAATACCAACTGTAAGGTTTACATAGTCCTCAAGGGGAGCAGTCTCTACAGTTGCAAGAAGGCTGCACACAGCAATAATCACGGCTCTTGGGTGTCACAACAAAGGGAATTACTATGAAGCACATATTTAATCCTATGCAGAAATCTAGCTGCTCTCTGCATGGGAGTTTCTCCACCTGGGCCTACCAAGACCACCATTAATAACAAATTATGGAATAAATTAAAGAAATTCCCACCCAATGTTACTTTTCTGGGAAATTGTACACACCCCACCTTAAGGAGACAGAAACAATAAGGAAAAGCCCAGAGGCAAAGATAACCTGGTGTAGTCACCACATTGCCACCCTTGAAGGGGCCACCCCTGAGGTTATTAAATTTATACAACGGGCTGCTCTAAAAAAGTTTCCCCTAAACCTTTGGAGCAAGTATTCCCCCACTGAAACACAGCAATGTGATAAACAGGTACGGAAATGGGTCAAATGTATTATGCAATTGAGGTCTATTTCTGAAATAACTTGGTCGACTTACTAGGATCCCATATGTGAATGCCTCATAGTTCAAGATCTAATTCAGTGAATGGCTAAATTCACAATACAAAAATAAAAGGCAAGCATTTTAATGATTTTTATTTTTCTGAATATAATATTGCTTGGTTTTATATATATATATTGGTTTTTTTTCTTTTTGATTGGACAGAGGGTTTAGCCTAAAACAGAGGGTTTAGCCTAAAACAGATTTCTTCAACCTTGGCACTATTGTTATTTTGGGCAGACAATTCTTTGTTATGGGGAAAAGCAGACTGTTCTGTGCATTGTAGGATGTTTAATAGCCTGGTCTCTATCCACTAGATGCAACTAGTGTCCTCCCTGCTCTCCCTGTTCCCCCCCCACCCCCCGCACCTTACCCAACCCTAGAATGACATTTCAAAGTGTCTTCAGAATTGCTAAATGTCCCCCTTGGAACAAATCCCACCCCACTCCACCCAACTGGCCTAGAGAAACATGCTGCAGCTTTTGATTCTGGCTTGCCCGGAATCCCACTTCTAATCCTCTTATGTCTAATTCCTGGAATCTTGTCCACTTACCAGATTATTTTTGAAGGGGTAGATAAGGGACCTTTCATTAATTGCCAAAATTTCTGCTTAATTGAATTATATGTCATTATATGCATCTATTAATATGTTGAGTCTCCACTTTGCTACACTTTTAATACTAAAGTATGAGTCTATTATGCTTTTTATGTCTGAGGGCTATAGGCTTAAATTTTGCTATTTGCACTTATTTTTGTTTCTTTGAAAACAGTAAAACAAGGTTTATGCATCTGTGACTTCCTTACCATGCTTTCTCGGGTATCTTTCTGTTTTGTTATTTTTAAGTGGGAGCTATTTGACAAAAAGATTTTTGCTGGAATAAAATTCCTAACTTAGTCCACCTTAGGGGTTAACAAAATTTTCCTTCAAAGTGCAAACATAACTGGGAGATACGAAATACTGTCATTGATGAAATCCATTTTGTGAGTTAAAAAATTACTGCTTAAGAATGAGTATAAACTAATGGTTTAAAATACTATCATTCAGTCCTTATGGATGTTGTTAATTGTCAGCTTTTTGCTTTGCTTTGCTTTCACTCTCTTAAGAAAATCAAGGTTTAAAATACATTTTATACAAAATATTTTTTCCCTACAATGAGCGGGAAATAGGTACTTTGCAACAGTGATGCTACATGAAGCAAAGGGATTGTGTGTGCTGGTGCCTCCTTGGAATGGTGTGCAGCTTCATGTGGGTGGAGAGGTGACTGGAGTCCTGGCCCTGGGGAATGTAGAGGTTAGAATGACAGAGAACATGCAAGGAGTTAACGACCTTTAGACAGAAGGTGCATCTACTGAGATATTTCCCCAAAGTAAAACATAGATGGAATTACATGCTGGTATATCCATCTATTAATATATTGAGTCTCCACTTTGCTTTTCTTCTTTCCTCTTCTTTCTTGGAAATATCTTTTGGATTCTATAAATGCAGAGAATGTATAATTACACATTTAGTAACCTTAATTTTCTAAATTCTATTTATTTTTAAATTCCATTGGAATTGTCCAATATTTGATATTGTGCAATAATGTAAATTTAGCCTCTATTTTAAAGGTGCAGAGCCCACAGAAAGCTGTCTTAAATATGTGCTTGGTGTGAGTCTCTGTTAACGGTTGTTGATGTCACTGACAGGCAAGGAAGTTTTTTCTTAAAAAGTGTGTCCTGTGCTTCATGTGTGAAAAGAGGGGCTAGAATAAAACTCAAATTAAATTACATGGACAAGTCGTACAAGAGATAATCAGGCATCTGGATTTTTGTATGCAGATCTCAACAAAAGCAATGCTGAGCATTGTGAAGGGTATGTTCTTAAAGAACATCGGGAAATCGCTAGAACTATTTCTCTATAGCCAAATTAATTAATATTAGGGAAAAGTTAATATAATTCTTCCAAAAAGCTACCAGTGAGAGAAGTTGTCTATTGCTTTATCTATTAATATTTTAGTAAAGATTTTTTTTCTTGCTCTTTTAACATGCACTTTAACGTCATGTCTTGGATTGGATTTCCTAGAAAGAAAGAGCCCAAGGCAAGGAATCAGGAGCATATGCTTTATGGAGGCAGGGCTCTTTTGAAGAAACCTGTAAGTAAATGAAGCCTAGTAGGGAAGAGGGAGGAACAAGTAAAGGTGTGTTCTGGGCTATACTCCAGTCTTGGCCTGACCCACAGGGGAGGGCTCTGGAGCACACCCCATGCAGTTACCCTGCTTCAGACAAGGGGACAGCCTTATAGCCCCAACTCAATCATTGATAGTGAAGGGTCACCTGAGGGCAAAAGAAGAATGGGAAGCAACATTTCACTAGGCCATGCCCAAAATTCAGACTTGTGAGCAAAATAAGTGTGAGTGTTGTTTTAAGCCACTAAGGTTTTGGGGTGCTTTGTAACACACCCACAGCAAGTGGAATACATGGGTTCTAAAGTTAGTTGCAATCTCACTTCACATTATAACAGCTGTAATGCTTTGAGCAAGTTACTGCAGTCCTCTGTGCTTTAGTAGACTCAGTACTTACTCTATCTTCTTAGGAAGATTAAAACAAATTATATACATACAGTCAGCCCTCCTTATTCGTGGGTTCTGCATCTGTGGATTCAACCAACCGTGGATGGAAAATATTCAGAAAAATAGAGGGTTGTGTCTGTACTAAACATGTGCAGGCTCTTTCTTATTATTCCCTAAATGATACAGCATGAAAACTATTTACATAGCATTTGCATTGTATTAGGTATTATAAGTAATCTAAAGATGATTTAAAGCTTACAGGAGGATGTTCTCAGGTTATATGCAGATACTACACCATTTTATATAAGGGATTGGAACATTTGTGGATTTTTGTATCTATGGAGCGCTCTTATAACAAATCCCCCAAGAATACCAAGGGGTGACTATGCGTGTGTGTATCTGTGTGTGTGATTACATAAAAAATTACCTAATAAATGTAAATTCCAAATACAGTACAAGGTAAGACTTTAACCAGTACAGGTGCTCCTTAACTTTTACAATGGGGTTACATCTGATAAACCCTTCGTAAGTTGAAAATATTATAAGTTAAAAATACTTTTTTTTGCACGTGCACACACATGCTTTATTGGGTGGAATTTTGACAGGTTTGCATGTGGGGGGTGCCCATTACAGCAGGAGTCTGTCCAGGGGCTACAGCATGTGAATCCCCACTCAGAAGAGGAGGAAGGCAGGGGACTGCTGAGGGAGAGGGGAACTGGAGAGGCAGCTGGAGCGTGTAGGCGATACCCCTCAGTGGCACAGTGCGGAAGATTTCTGGGTCCAGGAGCTCCGAAGGGAAGTAGTGGCTTGGGGTCTTTCTGACCTGGGACTTACGTGTTACTGGCAGTTGCTGGCAGCAGTTTTGTGGAGTATGCAAAGCAGGTAGGCTCTACATGGCTAAAAATATGCTTATTTGGGCTGTGTTTAAAACAATTGAATGTACAGAAACTTGAGGTTGGGGCCAGTGGGCTTTATGAGCTAATGAGTTTCAGCCGACAGTGAAAAAATAACCTACGGGCCATCTTTGGCTCATTTATATAGCAACAGGACATAACAGACTGTACCCGAACTCTTACATTTTTTTCAGAAGCATACAAGACCACAAGCAAAGCACATTATGATGGTAACAGTTGTCTCTCATTGAGAGTCCTGTGCAGATTATTCCAGCATAAGGGGTCTCAAATACTACAATACATCCTATAAGAGACCATGAGCATAGACTTTTGATTTGCACAAGGGCGATACTCAGTTACAAAAGGATCACATTCCCCGAAGTTTTTACGTTACACTCAATTCTCAAAACCTAAATGCTACTCACTAATCGGGTAATTTTTACAATTGGGATATTGCCTTTTAACACAGCTGGTGCTCCACATTTATCTCAACCTAGAAGATTACTAAGATCAATTGACAAGGTAATTGTTCCAGAAATGACGTTCAGACCTAGTGTTAATGGTTTATCAAAAGAAAAAAAAAAAAAAGAAAGAAAGAAAAAACTCATATCAGACCACAGGGATTTTCTACAATGTCAACTTTGAATGAATTGATACTATTATATAGTTTGATTCTGATTCCCGTATTTGTTTTCCTTTTTATTTTTATTAAAAATACATTTAATTCACTTAACCTATAGAACAATATAGTTAGTCTAGCCTACCTTAAATGTGCTCAGAACACTTACACTAGCCCACAGCTGGACAAAATCATCTAACAGAAAGTCTATTTTGTAATAAAGTGTTGAATATTTCATGTAATTTACTGGATAGTGTACTGAAAGTGAAAAAGAGAATGGTTATATAGGTACTCAAAGTATGGTTTCTACTGAATGCGTATCCTTTTTGCACCAACATAAGGTCAAAAAATCATAAATAGAATCATTGCAAATAGGTGACTGTATTAGAACCTGTATTGATTAGCAGAAGTGTCTCAGTTTATCTGAAGGTCCTGTGAATAAACAAAGGCATTTTACATGAATTTCCTTGGTTTGTCACATAACGACCTTGTGATACTGTGATATAATAAGAAATATATAATCGGTCTTCATCCCTGGTTTCTGGCACAGAACATTTATTATAAAACCCTTGAAGTTCCCTGATAGGTGTGAGAGGATTGTCTTTTGATATTCCTCATAAGCCCCTTTAAACCGTATCTGAGTTTGCGCGTATGGGATGACTCTTGGTGGGTGCCTAGATAGCTTCAGGGCAGCTGGTTGCTAAAGGAACCAACCACGTGATTAGACAGTTGGAAATTTCAGCTGCAGTCCTGACCTCTGAGGAGGGGAGAGAAGCTGGCAATCGAGCTAATCACCAATGGCCTGTAATTTAATCAGTCATGACTTTCAATGAAGCCTCCATAAAAATCCCTAATGATGGGGTTCGGAGAGCTTCCAGGTTGGTGACTACATCCCTGTGCTGGGAGGCTGGCACATCCCAACTCCACAGGGTATAAGCTACTGCACACAAGACCCTTCTAGACCTTACCTTCAGCACCTCTTCCTCTGGCTGTTCATTTGTACCCTTCATAGAATCCTTTTTAATAAACTGGAATGGTAAGTACGGTGTTTCCTTGAGTTCTATGAGCTGCAAATTATTGAACCTGAGAAAGGGGTTGTGGGAACCCCTAATCTGTAACCAAGTGAGACAGAAGTGTGGGTAACCTGGAGACTCACTACTTGAAAATAACGTTTGAAGTAGGGGCAGTCTTGTGGCACTGAGCCCTTAATCTGTTGGTTCTCTGCTAACTCTGGGTAGTCAGAATTGTATTAAATTATAGGACTTTCAGTTGGTGTCCCAAGAGAATTAGAGAATTGCTTGGTGTGGAAAACCAACAGATTTGATGTCAGAAGTGTTGTGAGCAGAGAAATAGTTTTCCTAAAAATGAAATGTTATTCTCTTCAAGTAAATGTTAAACAATGAAAATAACTTCAATGTGGTTTATGTATAATTTCACTTAGAAGGTATCTAACGTTTCTCAAAAATAAAAGTAGAGCTAACCAGTAGCAGAATTGATATTTTTATGGAATTTTATCCATAACTGTATTCATAGAAATTTATGCAACCATGTGAGAGTAAAAATGGTAGTGTATTAACTTATATTAGACTCATATTTTGTAGGATTCTCTGCTAAAAATTCACATCCATTATTTCATTTGATCTCATAAAATATCTATGATAATAAATCTCATTTCACAGATAAGGGAATAGAGGCTGCAGTTAAATAACCTAAACAATGTTAATCTGTAACAGAGTGGCAATTTTAAATAAGATCTGTTTATTAAACTAACATGGTAGTTTTAAAGTTTAGTGACTTCCTCCTGAGTTGTAAACTTAGAATGCCAAACTAGATGTCCCCTGTGTCAAGCATTATTTCTTAAAGTAACTGAAAATTTCAATTCTTTCCCCTCTTACCTCTACTGGAAAAACTAATAGATACCAAATGTGAAAATTAGTAATTACAAAACAGTAGAGGGAAAAACAAAAGCCATTTTGTGCTATTTCTAGGCTAATGAAGGATTAAGGATACAATTTCAACTCAAAGAAGAATTTTCTGCCAATCATTGCTGCATAGCATTGTAAGGAACTGTTTTTTAAAGATGCAACTTCAGAAAATATCTTTAGACAAAGTTCGTGAGACTCTACTCTGAAATCCACAGACTATATTTTCTTCTTTCTGCCTGAGGATATTTATTCTCCCATCAATTTTAAGTTAACAGATTATTTATGTCAAAGACTTGTTGAAAAGCATATCATTGATCCTTTGAATAATTTAATACTGCTTAATTTATATCTATTAACATTAAAAATATATACACATATACACAAACCCACCAGTATACCAAAGTACGTTAATTATAAAAATATTTGATATACTTTCCAATATTCTAATACATGTGTGCATTTATTGTTATTTCATAATAAACTAGGAAATCCTGCAGTTGTTTACTTTGTTAAAATCTCAGAATTTCATCAGAAAAGTAGATCCACACACTCTTAACTACCAACCCTGTGCACTAGACCTTTTTATCATTAAAGGGACTAGGTTGATATTTTCAGGGGCAGCCCATAAATGTCATTTCCAGTCTGACACCTATAATTCTTCAGGTTTTAGTTTAGAGACAAGTTTATCATCTTGGCTTGCCATCCTTGAAAACAGGTTGTTAAAGTGAAAAATCTGAAGGACCTTTATGGCTCCATTCCCCTCAACTGCCTTTATACTAATATTAATTTTGTTTTAATTCAATGCCTTTTTAAACTCCTCTTGTACATGATTTGTTCACCAAATTACAATAGTTTGTAGACTGCTAAGACAACCACAATTCAGAGGCCAGACCCAAGCAATTGAGGCCATTTTATGTCAAAATAAAATCGGGAGAAATTCCAGCTGGTGGACAGCCCATGGGGCATATATATCTTAGAAGCATAGTAATCTACTACTTTATGGACTTCTGCACAATGCTGCTAGACATAATAAATTCAAATAAAAGGCAGCCATAGATAACATTCCTCAAGAACTACCCACAGCACTCCTATAATCTATAGCAAATCAGCTGAACATACAAGTAGGCTATTAAGCATAAACTCTACAATTTTGCATTAAATGCCCACAGCTCCTTAGATGAATGGCTGGCAGGTTTAGCACTTGGATGCATTTTATAAGGTGCTGCAGTATTAGAGGCTTAAAGATGAACCTTTTTTTAGTTTTGATATTTTTTATGCTGCCCAACATAAAAAACTTATCAGAATAATTCAATATAGAGCCAGACATGCTGACCATTTTCTAATATTCAGAAGGATGCTTTAAATTTTTGTAAAATTCCATTTATTGTGTATGACTAACAGCTATTTCAATTATATGCCTTTGGAATCTTCACAATTGTTTGTTAGGAAAGAAGACATTTGGAAACTGTAATTCTAGTTATGTATCTAACAATGCTTCAAAAACTTGCACAATTCATTTAATCTCTGAGGTTTACCTTATATATCAAATTAGAATGATCAAAATGATCTTCATTGTGCTTTCCATTTCTATTAACAATGGATATGTGTCTGTGTGTGTGTATACACACTCACACACATGCACACTTCCCAGTGACTAATTTACAAAGAATATTTCAAAATAAAATTAAATATGCTTTGATTAATTGTTTTTTATTTTTAAAAAATAACAAAGGTAAACTAGGCTCAAATCGTGAAAAGATATTGATCTGAAAAGTTTGGCAAAGCCAACAAGAAAAAGAAAACTTGTTAGCTGTATTACTTTGATACTTCCTTTTTAAACAATGGGAAAAAAGAAGTTGAAACACTTAAAATGTGTATCTTACAGATTGTCATTGTTACTTAAGAAAAAACTATATTATGAAAGGTCTATGGCTTGTTAGGAACTGGGCTGCACAGCAGGAGGTGAGCAGCAGCCCAGCAAGTGAAGCTTCATCTATATTTACAGCCGTTCCGCATCACTCACATAACTACCTGAGCTTTGGCTCCTGTCACATCAGTCACTATCTCCCATCATTCCCAAATGGGACTGTCTAGCTGCAGGAAAACAAGCTCAGGGCTTCCACTGATTCTGCATTATGGTGAGTTGTATAATTATTTCATTATGTTACAATGTAATGATAATAGAAATAAAGTGCACAATAAATGTAATGCACTTGGATCATCCTGAAGCCATCACCCCACTGCCTAGTGCAATGAAAAATTGTCTTCCGTGAAACTGGTCCCAGGTGCCAAAAAGTTTGGGGAATGCTGATCTAGAGTATATAATTTTTCAGTGAAAATGAATTAATATGGCATTTGGTAACTTATTGTTATATTATAGTGCTTTATATTAGAAATTAAAAGAAGGCGCAGACATTAAAATCTTATTATGTTTTCAACTGGGCCCTCCCATTATATATGGTGCTGGATCAGAAATGTAGCATGTTAGTGACTTTGTCTTCTTTCTACATAATACAGATTAAAGTGTTTTTTGCTTTGATCATCATGATATAAAAGTTAAATGCATGTTCCTAAATTACTTTAGTAATATTATTAGATTAATGTTCATACTAAATGATTAGTAATTGATAAAGTAGGACACATAAATAATGAAAGAAAAATATGAAGAAAATAAATTTTTCTTTTTAAATGCCAATATAATGTTCTCATATATAGTTACTATAAAAATAATGAAAAAAATTTACATATGCCACTATGATGTGCTACTAAATACAAATGCAATTTTACAAATGGTACTACCAAGTTATGCTCTTTGTAGCAGTGTTAGCATTTATGCACCATTGCTATCATTCAGCATGGATGCTGAACTGTTTACCATCAAACTCTGGACTGACAGGCTGCTAAACAGCATACACAGGACTTCCCTTCAACTATTCCACAGTGTCAGTGAGCAAGTTTTCAAGTTTCCACTAACTGTAGCTTGGCATAATTGGTGACAGTTGTAAATGTTTAGATTTTGGACATAAAGAGTTAAATAGTGAGAATCTAGAAATCTTATGACTATTTTCTTCCATCCAAACCCAAGGACTTCTCAAGTAAAGCAAATAAATAACCAGCCAAACTTACAAATAAATAGAGAAATAAGATTAAAACATGCTTGGTAAAGAATTTCCTATGTATGAATGAGAACGTTAAACCTAGTCTTTAGAGGTCATGGAGAAAGAACAGCCTTTCTCAGATTCCAGCACTGGTCACAGAATGAAATGTACATCTATATGCCTAAAATAAATATATATGTACACATGATTTTTGAAAAGAAACTGTGAACTCACTGCTAAAGAGACTACCAATATATATACTGAAAATGTGAACTTGAATATTCCAAGTGACTAGCCCCACACATTGTCAATGCTGGCTTTGTAGGAGGCAAATCTCTTCTTTTGGGGACTTCTATGAGCCTTAAACTGCAGAATAAATACTAGACAAGTAGATTTTTATTCTTGAACTTTTTGTTACATCAAATAACAAGCTAAAGCATATTTTGAATTATGAGACTATAATATTATATACCAGGATTCTGATTGGACACATAAGGTACTTGATTTCATTATAACAACCTTTTATGAAGTTATAGTCCCATAATTTAGAAAATCTTATTAAATATTCAATGTTATTCCTCATTCACAACCATCGCAATGGTGACCATTGTCTAGATGGACAGATGGGGGAGTAAAGATGAGATGTAGAACTGAAATCATGTTAGATACTTAGGATCACTGTAAGAGTTTCCAGAGAAGCAATAGACTTCCTGCACAAAACATTTTTAAAATGGTAAATCTGACTATATATTCCCTATAGTACAGCCTTTGTGGCTTGTAACCTGTAAAAATAGGAGTCATCTTGGATGCAGTATATCTCTCAGAGACTTAGTTTTCTTTCTGTAAAATGAGGATATTAATGTCACATTATCTAAGATCCAGTCTAGCCTTGACATTCTAGTCTAGAATGCAGATACGCAATCCAGAAAGCAAATAAGCTTTCTACTCTTGTAAGAAAATATGGCCTTCATTTCTGTGTATGTGAAAATATTGTCATGTCAAGAAAAAGATGCTGAGATTCCTTCTTCTCAGAGCTATCTCCTTAAGGAAAGGAATAAATATGAATCCCCAAATACATGATCTTTCCGAAATTCTTGAACCTAATTTTCAAAAGTAATTTCCTCATCTGTATAGTTCCTCCTGAATAGTTATTTAATTGGATGGGTATTTCTTGTTCCACTTTTTCTCACAGAAAGTAGATTTCTAGCTCCTAAGCCAAGATTTTAGTATCTGCATAAACAATATTGTGCTTTTTCTTGGCAAACATGGTACATGAGAAACATTCCCATTGTCTGCTAAAAGGAAAGCTGGAAGCATCAAAAATCAGAACAAAACCTGTAAATTTATCACAATTTAAAAATGTCAATTTGTTTCAGATACAAATTAAAGACTCCTCAGATAAAAGAACCTCCAAAATAAAAAGAAATATCCTATGGGTACAAAAGTCATACTTAGAAATTCTGTCACTTTTAAAATTTATATTTGACATGTTTTATCAAAGAAAACTTCTTATAGTGTTATAATTAAAATAAGCATGAATATATAGCATACATTATAGGTAGAAATTCCTTGGTATTCATAATATAGAATTCATAAATATTAAAATATTTAAAAGTCAATTTAAGCAATACATGTTCATTGAGCATCGCTTTATTGTAGTTCATTTTTGATAATGTCATTTTTTGTATTATCTTTTCCAGTTGAACATATAATACATAGTGAAAAAATTCCTGATTTATCTGAACGCAGAATTTTCAGGTTCTTTAATTTTTATAAATGTGAAGCACATTTTCACATTTCCTTGAGCATTTTCAGTTTGGACAAATGATATGTTTTTATCATCTCCTGCATTTAGTCTGGATTCATTTATTTATTTCTAAAGGTATACCTTTCACTAAGGTGTAAGCCTAAACAGACTTTGGAGTAGTAGAATGTTAAAAAGATGTTTTAATAAGTGCTTCAGGGCTTCAAGGCAGGATGTTCAGTGCTCTAAGAGGGTCTAAAGATTTAAGACTAGTTCCAATTGAAAGTGGTTTTGTTTTAATATTTTATATACAAAGTGTTTCATTTGAATGTCATTCTCTTATCAAATAGGCATTTCATTTAACTGTTTAAGTGGTTTGTTGTTCAGAGCTTGATAATCTTGAAAACATTGCTTCTTTCAATAGAAATGCATATCAAATTTTACAATTATAGGACAAATAAGATTCAATAAACAGATATTCAAGAAATATATATCAAACTCTGCATGAAACAACTAAATCTTTTATGTAAAATAAAATGCAGCTATCTCTTTATAGAAGCACTTCCTTTTATTGCAGACATATTGACTAATCCATTTCTATTTCATTCTGGATCCTTACAGCCCTTTATGCTTGTCCCAAAATTGTTAAGTGCCTGTTGGCAGACATCCATCAGTTCATTCTAGCCTCCCTGAAATGGCTCTCAAAGGCTACATCTAGACTGTATGCAGAAATTAATTTTACCTTTTAAAGGAAGGGTGATGCTATGAGCATAGAATGCCACTTCAGATATCTTTATAAGGTAAAAATCATTTTTCATCCAAACAAATGTGACTATTTTCAATGTATTCACTATACCTGGGCCATCACTAAATAGTTTTTCTTCCACCTTCTTCTGTCACTATCATTTTTTAAACCACAGTATGTTGTCAGGTGTTTTTTTTTTTAATTTATTGATAGAAGGAGTATTAAAGAAGGATAGCCCCTTGAGAAAATTTGTGAATTATTTACCCTTTTCATGACACAACTGGATTCCTTCTCTGCCAATTCCTAGACACTGAAAGTTTCCATACAATTCTCATCTCTTCAGACAACTTGTGTCATGGAAAATATCAGAAACATTAGGTTAGATAATAATATCTCAACATACTGCTCTTCTAGAAAAATTTGCACATCATTAAGGACCAAAACTTTAATGATACAACATTAGCCTTGTGATGGGTTGGCAAGAGATATCTTTCCTTGTGATATATTCCCAGTAAAATATGTGGTTATGTTGAAGTATACCTCCTGATTGGCCAAATTTAGGGCTGGGAAAAAACTTGTGAATTGAATGTGTTTATAAGCCTTAAAGGTAATGTCATTTTATTACCTCTCCTGATATTAAACCTTTTGTTTTTTGATGAATCTTTTGGATAATAAAACATAGATGACTTACCTTTTTCTGATAATATGCACACACACATAGATATATCACATCAGAAGAGATAATGTATCTGTGCATGTATTGTGGATTTCTGAGTCTTTGGTCTTATTTTCTTGAAATGCACAAGGGTATGTAAAGACTGATCCCTCTATTGGCATTAGCACATTGGTCCAAATCATCCTTTTTTATAGTTTCCAAGTATCCCATCTGACCTTAGTGACAACTCATTTTAAAAAATGATGAGCATTATTCTGTGTTTCATATTAGAAGTATGGATGCAAAAAGCATATTACAAAGGATGAAAAATGTAACTACATGTTGCAATCTATTTCTTATGTAGGTCATTCTCTTTGATCCTCACTTGAAAGCATTACAATTTCCAGGAGATGTTACAAAAAAATAAAAAGCAATTACCACCACATCTCAGTTAGAGGAGCTTATAGTATTAAGGGTTCATCACATTTTTCACTCTTCCTCTTTTCTCATCTGAAAAACAGTGTTATACAGTTTCAGGCCAAGGAGTTGAGATTTTACTTTTCCATTAGGATTTCTTTTCTTTGGCCTTAAAAAATTCAACTTATGAGTAGGGCTTTTTAAAAGAGTACTGAAAAATAAAGGAAGAATGCTCATCCTTTTACTGAACAAGGAACTGTAGTTAGATGATACTAACTCTTTTAATACCATCACTGAATATTAAAATGACATAACTGCTTCAGTGAAATACTTTACATTATGCACAATTAAAAAAAAGTTTCACAAATCTTGAAATTCAGCAAGTTTAGACTATATTAACACCCCAAATTTGAATTTGTGTAACCTTAACATTCAAAATATTTTTTTACTAGATTTTACTAATTTATTGTCTAGTTGAAGTAGGACATTATTAATAATATTTTTATCAATATAAGCAGCAGTGACAAGAATTTTCAAGGTCACCACATTGAAGTTAGTGGCAGGATTAAAATTAGACATTTGACTTTGGAAATATAAACTGCTAAATACACTATTTTTTGCCTAGAAAAATTAATTACTTAATTGAAACATCCAAAATTGGGAACATAATTTTGTTAGACTCTGAATTATGATGAATTTGTATTTAATAATGCATTTTGTACTTTCTAGGGCCTGTTTTCTGAGACTTGACTTCATTTGGAAATCTGATAAATATCTTGAAATCCCATGCTCTTAATATCTTTGAAATAAACCACAAAAAGTAAAAAAAAAGATTTGAGAAGAATTTTATCTCTCCCCTCAAAACACCTTATATTTTAAATATTCAATTATTCAATTCTATTTTCTATCAGTCATGAACTAACTACAAATATTTTCTTCATATAGAATTGATTATAAGCAATTGATATTTTAAGTTGGGTTATGTTCATTTTGTAATGCATGCAACTTAAAATATTACACTTGGAGGAATTCTAGCTATACTATTCAATTATGTATTCAATTTTGAATACATTCATTAACTTTTATGATTTTCTGTTACCTCATCTAAAATTGGGTAATTATATAACAGTTTTTAACAGATAAATTAATGTAGATATTATATATGAAAATACAAAGCTCATTGTAAGTGTTCAATAATATCACCTGCCTCATTTACAAGGGCAGATTGTCAATTTCCTTTGTAAGCATAACAATGGTAGTACAGTTACATTAAGGGATTTTAATTCCAAGTGGTCATCTTCGATGTTAACTTCATTCATGGAAACACAGCATGGTATCACGACTTACAGCCATTTCTGGCACGCAGAGAGAGTGTTCAATTATCTGTAGATTTCAGCAAATGATATGAACTGAAATATGTCAGCACATTTCTTACTTTCTTTTTCTTTATTTTTTAACTGCTATAATCTTTCCTAAGGTTGGCATTAAATGTGTATCAGAATACTATATTATGTGCTATGAAAGTAGAACCTTTTTTAAAAGATTAAAAAAATCATATTGAGTAATAGAAGAGATTTCTTCCATGATAAAATCATCAGATCTACATTTCCATAAATAAGTAGTAATTATAATTCTTTTGAAGAATAACATATGTAACATATATATATAATTGTATAATAATTTTAATAGTGGTTACTTATTAAATGCCTGATGTGACATAGGCAGTGTGTTAAGCACTTTATTTCCACTATGTTATATAAACCTGAAAATTACTCATATATAAGTAGGATTATTCTCATTCACAAATGATAGCATTGATATTCACAAAATATAAGTTGTTGTACCAAATTTATATAAATAGTGACAAATTCTGGATTTGAAGAGATTTGTTTGATATCAAAGCTTGAGGTGTTAATCACTGTTATATTATTTGTCAAATGGCCTCATGTAGACAAAAAATCTATAATACCAAATGAGAGCAGCCTTTGTATTAATAACAAACCAGTGGCCAATCCTCCCCATCATAGGCAAGGACAGACCTGTCACCATTTTGAGTGCATCATCTTACCAGGAAGTAAGTCAGGCAAGGAAGCCAAAAATTTTCTATAAATATTCTTGGAAGTCAGAAAATGGTACTCTCCATTTACCACCCACTCTTTTGGGCTCCATTAATATTTTCTAATTCCTAAAGTATGTATTTGAATATCTTAGGGAAAGAGAGATTTATAAAAGTCATATAACCAGTAGTTTGGGCATGAGAAAAGCCTTGAAAAAATTATTAAACTCTCCAAGAGGATCACCATATATTCCTAGCTGAGCCCAAAGTTGCTGCTGCCCAAATCATTGCTGAGGAGGTTTAACGGTGCTGGGAAATGTGTGCCTATTCAGAGCTCCTAGATCCAATATTGGAAACAAGATCCAAGTCCATTGCACAGGGACATATAAAGCTTGATGTAATAAATATGTTAAAAATGTGAAAAGAAATATCCCAGCCGTATACCCTTAGGGGAGATTAATTAAAATTGATTAAATATTTTATATCAGCTCAAGTTAAAGTGACTTATGGTTAGTAGAAAAGACTATTTTAGTTCAAAGCAAGGCCCACTGAAATTAAACCTTATATGTGAATAAAAGTGAAGGAAAACAGTTGTTTTTATAGATTTTTAATTAAAACAAAGGATCTTTTTACCTATGAATCATGAAGTAGGGAAGTATGAATTTTAGAATGCTTTTTGGTTTCATAGAAACTTGACTCTGGCTACATATTTTTATTAAAATGGAGATTAATAATCTTGCTACTCAGAAGTAATGGCCATAGTGACACTGCGACCAAAGTTAAAAGAGAACCCAAGGGTAGATAAAATTTTCCTTCCTAACTGTCATTTTCTTCATGTTTGAATCAGAAACTTCACATTCACAGATAAAACTAGGATCCTTGTTTCTATGGTATCTATTCTAATTCCATTTGCCATGGAGTAAAAATTCCCAGCCTCTTTGGAGTAAGTTTTTATCTTTATCCCTATTCTCACCGTATACGATAAATCTTTCCTATATGTTGTCTAGTCTCTTCTTCACTGGTCTTTCTACCATTTCTCAATAACTTTTATTTTTCTTACTTGATGCAAAAGTTATATTTTTGAAATTCAAATCTATGCATATGACTCATTAGGATCTTAGAAATAAAGTTACATTATGATGTATGAGTTTAGTGATTTTCCAAAGAAAGTGCCCTTGGGCCACATGGTCTTCCCTGGAGGTTGAAGATGAACGTTTAAACTTCAAGTTACATTGCAGATTGGAAAAGAAGTGAAGAGAAATGACTTTAATGCATTTATATTATAATATATATGAGGTAAGCATCTGAACAATAACATCAATTAAATTTGCAATGCTAACTAGTAAATATAAGATAACCTCATGGGACTAATGTCAAGGGTTTGCGATTCAAGTGAGGTATTTCAGAGCAAGAGTTCATGCTTGTTATTAGTTTCCTAATGCTGGCGTAAAAAATGACCACAAATGTATTAGTATAAAACAAAACAAATTTACTAACTTCTGGAGGTCAAAAATCTGAAATCAGACAAACTGGGCTAAAATTAAGGTGTCAGATGCTGATTCCTTCTGGAGGCTTCGAGACAATAATCCATTGCCTTGCCCTTTTCAGCTTCTAGTGGCTGCCTGGATTCCTAGACTTGAGGCTCCTTCATCATCTCAAAAGCATATCCTCCAGTCTCTGCTCCCATCATCACACTTCCTTCTTTTCTGTAATCAATCTTCCTCTGCTTCCCTCTTATCCAGACATTTGTGATCACCTTAGGTCTCAACCAAATAATCCAGGAAAATTTCTCTCATCTCAAAATCTTTAATCACATCTGCAAAGTCCTTTTTGTTATATAAGACAATGGTCACAGGTTCCACGGATTAGGACCCAGGTATTTTGGAAGGCCCATTATTCAGCCTATCATTATGCTCCGGCCCCCAACATAACTTTCCACATACATGTAATATATGAATATAAAAAAAATGTGTGCTCTTTAGTCTTAAATAACCTTGCCAAATTCCTACTCAACTTTTAAAACTAAGTGGAAGGATTACCTCTTCCATGATATTTCTCATGTCTTTCGCTGTATTGGAGACAGGCTCTCCCTTCAATGGCATCCCATTCAACTTTATACATACTTCTGTGATATAATTTGCTTGTTTGTATCTCCTGCTATATACTCTGGGCTTCTTGCATCTTTTTCATCTTTGCAACCCTAGTGATGAGCACAATGAAAGACTTAAAAGGTGATGAGACACTGCTGTGTGTAATAAAACATGAATCCTTTCTAGAATTCCATGGACCCTATAGAAGTCTGTAGAACCCAGATAAGAATTTATGAATTAAAAGATAAGTCATAGCTAGGTAGTTTAATATACTGCCTCTCCCAGTAATATGATGTTTAAAAAAATACCACAGGAAAAAAAATTAATCCAAAAGAGGAAATAACTGATGACAAAATTTCATATGTTGTTTTCCTAAACCACGTTTTAGAATTCTCCACCATGAAGAGAAAGGAACATCAAAAGTAGCTGATCTACAGATTCAATGCAATCCCTATTAAAATACCAACATCATTTTTCCCAGATCTAGGAAAAATAATCCCATACTTCGCATGGAACAAGAGAAGACCCTGTATAGCCTAAGTACCCTTAAGCAAAAAGAATTAATTGGGAGGCATCGATTTACCAGACTTCAAGCTATACTACAGTGCTATAGTAACCAAAACAGCATAGTACTGGTGCAAGAACAGAGACATAGACCAATGGAACAAAAACAGTGAACCCAAATATAAAATCATTCTCATATAGCCATCAGATCTTCGGCAAAGCAGACAAAAACATACACTAGGGAAAAGAATCCCTATTCAATAAATGGTACTGGGAAATTGGATAGCCACATGTAGAAGACTGAAACAGGATTTGTACCTCTCACCTGTCACAAAAATCAACTCACAGTGGATAACAGACTTAAACAGAAGGCATGAAACCTTAAGAATTCTAGAAGAAAATGTTGGAAAAACTGTTATAGATGTTGGCCTAGGCAAATAATTTGTGAAGAAGACACCAAAAGCAATCACAGCAATAACAAAAATAAATAAATGGGACATGATCAAATTAAAAAGCTTTTGCACAACCAAGAAAACCATCAGCAGAGTGAATAGACAGCCTACAGAATGAGAGAAATATTTGCATGATACATATCCGAAAAAGGGGTGATAACTAGAATCTATATAGAACTCAGGAAAATCAGCTAGAAAAAAATCAAACAACCCCATAAAAAGTGGGCAAAGAACATGAACAGAATCATTTCGCAAGAAGATAGACTGATGGCCAACAAACATATGAAAAAATGCTCAACATCTCTAATCATCAGGGAAATGCAAATCAAAAACACAATAAGCTATCACTTAACTCCAGTGAGAACGGCTTTTATCAAAAAGTCCCAAAACAACAAATGTTGGCATGGATGCGGAGAGAGAAACACTCACACGCTGCTGGTAGGACTGCGAACTAGTACAACCTCTATGGAAAGTAGTATGGAGATACCTCAAAGAACTAATAGTAGAACTACCATTTGATCCAGCAATCCCACTACTGGGTATTTACCCAAAGGAAAAAAAGACATTCTATAAAAAAAGACATCTGCACTTGAATGCTTATAGCTGCACAATTCACAATTGCAAAGATGTGGAAACAACCCAGGTACCCATCACTACATGAGTGGATTAATAAAATCGTGGAGTACTACTCAACCATAAAAAATGGGAAACTAATACCTCTTGTATTATTCTGAATGAACCTGGAGCCCATTCTTCTAAGTGAAACATCACAAGAATGGAAAAACAAACACCAAACGTACTCACCATTAAATCTGTACTAATTGATCAATACTTACGTGCACATACGGAAGTAATTCATCCAGGATTGGGCAGGTGGAAGGAGGGGGAAGGCATGGATAAATTCACACCTAATGGGTGCTGTGCATGCTGTCTGGGGGATGGGCATGCTTCTAGCTTTGACTTGGGCAGTGCAAAGGCAGTTTATGTGACCAAAGCATTTGTATGCCTGTAATATTCTAAAATAAATTTAGAAAAGCAGCTGAAAATTTTTACTTTCTAATAGACCTAATTACAAGTTAATCTCTTCTTTAGAATCATTTTACTAGTGTTAAAGCTATTTGTATATACTGCGGTACTTAGGGGGGTATTCACCCTTAGAGTCCCTGTAATTTCATTTACTATACTTTTCATTCACTCTACTTTTCATTCACTCTGAAGTCCTCAAAGTTGCATTATTGGACGGAAAGAGTTAATTACCTACCAAGGAGGGATATTGATAAAGGAAAGTTTCTAACTTATTATATAAAATTCTCTCTAATCTGTGGTTTGTAGTATTATAGATCATCCATTCATGATATCATTTGTCAGCATGCTTTTATAATAGAGAGACTTGATAATACATCATACTTTCAAATTATGTCAGCGTTTTAAAGCAAAACATAAAACTTAAGTTGTTTTCCACCCACATTTATCATCTTTCTGTTTCTGAATATTTTCTTTATGAATAATGGTTGGATATAAAGAAACTGTATAATTGTACAGGCTTGCATTTTATTTGCATATAATAATTGATAAGAATAACAATGTCTTAGATGAAATATATTAAAAAACTGTGTTTATTCATTTACTAGTTATGTTAAACATTGCTGGGAGCTCTATTTTCTAACACATCTGTGTAACTAATCAACAGCCTCAAGGCTAAACGCAGCTAGTACACAATGTCTTCCCCACTGAAAAGTGGCAAACTCTCTTGTGTTAATGATTAAAAATGTTTTCTCACTTCTTCTGTGTAGGAATAATCTTGATGTCTTGAAAGTTATTAGTCACTTCATTTGGAAAGCAGGATGAAATGAACACCTAGACACTATTCCTTGTTATTTTTGGAGCTGTTGTATAAATACTTATTAGGGAATAGTAATCCCAAACCATAACAAGAAAAATACAAAAGATATAGTTCATGCATTTCTAATTTTAAAACACACCCTATCAGTGCCTAAATATAGAACCAACACAGATTACATACTGGAAAAGAATACTAATGAAAGAAAATATTTTTCAAATACTAATTGCTTCAAGCTTTTAGCTCAGTTGGAAAGAATGGAGTGTTAATGAGCTTTTGCTCCCCATAAGGGTAAATTAAATTTATACGGAGAAATCTCTGATCCCTAGCCACAGATTACACCCTGAAATCTCAGCTGGTGATCCAGTAAGTGCATTCAATTGATCACCATGGGGTTCAGTGTGGGAGGTTGGATGCTTATTGTAAATTCATTACTAACAATGTAAAAATAACTTGAAAAAAATTTTCTACCCACAGTGGGTAAATCATATCATTTTCATATACAAAAGAACAAGTTGGGGAAAAAAAGATGTTTAGAAAAACACAGCAATCAAGGTAACTGAAACTTTGCCTCTGGGTAAGCACAACAAAAATTAGTTATGACATCAGATTAATAGCCTATTTAGAGCTCCTACAAATCATTTTAAATTTGAAAAAATGTCAAATTACCTCTAATAATAAATATCAAATGACAATTATAAACCCAACTTGGAGTTTATAGATCTGCATGTGCAAACAAAACAGTTACTTTTTAAATGTTGTTTACAATGTAGATACATAATGATCCATGCTGAGAATATGAGATTTCTTCATTGAACACAATTAAAATTTCAAACGTATATAAAGGAAAGAAATGAAAAATAAGCAGATAATATGGGGTGAATTAATCAATATGAGTTTTTGTCCTCAAAATTAGTGAATACTTTGAGTTTTATGTTGATATCATACCAAAATGCCATTAAAATTATGAGTCCTGCTTTTTTTTTTTCCTATAATGATCTATGTTCTTTTTAGGCATATAATGGTTTTCATCTCAACTGAATAGTCTTTTATTTACTCTATAAGAATATGCTCATATATTAAATTAGGAAGCTTAATAGCTTCTAAATTTTACTCATGATGGATAAAGTAAGTGAAGGTCTTGACTAAGTAAATATAGAGCTGTAGTTTATAGTTCCTCAATTTTCAGAAAACAGATTCAAAAAGTTATGTAGCATGTCCCCAAATTTTCAGCTGTTAGGTGGAGGTGGCATTCAATCTACCACTGGCCAAAGTGAAAACCCCTTTTCTTCCTAGCACACCTCTCTGCTTCCCACGTTTCCTCTTCTCTCCCTAAAGTTACAGCAAAAGTTATCCATGTGGGTTCTTTCTGAGGTATAAAGATCTAAATAGAATCTCATCTTTATCACTTGTCAGCTGTGTCACTTGGAAGAAGTTACTTATTTTGCTCCCTTTCCTTAACTATAAAATAGACATGGTAATGATGGTTATCTCACAGAGTTGTTGGGAGTATTAAAATTACATAGTACCTGTAAAGTATTTAGCACAGAGGCTATCACATATCACGGACATTAAAATGCTAGCTGTAACTATCAATATCCGTGTGAGTTTAGGCAAATCATTTTACCTCTCTCTAGACTTTGAGGTCCTCATTAGTAAATCACATTAGTGTAACATTCTCTTTCATAAGCCATTTTTTTGGCTGTAAAAATAGTACGAGGCAATAATGTCATTATAATCAAGTAAATTAACATTGTAACAATTCGTTATGGAATTGTATGTAGTACATAACAATCTGTTTCATATCCCTAACTAAACACATTCTTAGATTTCAAAATGAAAAGAGCATTGGAGAACAAATCGGCTTAGCTATTTCTGTAAGTTTTACATGATGTTAACATATTCTATAAGAGAAATAATCAGACACTACTGTGCAATTATTGTAAAGTCTATGTGTGATTAATAGGGTTGATATGTACTAGAGAGATAGAAGCCCTATTCCTAACCTAGAGATTCATAGAACATTTAATGGAAAACACACATACAATACATAGAACATTATAACTATGATTAAGTAATCAGAAAAATTGATATTAATTATTTAACATATAAAATCTTTGCCTTGTGACCACTCTGCTTCAGCAACATTGCAAAGATGCTTTTCTAGAAGTTATTGGGCCATCTCCTATCCTAAGGCCTTTGAATGTGGAATTCTCTGCCTGATCATGTCTTACTCCCTTCTTTTCTTCAAGTCTTTCCTGAAAATAAAGTTTTGAAAGTCTGATCACCATACTTAAAATGTAAACTCCTTCCCCAGTGAGGCACTTCCTTTACTTATGAACATCTTAACCTCTTTTAAAACCTTTTTTTAAAAAAATCTGTAGTACTTGTCACTATTTAATATACCATGTGTTTTACTTTTTATTATGCTTATCTGCTCTTTCCTTCCCTTAGAAAGCAATTTCTTTAAATAATTTTTTTCCTTTTTTAAATTTCCAATGTTTAGAACATAGCCTAGCCTATTATAGGCACTCAGTCAATATATTAAAAGAATAAATAAAATATCTCTGAAATTTTGTAAAAAAAGAATAATTATCACCAATCAGTGTTACTAGATGGCTGTGGTATAAACGTGGAAGAAAAAGATATGTTTCACTCCATGTACTTGTTTCTACCTTTTGCATGAACATATTAAATTACCTGCATTCATGTTCAAAAGTAAATATTTTAAAGAGAAAGGATGTCTCGTAAAAACTCTAAATATTAGATGTAATGGAGAGAAATTAGTTGGCTGACCCCATGTTAATCTCCCATCTGTCTTCTTTAAATGGTTACTAGATTTTCCTAAGTGTTTATTATACAAGTAATTTTGTTTCCTTCATTTTTATAGTCTTTGTCTTTTTGTGGCTGACTGTTACTCAAATGGTAAATATAAAGAAAACTGTTTATTTTAACTCTTTTGCGTCCTTGAAAAAAATCACTTTCTGTGCAATTCTATATATGTGTTTTGGTGGATTTTTTGACATAAACATGTTCAGTTTTTATTCCCCAAGTGAGCTGGGAAAATGAACTTTTCCTGACAGCTCCATTTTTTCCCTAAGATAAGTTCTCCCTTACACCAAGAAAACATCTCTTTCAATTATATCCAGGCCACAAGATACAAGAAATATCAAGTTCATGTCAAATGTATCAAAAGTATTGTAGTGGGATTTTAAAAGTCTTTTCCCACCCAAATCACTCTGAAGTGGCACAGTTCAGTTGTGCAATTGCTACTTGCCACATGCAGCTATTTAAAATAAAATAAAATAAAAAATTCAATTCTCAGTTGCACTAGCCACATCCCAAGTACTCAGTAGTCACATGTACTACTGACTATCATATTGGACAGCATAGATAGAGAACATTTTCATCAACACAGCACTGCACAAATATTTTTTCTGCCCTACCTGAAGCTAAGGCAAAAATGGAGAGCAAAATTCCAGAAAATATAAGTACAGGTACATAAATAGATATGGTACTGGCTTTTTCAAGGTATGAAGAATTTCCTTTAACCTTGTCCTAGCTATTCTTTTGTCAAATATTAGAAAATAAGAAGCTTATAACAGTATCCAGTAGAGTGCGTGCACATAGCACTTACTAAGTTTTCAATAAATACATGCTGAAAGAATTAACTCATCATTATTTAATGACTGCTTATCATGTGCAAGATGTAAGAATCATTGCAAGACTTTTGCAAGAATACACACATCCCCACATTCCCCCAGAAATTAATATTTTACAGCAATTATTTTACTCTCTATTTTTGAGTCATGTTAAATAAAATTCGTAGGAAGCCATTGCTTAGGACTGAGCTCCTGCACTAGGCCCCAACAGACCAAATGAAACAGAGAAATCACTTAAACTTTAAGAAAGTAGAAAACTTCTCAGAAAGACTGTTTTTTCCTGAAAGCAGGAGATTCACAGCAACCAATTGGAAAGGGCCCAGTCAACCTGAGTTTATAAGAAAAAGTCCCCTTTGCTTTAACCTTTACAAGAAAAATAACTTGAAGTAACCTGATGTTAATCAATCTGCTCTTTTTATTATTCTGCTTTTTTGTTCCTACCTTACAAAAACTAACTGTTCTGCTATATCCAACATCTTTATTGAGATGTTATTTGATTTATGAATTGCAAATAAAAGTCATTAGATCATTTAGCTAAATTTGTCATAATTTTGTCTTAACAGTCATCATAGGAAAAATATTGAATCAGAATTACTTCGCTCAATTTTATTACATAGCTACTTAAAGTGAAGAGAATTCTACCATGTTGGTTTTAATTTAAGGCTCATGAACATGGGCGGACTAAAATATTTCTGATCGTATCAAGTTCTTTCACTTTCTCATATATTAAAGTCTTCCTAAAAGGCTCCTTGGCCACCCCAGTTCCTCTCAGATATTTCACTCCTATTCCTCTTTAAGAGTTTAGATCAACGGTCATCCTCTTGGGTAAACAAGCATCTCACGGCTTTATAGGCTCAAAGAGACCCATGTAAAATTATTTCACTTCATTGTGTACTTTGTATATTTGAGTTTGTATTCAAATTATTTATTGTTTTTACTTGACAAAAAGTCTATCTTTTTCACTAGAAAATGAGCTTCAAGAAGGCTTGGGTATGGCTATTTTTGTTTACCATTATTTCGCCAATACTTGGTAGAAGGTGCATTCTCAGCAATCCAAAAAAGAAATGTATGCTACCCATGCTCCTTCATAACAGTCATCCCTTTCCACACTCCTGGTTTGTGAAATGTACTTAGGGTGTAGTAATAGTTTAAGTGTGTGTGTGGGGAAAGAGACTAATTCTGGATCATTGCCTTAAATGTTCCCTTCTCACAGCAGATTTCAACTTCCTCCTGTTTAAAGAATGACACCACACTGTCAACATGGTATAGTGGAAAGTATAAAAATGTAGGAGTCAGAACACGCCTGTTCCCCCTTATGTTATTTACCTGCTGCGTGACCCTAGGAACTGAGCTTCTGTTTCCTAATCTGCAAAATGGGAATGGAGCCACCTGTCCCACTTCACTCACGCTTAGACAGCTTATGTACAGGCCATATGATATAATCATGTAAAATATTTTTGATATCCAAATTATTATTCAGAGCTAGCGAAGACATTTAAGCTTCAGAGTGGTATGGTGCTTATGTTTTCCTCACTCTGTCAAATTTAATTTTTTCCACTTCAGTGACTTTCTTTTTGTCTGTCTTCAAATTTGGAAAACTCTCCCTCTCCTCTCCTGCTGTATTTGGTTCTCCATCTGTCTATCATCCCACTATTGTTCTCTTTTTTACTGCCAAACTTACTGCCTTCTTTGCTCATCAGGTAATCTACCTGCAAAACCCCATAGTCTGGCCCTGGCCCTATCACTTTATCAAATCCGTTCTCAAGTGATCTTCTTTATGCCATACACTGTGGCCATTGTACCATGTTGGTACTAACTAATGCTGATGTCACACATTCAGCAGTTTGTCCCGATTGCTGAGCATATAAAAACAGTGCTTATATGGGTAGTGTATGGTCTTATCTTGGTATTGTTTTGGAGGAATTTTTAGGTTTCTACTTAAAATCCACATTAAAATAGATAGTTCTTCTCAGTATAAAATGAGGCATACTGATGTTAGACAACAAATTCTGAAGTAAATGACTAGTGCATGTTGAGATAGCTCTGAGTCACCAGAATGATTTAAGTCAATTGCTTGCCTTTTTTTGTTTGTAATAGGAAAAAACCCATTAGCACCACCACCAGCAACAACGAAAACTGACCAAGACCTAATGATTAAAATCAATATAAAATCAGTATCACCTATTTCCCACCAGAACAGACTTGCCTCTCTTATAGAAGTGGTGCTAAATATAACGTAATGTATATTCAGTTAATGAATTTGATATATATTCAATTGACAAACAAATATGTGTGTGTGTAGGTATACTTTTTTCCCCTTAGACATGGACTGTGTGTGTGTGTATATGGGTGTGTAGGTAACTAACTATACCTCTACCTTTGTGATCTTTAAGCAAATTAGTCATTCATTAAAAACAATATTTATTGACCTCATACTGTATACCTGTCATTATTCAAAATGTTTATATCCACTGATGAACTAAAAGGCACAAATCTACCTTCTTAGAGCTTATCTGTTTAGATAAATACTAGAAAAGGAAATAAATAGGTAGAATTTAATCATAAATATTTGTACGAAAATTCATGGCAGTTGCTATGAAAAATACAGACAAAATGTAATGATAGAAAATATCTTGGGTTAGGGACTTACGAGAGTCACGTAAGTGAGGAACTGATAAGGAGGCTCTTGGGGTCGGCCAGACGTGGATGGCAGTGGCATGAGACAGAATGATGGAGGGAAAAATGGGACTGACTGATCGACTGAGATATAGTTAGGAAGAAGAAACAATGGGTCTTGCAGAAGGAATAGAAATATGGGGTAGAGGAAAGGTAAGAATTAAGGATAGACATTTCTCAAAAGGAGACATTCAAATAACCAACAGGTATAAGATAAAATGTTCAACATCCCTAATTTCAGGGATATGCAAATTAAAACCACAATGAGATGAAGAGTCAAATAAGTCTGAAAAGTGATCAGGGATTTTTTTACATGAAAACAGTTCATGTATTTAACAACAACAACAAAAACCGGTCGATTTGAATGGTTGAAACAAATGTCAGACTGTCATGGGATCTGTGTAAATGCTGAAAGCAAAAACAAAAACAAAACAAAACAAAAAATTATGTGCACAAATTACAGGTCTGTGAGAAGTTTGTGAAGGGCAAAAAATTGATACATATCATCAGTGATTACTTTTAGATGCTCTAATTAGAATCTAGTCCTTAATTTCTATTTCCAAAATACTTTATAGATGTTGCTTAACATGGCACTGGATTAAAGAATCTTCAATAAAATGTTTTTTGAAGGTGATGCGATTTCACGTATTTCTACTCCAAGAATGGCACAAGCTAATTAGGATAATTTTGGGTGGGAAATATTTCAGCAATTATATATTTCATAGGGAAATATTTCTGCAATATTAAAAGATACTCATGGGGAGAAAATAAATGTGGTTAATTATTTTCCAATTAGCCTGAAGTATTTTCATGGGAAAAACAATGTATGGGTAAAATAATTCATCTACTGGGAGTTTCCAGATATCAATCACAAAAGTGAAACATTTCATAGTTTACTTACATAACCAAACTATCAGCACAATTTTTCCTCATGAAAAAAAAAAAAGTAAAACTCTAGACCTTAAGCATCTTAATCTATTAAAAGGAATTTTTGCTTCTTTTTGTTTTTCTTTGATCTTAAATATTAGAAAATATGTTTTTTACCACACAATTTCTTCTTTGGTAAACGGTATAGAATATCAGGACTAATTTATGATAGGACAGGAAAAAAAGATTAAATTATTTTTAATATCCAAATGGTGTTCGTCACTCTTACATGTTTAAATTCTTTCTATTGTAATTCAGCCTATTTCTTTTTCTCCTAACATAGTTAAAAGTATCTTTGCTAGTCATCAAACCCATGGTTAAAAGCTTAGGCAGGATAGCTTTTGCTGCATTTCAGATCTTCAAAGCAGGGCCTCAGTCTCTTTTGAAATGCATATTAATTAGATAGATGAAACTGTGGTACTTTAAAAAGTTCTAAGAATCTTTATTCTCAAAATTTGATTCCTTCACCACCTCTTCCATGCTATTCCAAAAAAATTAAAACTTATAAATTTTCCTACCATAATTATAAGGCAGAGAATTGTTTCACTCCATATTAGAAGAGACTTCCAGAAGGCAGGCATGTTATCTTTGCTATTTAGCCCCCAAAAGTCAATTGCTTCGGAATGTGTAAATCCTGGAAATGTATCTCAATCACACCTATCAGTGACAGTCTTTCTGTTCTATGAAATAAATAAAATCTATTCCTTAACATATTTATAGACTCTTATATAGCCTTCCTAGTAAAGACCACTTTTTTTCCAGTTGTTTCCTCTTTCGTGACTGATCTTTATTATTTCTCAGATTTCCCTGTATTCTTTTAGTCTGATATCCAGATAGTACCATGTTTAGTTAAACCAGAATCTTGAGGGGTCACATGCAGCCATCAGCATTTTTGAAAATTTCCCAAGTAATTCCATTATGGGCACATCTGGTTAAGGTCATTGTTGATGATTGTAGCCCCTTTAGATAGTATTTATTGACTCTCTACTCTGTATCATGTAGAAATATATCTTCACAACAAACCTCAAAGGTAAGATATTATTAAACAGATTTTGCTAATGAAGAAATGAAATTTGAAAGTTAAGTGCTTGCAAAGACCACCAAATAGTGGTTGAACAGAGCCCAGACCCAATCCCCGCTCTGGCTCCCGAGCCTGTGCTCTCTTCACCCTCCCAGCTGCTTCCTGGCAGGAACATGGACCTATTTGTACGTCCTCTTATCTTTAAGGTTCAAGTTTTCTCAGCTCTCAATATCTTGTGAACTTTATAAACCTACACCCCATCACAGCTTCCCACTCATTTACTTTTCAGAATTCAACTCCCTACCACTATCTCCAAAACCTCCTACTTCTTAGACTAAGTGAAGTACGCTCATGTAACAACTTGTACTTAGTTTAAACTTATCATTTTGCTATAAAAATATTGATCAACTTCTCTGTCTACCTCAGCTAACTGAGATTCTCAAGGATATAAATGGGTTATATTTGTGTCTGCATCTCCAGGGAATAATAGTCAATAGATACTTGTCAAATGTACTGCAGTTTGGCAAAACCACTGTCTCAGATTTATGGGTAGAGGCATTCAAAAACTTTTGATTTCTTAAGCATTATTCTTTTATGAATCTATATACTTTAAAATTATCTAACTATAATGAGGGTTCAGAAGTATGTGTGTGTGTATGCACACAACACATACACACACATAATTGTGAGTGTGTTTGCATTCATTTATCTGTTCAGCATTTTCTGAGCTTCCAAAACATGTCATAATCACTAGATTTGGCTAGATCATAAGGATTAAAAGTATGGTCCTAATTCTATTAGCTAGATTTTTGCTGTCCAGGAGCGCAGAATTGGGCCACTGAGGGAGATCTGTGACCTATTTCACTGCAGGCAGCATATTCAGAGTCCTCCATTCTAACAGACATTCTGCCAGCACAGGTATCCATGTACCATGATTCCATAGAGCTTTGTTTATAGTTATTTTGCTAAACACATTTCCATAAAGGTTTGCTCTTAATGGATCAAACAATTTCATGCAAACAGGCACTCTGAAAGCTTTGCTGATGTACATTAACTTGTAAACATTCATCTTCCTGCCCATTCTTTTTTCCAGCCCTTTGTGAGGCTGGTACTAGTAACCCCTTTCAAACAGTGTCAGATTACATATTGACTCTGTGATGCACAATCAAAGAAGTTTACATACTAAATCAACACATTTACTTTCCCTTCTAGTCTGATGTTCTACCATTGGAACCCAAGTCTCTAGAGATGAGGTATATTCTATTTCTCCGTCTCACTTGATTTGGGTGATAGGCAGTATGTAAGATTTAAATCCTTGCTTGCCAGTGCAGCTTCTAAAATGCCTCCCACATTAAATTATCAGGTAAAACCTATAGCTTTCTATCCTCAAGAAGTAACTATTTGAACCTTAACATATAGCTTGCAGGCCACTCAAGCAAAGTCATTATACAGTAGATTTCACTCAAATAAAATTGCTTCCAAAACTCAAGTTGCTAGTTAGCAGATATAATATTCAGCATCCCTCAAGAATATGCTTCAATCAAAACAATGTTAAAAATGAGCAAAGTAAATGAAGATATATTTTATCATAGGGCAGTTTCAAATGAATTGAGCCACTGCTCACCATACAATTCATGAGACTGATGCCTTAGCTATTGATTTCCTAATCACTGTCGTTGTAAGAAGGCATTTTGTTTTTTTTCCCTATGTCATAAATCTGACTTTAAACAGAGTAAAAAGCTTTTAGCAAGAAAATTTTACATCTGTTTATGTCTGAAATTAAAACCACCAGAATTGAAAGGAAGAAAAAATAACCAAGGGGGTTTTCAAAAATTTAAAACTCCATCATGCATAAATGGAGCTCATCAAAGAAAGTAATTTCCCTGCAGAAAACACTCCATCTTTTGTTTTATGCAAGTTATCAACATGAATATTTTATTCTCAATGAAACTGCCTTTTCCCCTTTGTGTTTCATAGTTTTCACATGGTGGCTCGAATAAATAGGGCTCCTTCCTTCCATCCCACTCCATTATTCAGGTCAATTGCAATGAAATATTTTCCTTGCCTGGTGTAAGTAGTAATTATAGATTGAGCTTCACTAATTCAATATTTTTTATTCTTTGTCCTGTTATGTTTTAGAGTCTAGAACTACTAACCACTTGAATTTTTATACAGTAAAGACAAAATAAATTTTTTCCAGGTTAGAGTATGTTGTCTAGGGTACCTATCAAATTGGAAATTATATCTTAGTTTAGTTTTATTCTTGATCCAAGTTATGTCATAAAGCTTCCATGGAATGACAACTCTAGTTGTGCAATTTACTAAGGCCAGTCCAGTCAGCCTCGATGGATGTTACAATCATTGCATCTCATTTACCTGGTACTGCCCTTTAATGGGTGGTTCTTCTGCCTCTTCACATACTGGCTTACAATTCAAGTCTCTTGCTGTATCTTCTTGCTCTGACTATACTTTGGATAATTGCATTGGGGTGTATGGAGCATCAAAGATTATTTGCAGATATAACAAAATAATATTGTTATTTGTATTAAAGCTTTTAATAAGAATTAAAATATACTGATAAATATTGGTTTGAAAGCTAAAGCAAATATAGCCATTGTTCCTATCTTCTATGATTCTAAGGGATAGAATTAAAAATCAATTTTATTCCAGTCTGCAAATATATTTATATCCTTAAGCTTTAGAATAGTAACAGATTCACTTGTATATTTTCAGATATTTGGCTAAATAAGAAGTTGTTGGTTAAGTTTAAATTCCTGTAGCTCAACTTAGAAATAATCTTGTAAAAGTTTCAAGTTCTCACCCTTATAATTTATAAGCTGGAATGTTTTCCACATTGGTGATAATTACCTTATACACCAGACCACAGCATTCAAATCCTCACACAACTATTTAACATCTCGCTTGCATAGCCGAAGAGGGCATTCATAATTCATTTGATATTTTTAAAATTACTCTGATTATAGTGGATGCTGATAGGACTCAAGCTGAATATTTGGAAAATGATTGTTTTCAAAGGAGTATAATGAAAATGAAAAGCAGTATGCATTCTTCAACTTCCACATAACTTTATATATCTTTTATCTTACAACCATCTTAAAAGCAAAAAATGAAACATTGAAAAATAATAAGTAGCCAAACATCGATCATATTTGATCTTGCTAGATTAGCTCACTATTAAGTACAACCCTATAAATAGGGCAAATAGTCAGTGATCATAAACTATGTCAAGGCTGAGTTTTTGACAAATACGATTTTTAGCTTCCTTCAGTTTCTGGTTTCAGTCTAGCATTGCCCTTTAAAAATGCAACCATAAATCAGTAGCATTCCCTGCACCGTAATGTAAAAAATGACAAAAACTACAGCATAACTCACATAAATAGAATGTTATGCTAATACTCAACCTCTCACTCAAGGCAATAGAATTTAATTTTGAAACAAGGCAGTCACTCATCCTTTCCATTAAGCACATTTCAAAAAAATAAATAAAGTGATTAAAACACATTGTCCCTATTTTATCCTAATGACCTGCCATTATAAATATTTTTCACCACCTTTTAGCTGTATCTTTCAAAATATAAATATAACAGCAGCTAATGTGAAGAAATAATTTTATAAGTAACTAGATTTTTCTTAATATTATTTATGGGCCTATTCAATAAATTATAAGTATAAACCCCTATCTTTATTCAATCTTTAGATGTAAGTTGTACAGTGGAGACATTTCAATTTAATTTTTCTTAGCAACATCAACCTTGTGGTTTTCCTTTAAGGATAAGAACAGTGATTTATTAAAATGTTTAAAGCTGAATGAAAATTGTCATTTAAGAGCATTATAAAATTTGCTTTGGAATCACCAAAGGCACTTCAAATTAGTTATAAGGTGTATCACCTGTAATAATTTTTACTAAGAGAAAATGGTTTTGAATGCTAAGGTGTTCTCAACAAGAAATGAAAACATCCTAAACCTATGGGAGTAATGGTATTTCTTATGAACACTGTTTCATTAGGATGATTTAAATTTCAGCAAATACATTTTTAATGATACCATTTGATCAGACATAAGAGGTTACAAACATCATCTAATAAAATTATCTTAATTCTTAGTTGGGCTACTAAGAAGTACTCATTCAAGTTTGACTACTAATAAAGTACTTAAGCATAATGTGTTAATCAAACTAAATGTAGATAAAACGTTTTTATTCAAAAATCTTCATGGCTGTCTGTGGACATATATATTTATTGAATTCCAAACAGATGGCATCCAGATGTGGGAAACCTGCAGCCTGGGGGCCACATGTGGCCTTCTGGATACTTGAGTGTGGCCTTTTGACTGAATCCAAATTTTACAGAACAAATCCCTTTTACAGAACAAAAGAATTTGTTCTGTGAGGTTTAGATTTGTTTGAGGAGCCACACTTGGGGATCTGGAGGGCCACATGTAGCCTTAAGGCCACCAGTTCTCCAGCCCTGGATGACCAAGAGTTTCAAGAAGACTTGTTTGAGAAGGTCAAAATTAAGTTCAGATATAGTAATTAGCTTGTTATTTGCTATGTAGCCATAGCTCCTTACTATTTTACTATATTAACATATTCACTTTAGTACTGATATCTCTTATGAATTTTTCGAATGTTTCACAAAATACAAATATTTTTCTTATAGAAGTTTAAGTGTATCCCCCAAAACCATGTTAGATTATTAATAAAATTTGAACTATGTTTCTTCCAACACAACAGTACAACACATATAGAAGTGATATAATTGTTAAAATGATTCAGGCCAAAACACATACACACTGTCCTATAAAATATTCAGATAAGAATCATGTAAGATTTGAATTTTTAAAAAAATTGGTTCAGTTATATATTTACTATGATTCTATGTGGAAGGCATAAAAAGTACTCTAAAATAACAAAAGAAAAATATTAACAAGTACTCATGAAAACATAACCAATAAAAGTTATAATTAGCACAATTTTCAATAGAAAATTATAATTGATAATGTACAAAATTATATATTAAATTACTTATGATCAATAGAAAGCTGCTGTTCTCTCATTAAGGGTTTATGTAATCTGAGAAAATTCAAAAGGTGAAGCCGAGAAGTAAAAGTGATGTAAATAATAGAATGATGACGTATCAGGAGCCAAATTTTTTCCATTTATATTGACCTACCAAATGCAATGTGGGTATTTACTAAGTACATCTTAACATTTAATGACTTGTTCTACAACTAAAATTCCACAGGTCTAAATATACGTCATTACTTTTTACACCAATTACTAATATCTTGCTCGTCAAGATATTTCTAAGTTTTTTGTCGTTTAGTTTAAGTGCTACATTGTTTTAATCAGGTCTCTTTTAGTCAAAGACAGGATAATCATTGGCAAGAACAGAATCCTGACCGGAGAAATAAGACCTAAAATTGTTGTCAGTGGAAATGCAGAATAAATAAATTTTGCTAGTGCTAGAATAAGCTGACACTGACATTCTTCTTGCATAAAAGACAGGGTGAAGAATCACTAGATTTTTACATTCAATGTGCCAGCTCTGATAGACCTAGAATTGGGCATAAGTACAAATGAATGAGCCAACTAAGTACATAACTTTACTTTGGGGAAAATGTTCAGAAATATTCCTCATATCTATTGCTACTAGTCACCATACCTTCCTTTTCAATGGGAATGAAATTAGTAATTTAATTTGAAGCATCCTTTTGACAGAGCCAGGAAACAAGAAATCATTGTATCATTTACTGAGTCAGCAAACAC
>CM052440.1:131413534-131448534 GCA_028533085.1 Varecia variegata
CCAGTATATAATAACCATCTTTGTCTTTCATTACTTTTGTTGATTTAAAAACTAAGTTATTGGAGATTAAAACTGCCACACCAGCTTTCTTTTGGCTTCCATTAGCTTGAAATATCGTTTTCCACCCTTTTATTTTCAGTCTAAATGCACTCTGATTTTTTTAAAAGTCTCTGGAATCTCTGCTATCATAGTCATAGACACTGATGTCAAATGAATTAATTTTCACGTGTATGTAACTTAGCTTTGAAAAGATATATACTTCAAGTAGATAGGCATACAGTATGTCATCAAAACTAATATTTTAGTTTTAAGGTAATATTTGATAGTATAATTCTTATACTTCTTAGATTATCAGATCGATTTAACACCAAGAATGTCTTGCAAAATGCTTTATGATAAAAGTATTTTAAGAAAAATTCACAAATATTTGTTCTTTCTGAACTTCCTTTTGGGAAAATAGGAAGAGGACATGTAAGATTCTCTGTAGCTCAAGCCTCTGGGGCTACACTGTATGGAATTAAAAAGAAAAAAGGAAATCAGACAGTAGTAACGAAAGATATAGTCAGAGTAGGAATGTACTGAAAAAGTAGGGGAAGTTCTGAGGCATAACAACAAGGGCATTCACCAGGACCAGTTTCACAGGTGCACAACCTGTGCCACTGCACAAGGCCTCACACTTAGAAGGGCCCCACACTTAGTTCTACTGCCACCATCTTGAAATTACTATTAATAATAATTAGTGAACAAGGGGTCTATATTTTCATTTTTCACTCAGGCCCAGTCCTGTAATCAGCCGAAGTAAAATGCATTTCCTCAGTAAATGGAATAAGTAAGTTGGAGAAGTCAAATTTGCAGATGAGCCTAGAAAGAGCTCCAGATACCACAGCAGGAGGCCTTCTAAAAAAGGAAAAAGACTATCTAGATACCAAGAAGTAAAAGCAGAGAAGGTGGATTGGTTCGTGATCTTTGCTGAAAAAGGTTGTTCTGAAGATTAAAATTTTAGGTAAATACCAGGATTAATGGGTAGGAATATGTATAGAAACTATGAATAGGAAATGTGTAGGTGAGGAGATCGTTCTCGGTACTCCTCAAAACTTTTAAAGAGAGATTCATAAAGTGTCATTTTAAGAAATGATAAGTGCAAGACTTTTCAGTTGCTACAAAGTCATACTAATTAACAGAACCATACCATTTCAATCAGTAAATAATGTTTTCTCAATTATAAAGAAAGTATATACAGTTATTTGATAGATTTTTGACATTAAAAATTGCATATAGAGCTCCCAACAGTTAAAGTCTACTTCAAAATTTCAAGTGGAGTCATGAGGCAGTGTCTCTAGTTTTCTTTGAGTTTGTGCAAACCAAGCATGAATACAAAATGTTACTCAATTCCTTGCAAACAGAATTCTTATATAGATTCTATATTCATACATTTTCTATTTCTGATAAGCTTTTATAAAATCCTATAGAACTGTGGTCTCCAACTCCCGGGCTGCAGCCCGGTACCAGCCCATGGAAAAATTGTCTTCCATGAAACTGTTCTTTGGTGCCAAAAATGTCGGGGAACACTGCAGAAGACCATACCATAAAATGATAGTGCTTGTAGCATCTCCCATTTTCACAAAAACATTTCTATACGATTCTCTCTACTTTGAAAACTACACCTATTAACTTGGATTTATGGGAAACAAAAAGTAGATTAACACATGGCAAAATTATTTTTGTGAACAAATTTTGCCTTAAAATTACTCCTTTCGTTGAAAAGAACCCTCTGTCGTGTATCAGAATATTTTGGAAATGAAGGTATTATAATTTTATTCTAAACAATGACTCAACTGACCTGACAATAAGGCAAAGTGCCAATATAATAGAGTTTAATATATTTTTATTAGAAAAGAAATTTTATTTACAAATACATAATGTTCAGGCTAAACCTCCAGTTTAAAGTAATTAAACCTTAAGGGAAAAATGAGGTCTTATAAGAAATTATCCTGCATGCGAGACCTAAGAGTTCACCTATATGCATGAATGTATTTGTTGGCTAATTGTCAAATATAAAAATCCTACAGAAAATGTAACATCTCCTATTGTGCTTAATCCTTGCCCAAAATAAAAATATACGGCCTGGTTTGCTTAGTGGTAAAAAGAAGACAAGAATCCCAGTAATCCTCTGTCCATTTCTCTAACAAAAGCACAATTACTAATGGCAAATTTAGTAATTTTTTTTCTCACTATAAAGGTTCTTTTCTGGATGGATGAGTAGATGGATGGATGGATGGATGGATAGATTGTTGGAGCACGGAGCCTCCTTAAAAGGCACAGACTTTGAAGCCCAACATATAATTGAATTACACCTGGAGCATTCTCAGTTATGCCTGCTTGACTTTAGTGATTTACCTATCAACTCCATGTCTCAGATTTTCATATCTATAAAACAGAGTTCATAACCTCATTCTAAAGAACATTATTGCAAGACATAAGATTACCTGGAACATAATAAATACTGAATAAAAAGAAATCTACACTAGTTTATAAAAATAAATCTACACTGGATCTGGTTATGACCAGATGCCAGAACCAATACCTGAAATGAAATTTTATAAGAGAGAAACAAATGAGGGCATTAAAAAAACTAGAATAAGTTCTAATTCTATACATGGAGAAATACAAAAAGAAGTAGAATATTAAAGAAAAATAGTCGGATTTTGTGTGCCATTTGAACTAAGCTAAAGGAAGTGAAAACTGGGATAGTAAATTCTACATGAGGCTACTTAGATAAATTATCAGAAAGAACTATGATGGCTAGAGCTTGTGTCCACTTCCGCATGCAAAATTAGAACAATCCCTGCCCTTATCTCTATCATAAGAATATTATGATAAAACTAGATAATACATGCTTGAAAGTACTTCGAGCTATTTGGAAAGTTTGATACATGTGTTTGTGTATAAGTTCCTCTTCCTCCTCAGGGACTGTGATATTATTTTGATTATATCTTCAAGTGGTGTTCCAGGACAGGCTCTCTTGGCCACTTTACTATCACTCTAATAGTTGTGTTGTTGAAAATTACTTCTTATATTTGGTTCTCTAGCAGTAATGATTGAATAGCTCACATCATTCAGAATCATGAATTTCAATATTTTATTTTGGACTCCATCCATGTGCAGGAACTTAAATTAGTGGCACCAAAAACATCTTTATTTATACACTGTAATAAATTGCTTTATCCAGTAAGGTCAAATTGCTCTCCTTGTAGCATTATCTTGAATATACTTGAAAAAAATTTTTAAATCATGGATAAATTCTTTTTCCTTTCCTCCATTTATCTGATTAAGGTCACATTTTATTTTTAATAATCGTATTTTGGAAGTTTTATAAAATGTCTGACTATGTCAAATTCAGATTTTACTGAAGTCCAAAGAGCCCTATTATCATCATGGAAGCATAGTATATTATTGATTATTTAAAAGGTAATGATTTAATTCAGACAAGGCATAGTATAAAGCGATATGCACCTTCTTAATATTAAAATCCCCAAACTGTCTCCCTTCCTCTTGATTTAGACTAAGACCAGAAATTTCCTTTTTAAAGTACTGAAAACTCTGAGGTGCTTTGCAGTGGAGTATATAAAAATATCAGTTTCTCGAATATAGAAAAAATAATCCACATGATTACAAACACTAGCAATATTTCTTTTAGTATAGCCTTGATAATCAGATCATTGTCTCAATAGAATTGCAATGGCATCCTTTTTTGCACTGTTTTTGCTCCAGAAAACAGTATCCACAGAAATCCCCTGATATCATTTGCCATCATCTTGACATATTGCTACTTCTACAGGTAGAAATATTTGCATCATTGACATATACCTCCATAGACTGGCTGGCTTATTTCATTTGACATTGTAATATCATGTCTATGGATTTACATTATAAAAATCTCATGAGAATGTCAATGACACAAAATCCCATTACAGTGGAGGGGAATTAGTGACTTTATAAAAACATTGTGAAAAATGACTAGAATACTTCATTTCTGGGAGCTTTGCTTCATTAAAATGGGAAAGCTATGTAATTATTTGAATTAATTTCTACATAGCTTTCTTTTAAAAATATTGTTATAAAATACAAACATAAAAGAAACTGGCAATATGTGTTGAATAAAAAAATTGGGTATTTTTTATTTTGCTATGGTCACTATTTTAATGGCAATGCTACTGAAGTCAAAAAAAAAGGGACAGAGGAAGGCCTCATTCACTTGTCATTTATTGCTCCAGCATACAACTCCACAGCACAAGTACAAAAGAATCTGGAAGGGATTAAGTCAGAATATTGAAAACGTAAGCCAAATACTATTTCTGTTACTAATAAATTAGAATTCAGCAGGTTGATTTAAAAGTCGTCTGGGTATAAAACTCAAGTACATCAAATTTCACAGTAGATAAAAGGACCCTTTTCTTTTATTTATATTTTTATCTTATTTTATTTTAATTTCATTTTGAAGTATGACATCCTGTTTCATCCCTTGGCTACACCATGGGACAAGTTATTTAGTGACAGCTACAGGAATAGCCTCCACTGCATTTACTCTCATTCGCAGCATGAAGGAAAATGAGTTGGATGCTTTTCAGTTGACAGGGCAGAACTATGAATCTTTCAGATGTTCCCAATTTTGTATGCTGCTAGCCAAATCACTTTTATTCCCCTTACTGATATGGATATTAATGTGTTAGTTTCCCTAGAGTCTCTTGCTTTTATGCAAAAGAAGGCTGGGTGTTTTGTATAAAAGGGACCCTATATTAGCTTCCTTTCTGAATTTATGGAGTTTAGGAACACCACACAATCATTTATAGCAACACTGACAGGGACACAATGCGAGTTACTACTTGCCTCCTTGGCGATTTAAAATCACCTACTGGAGACTATTGCTGATATTAGCTCAGTTATTTTATTAGGTGTATTAGTTATAAAATATATATATATCATAAGATAAAAATCTTCTATAAATTACTAATATTCCTAATCTTTAAAAAAATTGGAAAACTTGCATTCAAAGAAAAGTTTAGTTCTCAGTAGTTAAATGATAGACATGCTATTTTGATAAGAAATCATTGTTATTTTGGTCCTCCAAGTGGAAATACAATAGCTTTTATAGTCAGGCAGAAATGACATGGAATCATAGTCCTCTATTAGCTGGGAGATGTCAAACAAGGTAAGGAATAGAATCAAATTTCAGGATAACTTTAAGGCTGCAATGAAATAGTATCTATACAATTGTGATTGTTAATTTTATATGTCAACTTGACTGTGCCATGAGATGCCCAGACAGCTGGTTGCACTTTATTTCTGGGTGTGTCTGTGAGGGTGTTTCCAGAAGAAATTAGCATTTGAATTGGTGGACTGGTGGACATCATCCAATCTGGTGAGGATCTGGATAGAACAAAAAGATGGAAGAAGGTTGAATTCATCCTTTACTTTATTGCTTGAAGTGGGACATCAATCTTCTCCTGGTTCTTAGGCTTTTAGGCCCAGACTAGACTCTACACCATTGGCTCTCTGGTTCTTAGGTCTTCAAACTTCACCACTGGCTTTACTGGATCTCCAGCTTGAAGATGGCAGATCATGAGACTTAACCTGCACAATCGCCAATCACATGAGCCAATATAATGTGTGTGTATATTTCATACATATCTATATATATACATATATATATGATACATACACACACATACATACATCTTTTATTCTGTTTTTCTGGAGAACCTAACTATTACAACAGTACCTAGCAGGGGTGTACCAGACATGTACACAAGTCTCTCCATTAATGATTGTTTGGATTACTTTTTTTTACAATTGTTCCAAGAAAACCACATACTCATTTTCATAACCAGCAGTTTCTTCAATAATTAAAAGTAAATAAGCCTCACACTTTTAAATATCTAGGTAGCCTAGATATTATAGTCCAACTCAATTGTGACTCAGAATTTGAGTGGGATTCAAGCTCCAGTATCAGCAGATGCAGAAAAACCATTGAACAGAATCCAGCACTCTTCATGATAAAAGCTCAACAAACTAGGCATAATTTAACTAAGGAGGTAAAAGACCTCTACAGGGAGAACTATGAAAAACTGAGAAAGGAAATAGCTGAGGATGTAAACTGATGGAAAACATACTGTGCTCATGAATTGCCAGAATCAGCATTGTTAAAATGTCTATACTACCCAAAGTGATCTACAGATTCAATGCAATCCCCATTAAAATACTAGCATCATTTTTCACAGATCTAAAAAAAATAATTCTACACTTCTTATGGAACCAGAGAAGACCCTGTATAGCTAAAGCAACCTTAAGCAAAAACAATTAATTGGGAGGCATCAATTTACCAGACTTCAAGCTATACTACAAGGCCATAGCAATCAAAACAGCATGTTACTGGCACAAGAACAAAGACATAGACCAATGAAAGAGAACAGAGAACCCAGATATAAAACCATTCTCATAAAGCCATCTGATCCTAGGCAAAGTAGACAAAAGCATACATGGGGAAAATAATCCATATTCAATAAATGGTGCCGGGAAAAATGGATAGCCACATGTAGAAGACTGAAATAGGATCTGCACCTCTCACCTCTCACAAAAAATTAACTCATGATCGATAACAGACTTAAACCTAAGGCATAAAACAATAAGAATTCTAGAAGAAAATGTTGGAAAAACTCTTATAGACATTGGCCTAGGCAAAGAATTTATGAAGAAGATGCCAAAAGCAATCACAGCAATAGCAAAAATAAATAAATGGGACCTAATCAAATGAAGAAGCTTCTGCACAGCCAAGGAAACTATCATTAGAGTGAATAGACAGCCTACAGAATGGGAGAAAATATTTGCTTTCTACACATCCGATAAAGGGCTGATGACAAGAATCTATGTAGAGCTCAAAAAAATTAACAAGAAAAAATCAAACAATCCCATCAATAAATGGGCAAAGGACATGAACAGAAACTTTTCAAAACATAGACTAATGGCCAAAAAAATACATGAACAAATGCTCAACATCTCTAATCATCAGGAAAATGAAAATCAAAAGCACAATGAGATATCACTTAATTCTAGTGAGAATGTCTTTTATCAAAAAGTCCCAAAACAACAAATGTTGGCATGGATGTGGAGAGATAGGAACACTCATACACTGCTGGTGGGACTGCAAACTAGTACAACCTCTATGGAAAATAGCATGGAGATATCTCAAAGAACTAAAAGTAGAACTACGATTTGATGCAGCAATCCCAGTACTCGGTATTTACCCAAAGGAAAAAAAGGCATTCTATGAAACAGACAACTGCACATGAATGTTTATAGCCACACAATTCACAATTGCAAAGGTGTGGAAACAACCCGAGTGCCCATCATTACATGAGTGGATTAATAAAATGTGGTATATGTATACCATGGAGTACTACTCAGCCATAAAAATAAAATAGTGAACTAATACTTCTTGTATTAACCTGGGTGGAATTGGAGACCATTCTTCTAAGTGAAGTGTCACAAGAATGGAAAAACAAACACCACATGTACTCAACATTACATTGGAACTAATCGATCAACACTTATGTGCATATATGGAAATCAAGCAGTTGAAGGAGGAAGAAGGGATGGGTAAATTCACACCTAACAGGTACAATGCACACTATCTGGGAGTTGGGCACACTTATAACTTTGATTCAAACAGTACAGAAGCAAACTATGTAACCAAAACTGTTATACCCCCCACCATAATATTCTGAAATTAAAAATTAAAAAAAAACTAGGCATAGAAAGAATATATCTCAGAATTATATAAATCATATATGGAAAACCCACCACCAACATCATACTGAGTGGGGGAAAGTTGAAAGCATTCCCCCTAAGAACTGGAAGAAAACAAGTGTGCCTATTGTCACTACTTGTATTCAACATAGTGCTGGACGTTCTAGTCAGAGCAATCACACAAGAGAAAGAAATAAAGGATATCCAAATTGGGAAAGAGGAGGTCGAACTATCACTCTTCACTGATGATATGATCCTCTATCTAGAAAATCCCAAAGATTCCACCAAGAGTCTCCTGAAATTAATAAATAAATTCAGCAAAGTCTCAGGATACAAAATCAGTGTACATAAATCAGTATTATTTTAGATGCATTTTAAAGTTCCATTTATTCATTCTTGCCTTTTAATTGCTCTTCCAACCTCCCATTTTGGCATTCTTCAAACCTGATCTCCATTGATGAGAATGCCAGGGTTTCTAAGCGTTGTCTATTTTTATTATCTTTAAGTTTGCAGAAGAGATGGAGCAAGATTGAGATATAGAAAAACAGTCAGGGTGTAGTGGCTGAGGATGGAGTATTACTTGAGGCCTGGAATTTGAGACCAGCCTGGGCAGCATAGTGAAACCTCATCTCTACAAATGAATAAATAAATAAATAAATAATTAGACAGGTATAGTGGCATGCCTGTAGTCACAACTACTTGGGAGGCTGAAGTGGGAGGCTCACTTGAACCCTAGAGGTTGAGGGTACAGAGATCTATGACTGCACCACTACACTACAGCCTGTGCAAGAAAGCTAGACCCTGGATTTAGGAAAAAGAAAAGAAAGCAATTTCCCTGCCTCCTTATATCCTTATATGGTGAGAGAGGCAGAGCACATAAGGTCTGCTTCATTGCATATTAGTCATTTTATCCAAAATATTTTCTCAGACACTGTCTTCCCCTACTAATTGATTTAAAATAATTTTACATAATTGAGATTTTAAGGAGAAAAGTAATATTTGTTTTCTTCATAAATATTTATTTTATGAATTATTTGAACAATGGATCTAACTTTTGGATGACTGGGAACAAATTATAATATTCCTCACTTAAATCAATAAATAAATTTTAATAAATACATTTTACTTGAAATTTATTAATAGTGTTAAGCAGCCAGAGTAAGTACATAAAGTACTCAAAGGAGAAAAATATATTTTATTGGCTCATTGGTACCATCGGCTAATGAATAGGAGCTTTTGTGTAAAAACATATTTTTCTGTTTCTGCTTATGGCCTTCCTTCTCTAGGAGTCAAACTGAAAAGACATTTAATAGATTGCACCAAACTCAGGTGCATGTGTTATTTCCTTTAATGTATAAAAATGAATATGTATATATATTTTTTATTTGCATGTATATTTGTATGCATGTGTTGCATATAATTTTACTATATATAAGGAGCTATTGAAAAAGTTTGGTTTTTCAATTTGAAGTCTTTCTTCTCTATTAGTCAAGATAACTGAGGTGGTGCAGCAGTAACCAACAATCCTCCATGTATCAGTGATTTAGTGAAACAAAATGTCAGCCTTTCTCACACGAAATGCCCCGCCATGTATGCGCCGTGCACGCTTCTTTATCTAGTCACTGTCTTCATTATCAGAACCAGACAGATGAAATAGCCCCTACCCGGAGCTTTTCAGTGGTACAGAGAAAAAGATGCTGACTATTCTCACAATGATAAATACTCAACCTAAGGTGACACTTGTGCTTACAACTTATTGAACAGAACTGGTCATATGCATCAAAGACAAGGAAGATAAAAAGTAAGATCCTGACATATGCTCAGTAGAAATGGACGCTATTTGGAAAACGACACTACTTTATATTAAACTATAAACTAAGTTGCTACTGGCAGCAAGGCCATTTTGAACACATATATTTACTCAGTACCTAGCACAGATTTTGGCACTTAGGAGGTGCCCAGAAAACAGTTGCTGAGTGAAAAAGAGTTTTGTTAGAAACAATCTGAATGTCAGTAATTCTTAAAAGCCATCCTCTCAGTAACCTTAAACTACTTGTTGAGGAAAGATTGGGATCTGCAGAACATAGAATCAAATGAAATTGGCATGCACTGCATGGCAAGTTGTAATCAATAACCTCTAATTCCTTATTTTTAAAATGTAAATGAAACCACCTGCCCTACGGTAGAATGCAAAAGTACTTTTTAAACTGCAATATGCTTATAATATTAAATAGATCTCATTTCTGCCATCTAGAATGAACCCACACAGAACCCAGCTGGGATAGGTTTATAATCCAAATAAAAAAATCAGAATTGTAATTATAAGCACAGATGGAAATATACAGCTCTGGATAGTGTCACTAGGTATAAATCCAGGAACAAATTTAAAGCAAAGAATATTGATTGGGGAACATAGATCTCCTCAACTGAGCAATCTGGAATGCCTACCCACATTCCCTAGATTTTTCCCAGGCCTTGACTGCCAACGTTATGTGTCATCTTGCAGTCAGTTCACTGACACCTTGTAGCTCAGTTGAATAAATGAATCAGTAAACAATGAAAAATATGTTGAGGCATGCTGTCACTTAAGAAATAAATGTAGTTGGCTAGAATTACAGAAAAAGGAAACAGGATATAAAAGTATAAGAGGAAAGAATGTGAGTGATTAAATATGAGGTCATGCACAGGGGACCACAAGACGAGTGAAGAAAGCATTGTTACAACTGAGATACTTAGATTAAGATGAATGAGATCAGTATCACAGTACAAATGTATATAAGATATTTTTTAAAAGTGTTGTTTTAGAAAACCCATTAGGTTCTTTAAAGCTGATAACCAGCCCAAACTCCAAAATATAAGCTATTAGAGAATCCATGCGTAAGGGCTTTGAGGTTCAGCCATATTACTGCTATGCTAAGGACTAGCAATATTCCTTAGATAATTGGATAGCATTGCCTACTGCTTTTATATCTCATCTCACTTGGGCATGTATTTGATATTCAGAGAAAATTCAGGGTAACTAATGAATGCTGCAAGCACAAATGAATATTATTTCTATGCAGATTTTTTGGCAACTGCGTAAAACATTTGGAGAGAACAACCCAACATCAGAAGCATGGATGGAGGATTGAGGCTTTGCATTCTAATCATATGCCTGCCTGTAGCTCCATACTTAATCTACTTGGGTTTTCCCTCTGTCTCCTGGCTGCACCATCTGGCTAACTGAACTAAGAGTTCTCATGGTATATGTTATCTGACAATAGAATAGTGATCATTTAAAATTCAAATAAAGAACTATCAAAGAATTGAGTCATAAATCAAAGCCCCTGTTTTTGTCTTATAAACATTCGAAACTTCTAAGTGGCTGTCAGGCGTCCCATTTACATTCTAGATCCCTTTAGGAGGCAGCAAGATATAGTTAAAATACACAGAGAATTTGAAGCCAGGAAGAATTAGGCTTTGTCTGAGTACTTATTCACAAAACTTGACTGAATCACTTCATGTCTTTTAATGAATGTTAATTAAATCAAAATTTAAAAGAATATAATAAAGTCTATGTCATCTGTAAGATTATATGCATAATTCACTTACACATTTTTTTATACATTACACAGTAATATACAAGCATAGGAAAAGTTATTCAATATAAAACTCTATCTAGCACAAGGTTTCTAAGAAGTAATTTAGGAAATCACAGAAATGCCCAAATATAATAATTTTTTTTTTATATTTCCAAATCAATATAAATCTCACATTTATCCAAAACATGGATTCATGATCATTGCATAGCAAATGGTTTGAGAAATGTGCTGATGGTCAGGTTCATTGAGGAAGATGAACCTTGGTGTTAAAATGGTTAGAAATCAGTGGTATGGGGAGTCCTTGTTATATAAGTCTTAACACTGTGAAAGTTGATCATACAAATTGGGTCACTCTTATCTTACCCAACTAAAGCAGAGTCGAGAAGCCAGAGAGAAAAGCACTGAGGGCATAAAACATCGCTCCAAAGATGTAATTCTCTGCAAGCCTGGTAGCTGGAACTGCCTGCAGTAACCTGAAACCAGTTTTGCTAACAGCCACTGAAACGATGTGCTGCAGCGCTAAGACTAGTTTTGCCCGCTGCCATCACTTACCAATCAGTGCCTGCGAGCTCCAGAACCTTACCAGTGCCAGTGAAATATCTCAAAGAGCAATCGGTCACATTTCTCCTTTTTATAAATCCTCTAACTTTTCCTTTCTTCTTTGGACATACTGAAGACCACCACCCGGTCTACATGTATGCCCCAAATTGCAATTCTTTCCTGCCCAATAAAATGTTTTCATTTTAGAGATTTATCTCTATTTTATTTGACTTTGACAACGTTAACAGCTTATTGAAAAATATGAATGATCTATGAAATAGCGGGAGAGTAATTCTGTCACTCTGATTTCTGATGTGCTTCCTATCTAATGTTTATGCCTTCTTTTTTAATGTGTTTAATTTCCTGGAATAAAATTTTCAGGCATATATTTCATTTAAAAGATAGTTGGTCTTGTGTTAACAGCAAAATACCATAAATTATAAAAATATTTACTTGTCTCAATAATGGAAACATCCATAAAGATAATCTAGTTTATTACATAAACTCATTCCTAAGAACAACGGTAGCTAATGTTTCTTGAGTGCTTCCTATTTTCCATGTACAGGATTCGTTTTGTGTGCATGTGTGTGTGGTTTCATTTGAAACTCAAAAGAGACCTGTAGTTAAGTAAACAGAGACTTGTTCAAGGCCACTCAGTGTAGATTTTTTTTTTTTTTTTGTCTCCAGTGCCTTAGTCAGTTGACTAAGAAACTCTGTGCATCACATAATACTTTGTTGTCTAGACAACAGGATATTGGCATATGACACTGATAGAAATAAAATATAAAGAGAGAATGATCTTTTGTATGTTGGTTTGCCTCAAATAAACCGCTACAAAGTGCTAAGTGGAAGGTGAATGTTCATTTTGTGGAATGGATTTTATACAAAGGACAAAGGGACCCAATTCACATTCAAAACAAAGTACACATTATAGGGACAGTTAAATGCTGATTACTCTTTTGCAATTCTGTTTTAATTAAATACTACCATTAAGCACCACACTAAATAATGTGTTAACGTTTCAGTTTGTAGGTACGATACTAATCTGAGGCTCTCCACCACAGAGTGTTTAAAGGTTGGACTTAGAAGTCCAATGGTTTTGACAGCACAGTGCCTTCTCCTCGCACAGCTCTGTGTGTACAGAGACAGCTACACATAAATTCTAAGTTCGCCTAGAACTGGGATGAACCAGTCTATCTCACTACTGCATAAACACAAACTCTAATGAAGAATATGAGTAATGAGAAGAACAGTATAAATTGAGCCGTGAATTCTGTTCTTGTTTTGGCTCTGACACTACCGGTCTTGAAATGTGACACACTATAGACAGTGGCATTGCAAAAGAACAGCACATTCATAACCAACCCCTCATTTGACAGTTCATAAACTGAAACTTGGAGAATTGAAGTGATTTGCAAAAGATCACATAGATAGTTGGTGGCACAATAATAAGATAAATATCCCAGCTTTAAGCAATTCACATTATTTTTATGGGTACTAATTAGTTCCTCTGTAAAACCAAAAATTTGAACAAGATTATTTCTTAGATACATGTAGCACAAAAGGCTGTAGTTGTTGTTTAAGGTTTCAAATGAGAAATGTACATGCACAGGAAAAAATAATCCAATAAATTCAGATTTAATGATTGAGTGACCTAGTCTCTCAGAGCTCATATTATACAAGTGTGTGTGCACATAAACACATGTAGAAGTTCATAGGATATAAAGTTTGTGGAAGTATTATTATATTTGATTCCTTCATCAGCATTTCAAGAGATATTTGGGTTCATGAACTTAATAGTCATAAGATATAACATTTCTTTAGAAGACACAACTATGTTCAGTCAAAATATAAAACTTTATAGAGGCAAGAAGTCAAGTCTATTCTATTTTCTTGGCTTAGTATAAGCAGTCATCAGAATTTTATGGTACGATAAACTTTAAGGGAAGATGAAAGCCTTCATTTGCTTATGAGTCACATGGGTGCCTAGTCATCATAAGCATAATCACAAATTATGTATTAATCTGCAAGATTAGAATATTAGCCTATTAATTAGTTGCTTAATAAACAAGTTATTAGATCTCTGAAAGAATCAATTTCTTCATCTGTAAAACTGAAATAATAAAACCGCTCTTAGGGCTTACTGGAGGCTAACCAGAAATAGTATATATAAAGGATTTAGGATAATGTGTCCTTCATGGTAAAGCATCAATAAATTTAAATATTATTACTACTTTCATCAATAACTATATAATGTATTGAAACATTATGTGCTCAGTTGATTTTACTGTAACTTGAGTGAAATGTATATCTTTGAAAAATTATTTGCTCACTTAATCTGTTTTGCAATTAGAGCTAAAATCCTTAATAGGGATACAGATATTAAAAAAGCAGTAATATTAAACAAAAATTATATCAGAAAGAATAATCAAAATGTATGTACACTTTTATCAAGAAGATGATATACTTTTAAAAGAATGGTGAAGAGCAAAAAAACATAAGAATGAAGAGAAAGGTATGAGGAAGAGTTTACTTATGAGCCATTTTCTATTCCCTTCAAAGATAAGGATTTTTTGCTCTCACAATGTTAAGTTCTTCCTCAAAATTTCCTTCCTCTATCTTCTAAATTCAAAACCATCATTGTGCAGTGATAGACTTATTCCCAAAAGTATGTATTATCATTATCATTATTGGCAATATCATGTTCTAAATATCTGGAGGAAGAAAAAGCAAAATAAGCTATAGCTTTACAAGTATGATCGTTACATATCTATACTCAAATTTAAGCCAATAAAAATAACAATCTTATTAAAACAAAACAGCTAAGACTAGAAAAATAAAGACAATCATGTCCCAAAACTGAAAAGAGAGAGATTTTTCTGAAGAGTTGAAAATTTAGTATTGTGAAAGAGGTTACCTATAAGATCCACTTCATAAAAAAAAAAAAACCTGTTTCAATACTGCCTTTTCAATTCCATTTGGCTGAAAATAAATAAATGAAAACTCCTGTTTGTTAAGAATGTCCATTACTTCAATATATGTGTAAATTGAATGTTGGAGAAAAGCCTGCAGTAGGGTTTCAAGACTTGAGTAATTTGCATTCTTATATTTCAGGGAAAGTTGGCTTAAGCAAAATATTAATGTGACAAGTAGCTATGAGCTCGGAGGTAGAAGAGCATATTAATGCACTGATCTTATTTCACTGAAGGAATATGACACTTCTGGACAGCTCAAGAGATTGACTGCAATATATGGAAGGAAAGAGAAGCAATCACTGAAGCCACACTGTGCTGCTCTATGATGCTCAAGTCATAGCAGACATTAATAAGTTACTAGCTATTTTCACATGCTTGTCATAACCTTTGTGTCACAATTTCTGTGAAGAGAGAATATAAGACAAAGAACTTCAGAGAGAGAAAGTTAAAGCAAGTCTGTCGACGATTGGCAGGCCCAAATTTGATCTGCCTTCTGTTTTTCTCACTGTTCCCTGAGAAGCTTGTGTCAATCTCACTTGGCCAAGTTTTCAAACACGGCACCTAATTTGGGAAGTGTCTGCACACAATCAAGTTGTCACCAGCCCATCTTGTGGGCATATTCAGGCTTTCTGGTAATGATACTAATTTGGAAAACCAAATTTAGATCATTGTGCTTTCATTAGCCTCTATGAAATCAGAATTTAAATTTTGCCTTTTAAAGTTGTAAACATAAGATATCTTAAGAAGTGCCATCAAGTTAGTAAGTCCCTTAAAATAATAGCTGTTTGTGTATATGACTTTGCGATGCTCAGGGGATGACTAATGAGAGGCTTACCCTCAGACCCTTAAGTCATATATGAATAATGAACAGCAGGATTAAAAGAGGAAAAGCCTAGGACACTATGTAACATTTGAGATAAAAATATTTTAATTGAATAACTTTTACTATGAATGCCATTAATGTTAGAAGGTTTGTTTCTGACCTACAAAGAATGGTCAAGGGGCTCCATGCCAAGTTCAGGCAAAAAAGGGCCCTGGCTGGCTGGTCTACAGCAATGGCAATGGAGGTAAGAAGTTGACAGAATGGAGAAGGTTTGGATCAATAAAATGTGGTGAATAAATAAATAATTAAAATTTTTGTTGATTAAAAAAATAATAAAATTTGGTGGAGGAGGAGTGAGGAAGAAAGAGGAGTCAGGGATGATTCCAAAATTGGTAGCTTCAACAACTTTGTTGTATTTCATTATCATTTAATTAGATTAAAAACACCTGAAGCTCTGACTCGGGTGGAGCAAAGGCAATATATGTAACCTAAACATCTGTACCCCTGTAATATGCTGAAATTAAAAAAAATTAAATTAAATTAAAAAAAACCACCAGAGGAGGGGCTAGTTTGGAAGTGTGGGGAAGAGTTATGAAATCATTAGTTTAAGCTGTCTTTAAGACATCAAAATAGAGCAATCTAGTAAAGCTTTGAGTATATAAATTGTAGCTCAGGGCAGGTTCTAGATTGGAGATAAAAATCCAAGAGTTCTCAAGCTACTTATGTCTGGTAGCTGAATCAATGAGGGTAGAGGAAATTACTTAGGGAGAATACTAATGGACAACAAATACACATTAAGGAAGGTTAAATCAAGACACAGAATTGAGGTGAATGATCTTCTTTCACTTTACTAAATAGTCTAAACAAAGTGATTCACACAATTCTCCATTTTTAGCATATACATAGGAGTTAAAAAAGTAAACTTTTCTGAAAAAACTAATAATTTTAATAATAGGTGTTGATTTCAAGAACAAAAACAGTTAATTTAAAACAGTCTGGAGAATTATAAAATATAACAATTAAATAATTTTAAATTATTTAATTACATAAGCATATTAACTCTAATAGAAATACCCTACACTGAATATAATATCCTGGGACTGTGAAAATTATATTGTGTGTCCTAATACCAGACTAGTTAATGATACCAATTATCTCTTATTAGATTATAAGGTAAAAATACTTTGACTAAAACACAATTTTTATTTTTCACATGACTATCTAGAGGTACTCAAGAAAAGGTAAAGTGAAAATTTAAAACAAAGTTTCAGGTTTTATTAAAATGTTTTATTAGGCACAATGGTTCTTCAGACAATAACAAGACACATGTACATTTTTGTAGGAATTACTTTCTCTCTTTAAGCCTCATCTTTTCTGCTCTTACTAATATTTAGAGATACTTTGGTTATTAAGTTCATGATCCTAAGAAAGGTTGGTATCTTTGTTCTCAAAATAATGTGAGGTAACTGAGTGAGGGGAGAAAAGCCCACTAGAGTTGCAAGACCTATATCTGTACCCTTACTTTGCTATTTACTTAAATCTTGTGAACCTCATGTTTTCATCTGAAAAATATGTATAACAATACTTCTATTGTCTTAAAAGCCAATTTGTGAAGAATAAAAGAAGGTGAGGTAAGTGATAGATTTTATTACAATGTACGAGGCAGCTTAATTGCTGTTTGGAATTAGGTCATGTAAATAAAGAACACTGTTATCACATGATTCAAGGAGAAAATAAAAAGAAAGACAACTGTGACATAATAAATTTCTTTCAGAGTACTCAAGAGTAAAGGAAAAAGGTTACATGGACTAAGCTGCTGATGACACTTCTTTGCAAAAGTCACACTGACATCAAAGAATACAATTTACCTCCACTTTGAACACCTCTATGATACAGGAAAATATGAAGTCAGGCATAACAGTGGCAACATAGTGGATTTTCAATTCTAAATTAAATATTAAAAAGCTACATGGATACCCTTGAAACGCTGAAACTTTCAGACGCACAGAAAGTATCATTTTAGGCAAATGATAGCTTTGGAAACCTCACATACTATGTAAAAGTTCAAGAATCGATTGAGTTTCCAATAGTTAAAGTTATAAATTGAATTAGTCTTTTTTCATAATATTTATAAATTTAATACATATTATGAAACTGACTTGCTTTTCTGGGAAGAAGACATATTAATATAATTAGTAATTTTTTAAGTGAACTTCCCCTGCTTGACTATTCATTGCTCTCGATAGTATTTTTTCTACGCAGTAAACCTTTAGTTTTCTCACATTGGCAGTCACAGGATTTACAAGTTTAAGTAATTAGTCTTCCTGAAACTTTTGCTATAGTTTTACATCAATATCTAACTCTACATTACAGACAAGTAGCCTTACAAGTGCTATAAGCAATGTATGACAAGTGTCTACAAACACAAGTGAAATTGGCTTTCATTCCTCACAGAAGTCATTAAATAGTAGATGTGAACAATATAAATTACTTCTTGTCATCTTTTTACATTTGATCAGCTGAAAGATCTCTTTATAAAATGTGGGGAAGAGGAAAAATGCTGGAAATGTGACACCTCTTTATGTTCAATTTGAAGGTTTGTTCAGTTTTATATTCACACTACTCTACTTTCTGATGGTCTCTTTTGATAGTCAAGCATCTTATATCTTATTCCTCAAGGCTAAGATCTCTATTTTCACTGCTTCCTTTGGAAAGTTAGAATTTCTGCCTTCCACAATATTAAATAGAGACTTTTTTAAAGTACTTATGACTGGACCAAAAAATGCATTAGCTGTGGAAACTGACAAGAATTTGTGCTTGTGGAGACTGCAAGAAGCTGCAAAGCCTCTATTACTAACATATTGCTTTTTATTATAAAATATGACTCCCATTAGTTTTGGGCTACAGCCAAATATCTTCTCATAGTTTAAAAAGGAGTTACCTTGACAAAATTCGACTTAAATCACATCTTGATCTATATTATGAACACAAAAGAATCCTTTCTGCATTAAAGTGACAATAAGAGTCTGATTTATAATCCTAAAGCAAAGAAACTCGAAGTTAAATAAATCAAATGACTTAGCACTTGTTCCTAGGTTTTTTTTTCAAGGGTGTGAAATCTATGAGAAAAAAAGAATAAATGCTATACCTAGCATTCCATCTGTAAACTCAAGGTATTATGTAAGTATATTAAGCATGCATTTTTAGTTTGGTGAGTTTTAAAAAGATAATTTGAAGTAAGACAACTGTCTCTGCTCAGAATTACAATGTAATTTGTAGTGTTTCTGGACCCAAAATAATTCTTCTTTTTTTTCTTTTCCTTCCCTCCCTCCCTTCCTGCCTGCCTTCCTTCCTTCCTTTTTTACCAGAAGCATGTTACAGGTACACAGCTAGTTGACATTTTTCACAACCTTAAACATCATCAGAAAAATTTATTTCTGGTAAATTTAGACAGTTAAACTAACTACCTTGTGTTTCTGTAAGGCTTTAACCATAATAACTCTATGTAAAAGAAAGTATCTCTACAGAGAACAGAAAAGGAAACAAACATTTATTTTTAAAAATCTTCAGTCAGTGTCAAGAACTGTTCTAAATGGAGGCAAATTATACAAAATCCATGCTTTCATGGAACTTATATTAAGGATGAGTCTAAGACAAATATGATAATTATTTAATAAATATCTCCCCTATAGGAGGATAGATCAGAAAATGGAAGATAAAGATGGGGTCAGGTTATTGGGGGAAAACTTTTGAAAGAAAAACATATTAAACTGTGTTTTAAGGGTCAATGAGGGGGCAAAATGTGCTCTAAGCAGAAGGAATATCATGAATGAAAGGTTGTCTTGAGGGATGAAAAGAACAGTTTAATGAAGATGGTGAAGAGACATTAAAAAGTATTAAGCCATGCATTTGCGATAGCTAGAATAAACATTACTTAGACATGGCTTTGAATTATAAGACATAAGATGAGATTTCTTTTTTTCTAATTTTTTTTTATTTCGGCGTATTACAGGGGTACAAATGCTTAGGTTATATATATTGCCTTTGCCCCACTCGAGTCAAAGCTTCAAGCATGTCCATCCCCCAGACGGTGCGCACCGCACCCACTGGGTGTGAATATATCCATCCCCTCCTCCCCCTTCCCACCTGCTCGATGCCCGATGAATGTTATTACTATATGTGCACTTAAGTGTTGATCAGTTAATACCAATTTGATGGTGAGTACATTGGTGCTTGTTTTTCCATTCTTGGGATACTTCACTTAGTAGAATGGGTTCCACCTCTACCCAGGAAAATACAAGAGCTGCTATATAGGATGAGATTTCTTTTTAAATATACCAACCAAATGAGAGATAATAAGAGTGGACAGCAGGAATATCTTCATTCTCTCTCAGATAGGACATGCCATAGGCTATAGTAGAAATGAAACTTCATTCACTTTTTTCTTTGTCCTCAGACACTTCCTCATCTCTATAAATATGCACATGGATAATTATACTCTAAACAGTGACCTAGATAGAAACAATTAAAAATATTTCAGTAAACTAAATTCAATACTCTTGATGTTTAATATATTTACATGCAACTAAATTTTACATATTAAATACAGTAAATATTTTTGCAAAATGTTTTTAACACTAAAAGTTTTTTTTTCTTTAAGAAATGTTTAGAGGATGATTTCTTGGTCAGTGCTCTATTATTGGAAATCCCATTACAATTTAAAAATGTTTAAGTAGTTTCACAAGCAATATAATATACTTTTTAAATTATTAATGCTGTTTCTATGCCTTATTAAAATTAACACAATAAAAGTTAGTTAGTATTTGAATTAACCTGTCAACACTATTCTACAGTACTACTACAACCTTTTTGATTATGTGAAAACTAATATAATACATTTAAAATAAATGTATTGTAATTGTAATGGAAATGTAATGTACATGTAAATTTAAATTACCAAGATACATAGAGTTCCATATATTTACTTGCAACAAATTGAAATATTAGGACTTTGTTTTGTATAGTTTTTCTTTCATGCAAATATAATGTTAAAGTTAATAAAAAAAAGAAAGAAACTAAATTAGCAACTCTTTTATAATACTTCTACCAACGGAAGTGTACATTTTAATTAACATAGAACAAAGGAACTATTACAATTACTACTGGACCCAAATTCTCATTGCAGGGATTAGGACTAACTTCTGGTTTACTTGTTTTTAAACAACAAATAAGGAGCCCTTCTCATTTTTACATGAAATCAATAGCTTTTACTCAAGCAAATAAGTATAAAGTAAGAGAACAGTTGAGACAGAAAATAATTTTTAGATCATGAAACCCCAGACTTTTCAAGAAGCATGTTTTATAGATTGAAAAGCAAAGACTCTTTCATAATTTGTTAGTGCCAGAGCTGAGACCAGACCCAGCTCTCACTTGTCATCCAAGGAGGGGTCTGCCCACCATGTCACACTGACACATCTTGAGGCTGCACAGTTAGAGCACTGATGCTGTGATGATGACTATAAAAAAATAGCTTTAAGCAAGGACGACCCCAAATGGTAGACTATCTCTCTGCCATTAATTTTTAACAAAATCCAGTGGCACATTCTGCCTTACTTCATATTAGATAACTTAGGTATTATGAAAACAAAGCCTGAAGAAATATATAAATATACAATTAAGTTGTTTCCCCTAAACATATAATAATAGCTATAAGATAATGATTATAATAAACTATATTTCAGAGAGAATTTCCCCTATTGGATTCAAGACTGCTTTTGCATTTTAGTAGTTTAACACTGCTATAACTGAGTCTGCAATCCATCGGCTCAATTGTTTAATAGTCAATTATGTGTCAAATAGTTCAACCAAAATGGTTGCTTGATGTAGTGTACTAAATAATCAGTTGATTGAGGGAAAATGATTAAGGCTGTGAAAAAGAAATAATCATTTACTTTTTTTATAAAAAGAAAATAAACACCCTCAAGTATTCTTAACAACTGTATAAAGTCATAGAACTAATAATATTGGGCTTGAAAGTAGAAGGTGAGGTTCAATTCAAGTTGTCCCTCTTCCCAGCTACATGTCCTCAGCTAGGCTTTTTAATTGTAAAGTGAGGCCAACATTACCTGACTTCTACCCCGTAAGAAGTTTAAGAGATTAATATGATAATGTATTCTAAATTGTCTTGTAAACCAAAACATAGTATGTTTGCAGAGGCTATGTGAATTGGTTAAAAAAAGATAGAAACAATCTTAACCAGTGCACAATTATTTAACAGTCAAATTTTTTCAACATCGTAAATTACACAGATCATGTTTGATATGTCCCTATGATCCTCTGCTTTTCTAACTGCCCAATCCCTGCCTGTGCCCATGACAGTACATCAACAAACTTTCCGTGGTCTGGGTAGGAGTTGTGTCCCACCAAAAGGAACACCGGTAGGAGGTTGGAGAGAGGAAGATCATGGTATCCATGTCCCGATCTCTTTCTCTGTGGAATTTTCACAGCACAGCTATGCGCCTCAGGTGAAGATCACAGATCTTGTCAAGGTGCCCTCTTCTCTTGACTCCTGTAACCTCATCTTCTCCTGATTTTTCAAGTTTACAGGTAATAACAGTGCCCCATGCTACAATACCATCCCCTTTGATTTTGCTATACTTGCTACATCTTTGTAAATACTCTCACTGAACTCTCTTCAAATTCCCGATTTGACAATGTAATCCATTATTTGCTGAGGACCTGACTGATAACAAAACCTTAGCATTAAATAATAATCCCAGAACCACAGGGCATTTTTGACATCCGACTTGCATGTTTCTAGTAATAACTAGTGATTTTTATAATTTCATACCCACTGTCTTACACAATCCACTTTAAAAAGGATAATATATGTTTTCAGGTAAGGAGTCTCTTTTAGGCTGTACCATGCGGCAAATGCAGCTACCTGGCATCTACCTCAAAGTCAATCCTTGGGTCTTGCAAGTAAATAAATGGTGAATGATAGAGTTCAATAAAGAGATCCACAATACTTCTTGACAAGATGTCACTACCAACTTTTCACCATTCTTTGGTGCTAATTCTGTGAAAGAATACAAAACTGAAATAAGGATAAGGCAAAAATCAACATGAGACTTTAGTTCTAGGTTCCAGTGAAACCAAATAGTAGCCAGGAGCTATGTTCTGTGGAAACTGAAGCTATTGAAAATTCCTGTCTCTTCACTGAATTAGGAATTTGGTTGCAGAGGTCAATATTTTGTGAAAATAAATAGCAATATGAACTCCACAGTGCTGATTCCATAGTAACTCATATTTATCTGAGAAATATAACAAATGCATTTTTTATTAGGCTTGATCTTTACTTCATTTTTATTTTAGCTTATTTGAATGTGATATAGTAAATATTTGATCATATTAGGTAATGAATTTGAGTAAGTAATGTTACCAGCACTTAAACTACTCCCTGATCTTGAAAAATTGTGGTTGCATTTCCACATTTTTAGAATACAATGAGCCAAGTTACTCAGAAACAGAATATATGCTTTGAAAGGTTTTGTATACAAGAGTTGGCACTGATGTGTATAGCTGGAAATCACAGTTCCATGTTTGATGTTATTCACTGTTTAAAATTATCCAAATTCTCAAACCAAAACTCAGCATATGCCTTTCTTACAAAATGAACCAAAATTTTATTTTGGTCTCATTTATCAAAATTCTACTCCATTGCCTCTGTGCTTTGCAAGCCAAATACGGGGCGGGGGGAAGAAGGAGGGAAATTCCGTGTTTTAATACAGCTTTAAAAACTAAGCGGTAACTTCCCAAAGCATCTAATTGCATCATTAAGCAATAACTTCCAAATTGAGACGATCTAAATTATTAAAAATAATAGCTTTCATTTGCTTTTCTACTTAAAAAAGAAAAATGTGGTGTTGCAGAGCAGCGGTCCCCAACCTTTTTGGCAGCAGGGATGGGTTTCATGGAAGACAATTTTTCCATGGATGGGGAGCAGGGCAGCGGCTGGGGATTGGAATGAGGACGAGGGGCGGAGCTGGAGGAGACGGAGCTCTGTGGCCCAGTCCCTGGCAGGCCGCAGACGGCTGGGAATTGGGGACCACAGTTACAGAGAATAGAAATTTAGTATCAAGTCTGGAGAAGGCAACTTTTGGAAACAGAATAGCGCCATCTGCACAAAATCCTCTTCTTTTCAGTTAAATCTGAACCATATTATGGATTCTGAAAATTTTAGAAAGATTGTAAGTTAATAGTTTATAATTAAGACTGTAATAAAAATAATGGCATACTATTGACTCATCAATTTTGTATTCATGATCACCTCATAACTCATGAAGTTAACAGATTCTGAAATATAAACTAGGGAAATCTTAAACTCCTTAAATCAAATACATACATTAAGAAAGTGACTCAAGATTGGATTACTGGGCCACAAATGTAATTGATGTACTAAATACATGAAGGAAGGTGTTGCTGATTTGATATAAATGGTTTCATTCCATGATACTTTTTACTCACAGCCAAGAAAATTTCTTAAAATTTGAATTCTATGGCTAACCACTATTCTTTTTAGCTCTATATTATTTATCATTTTATATTAAATTTTACGTGATTATGTGTAAAGGAAGTACCTTGTTAACAAGAATGATTTTGATGTTTAATTTTTAATGTATTTCCTATGTTTGTTTACATAAGTATAAATTGGTTCATCTTATTTGAATTCTTTGGCCAAGAAATTGTGCTTTTAATATGTTTATATGATAATTAAAAAGAATTTGTCATATTCACTTAGTTTCTACATGATTGGCATTAAAGCTTTTACCGCTAGAGTTTAATGAGAGCTTTGGATTAGATGTGTCAGAAGTACCTTCTAATTAAACAATATAAAAAAGAAGAGTTGATTATACCTGAAGGAATTCTGTTAAAATACCTAAGATTTTACCAAAGAGTCATCTGATGACTTATATAATTTAATAAGTGTAGTTCCAGTACAAGACAGAAAGGAATACAGAATAGAAAAGTATTTTCTTACCGTATGGAAGGTTAACAATACCCTCACGCTATATGCTGTATTTATTTTGGCTTATTAGTAATGTCCGTACCTTCTTCTCCAGTATCTCTTCATCAAAGGATGTATTGTGGTTGCCAACATATCACAAAATATCATTTAATTCATTTTGGTATCATAGTACTTTGCTGAGTGAGTCATTAAAAAGGGAAGGAAGAAAAAGGGGTCTAGAATGCAGTGTGCACACTGTATCTATTGGTTTACAAGAATTACCTGATGTAACTACTCAACTGAGGAAGGAGGTATTTCCTGTAGATCAATGTATTTCTAAATTTTTAGGGCAATTTTGTTTTTACTTTCAAGATATTAAGGGGGTACAAATGTTTTAGATTACACAAGTCATTTTTGTAATGCTTGAGTCCCAGCTAAAGGTATGCCCTCACTCAAATAGTGTTCATAGTACCTGTTAGGTAGGTTTTTGCACCTTTCCCCTTTCCCCCTCCCCCTTGATTGATTTCCACTGAGTTTTACTTCCCTCTGTTCATGTATACGCTCATTGGTTAGTTCCAATTTAATAATGAGTACGTGTGGCATTTGTCTTTCCATTTTAGGTCAATTTTTTAAAATGTCAGACTCTGCTTCTCTAGTTTTTATGTAATACCCATAATAAATTCTGAGTCATTCATTTATGTACACATTCATTTAAAAAACATTTAGTGACTACCTATTTCAAAGCAGGTATTTTGCAAGATACTTATGAGGCATAGAAATAGCTTCCATATTTCTAGTCTGGTTGCCTAGGTAGATGATGGTGACATTAACCAAGGTAGGGAATGGAAGAGAAGATTAAGATTTAAAATATTCTTCTTTTACTTCAAACTATATTTATAGCAATTTGCTCAATAGCTGAAGAAGTATAATAACTTAAACTTATTAAGTTGGTTTGGAAGGTCTAAAAATATAGTTTCTTAGAGTTTATTTCATTAAGGTTTAATTACCAGAATAATTATGGATTTCCTTTCTCTATGTTACTTGTAATTTCCTGTGGTTTTGAATAAGTCTGAAACTTCAAATTTAAAATACATGTATTACATTATAGGTAAATATTTTGCCTGACCCTATTCCAAAAAAAATTAAAGAAACTACCAAGAAAGATATTTATCCCCAAAGATACTTAGAATTTACTCTCACATCTTATTTAATTTTGTTTAGCACTGTCAGATTCTAGATCTCTGAAAAAATTAATTGAAATCTATTCAGGCTTAGGAATTTTTTCTTTCAACTTAGCAAGATATATGACATTTAGTGAAATTGTTTAAATGTACTAGGTGGTGCCCATAATATAGAGTATATTCATACTTAACTCTTTATTTTATTTAACTTGGTTACTGGAATAGTAAGGGACATATATGAGGCTAACATAACTGGACTTGATCATAACATATAATAAAATGTGCTTCCACAGTGTCCTGTGCATATGATATTATAAAATAATTTCTTTCTTTCTCAGTTGGATGTACACTTCAAAATCTAGGCGCTACTTAATGCCTCTGATCCTCTTACCACTACAACAATGATAATAATGATATGGATCATGGACATAGGAGGCCATAGTACTGGAGGGTAGATGCTTCAGGTGCAAGTGAAAATTAAATCCTCCTATATTCACATAAGGGCTCCATTTGGATACCCTCTTTTAAACTTTTTTTTTACAGCACTTGAAAGAGGAAGAAGAAGACGACTCTTAATGTGTTATTTGCATGCATCACAAAATTCTATTTAATTCTCAATAGAAAATGACAGTATTATATTAAATTTAAAATGATAATAATTACTAAACCTTATTGAGTAATTACTATATACTAGGGACATTCTGAGGACTTTACATTTGTTAATTGAACGAATCTTTGCAATAACTCTATGAGGTAGGTACTATTGGTATTCTCAGCGCTTTAGTTATTGTAAATCAGTAATTTATAGTAGTTGTAAAAAACGTGGACTCTGTTTTTTTTTCCATAATACATGAGAAATAAGTGAGCACTCCCATGAACAACTTTTCTATGTACTGATCTTTCTTATTGTCTCAAACTGCAGAGGGTCATTGCTCATTTATTTCCCAAGATGTATTAATAAAAACTCAAAGACTATATGACTGCATCAGACTCTTGAATGGTTGAGCTACCTAAAGAGAAATAAATGTGGAATGGCAATAATCTATGCTAATGAACATTATGTTCACATTAATGAACATTAATAGGACCATCTTAGGGAACAATTGAAAAGAAAAAAAACAGATCTTTACAACAGATTTGCTCATGGATATATTGATTCCTAGCCCTTTGTGCTGTCTTTAGCGATGCCACCTGTGGAAACACTGCCTCCTTCTTCAAAAGGCATCAGCATTGAATCACCACTTTTCTTTAAAGAAACCATTAGTGTTGGTGAAGTTCAAGATCACCCTCAGGCAAGAATGTATACAATGTAGTTTATTCTAAGTTATTTAACTTAATCTCTTTTAGTCCAGTCCTACTTGAATGTTCTCTGCCAGAAAAACATGTAGATATGTGGGCTCATTTTTCTGGTTGACTATAAGTTAAGTATGAGTTAACACAAAGCAAGTGTACACATGTGCACACACACACAATTCTGAAGAACAAACATAATTCTCATGGATAGGGCTGTGACACCTCATGTTAAAAAAAAATATGTTCTTTTTTTCTTGTATATATTTAAGGTATATAACACGGTTTGATATGTTGGTATGCACATACAAAATGAAGTGATGACTAAAATAACATATTCATCATCTCACATATATAGTTAACCTTTATTTATTTATTTATTTTTGAGACAGGGTCCTTCTCTGTCACCCATGCTGGAGTACAGTGACATGATCATAGTTCACTGCACCCTCTCAACTCCCAGCTCAAGGGATTCTCCTGTCCTAGCCTCCTGAGTAGCTGGGACTACAGGTGTGCACCAGCATGCACAGCTAATCTTTTTTACTTTTTTGTAGAGAGGCTTGCTATGTTGCTCAGGCTGGTCTCAAAATCCTATCCTCAAGCGATCCCCCTGCCTCAGCCTCCCAAATTGCTGGGACTACAGGCATGAGCTACCATGCCCGACTAATTAGACTAATTACCTTTCTTTTTAATGGTGAGAATATCTAAAATCTATTCTCTTGGCGAATTACCACAATGCAATACAATATTATCAGCTAAAGTCCTCATATTGTACATTAGATATCTAGACTTATTCATCCCCTTAACTGCAACTTTGTACCTTTTATCTACATCATCCCAGTTCCCCTGCCTTGCACCCCTTTCCCTGTAACCGCTATTTTACTCTCTGCTTCTATGTATTCATTTTTTTTTTTTTTAACATTTCACATATAAGTGAAATCCTGCAGTATTTTTCTTTCTGTGTCTGTCTTATTTCACTTAGCATAATGTCCTCTAGGTTCATCCATGGTATCATAAATGTAAGGATTTTCTTTTTAAGGCAGAATAAAATTCCTTTATATTTACCACATTTTCTTTATCCATTCACTCCTTGATGGACATTTACGTTGTTTTTTTTTTTTTTTTATCTTGGCTATCGTGAACAACACTGTAATGAACATGGGAGTTCAGGTATCTTTATAAAATGCTGATTTAATATCATTTGAGTATTTGTCCAGCAGATGGATTGATGGGTCATATGATAGTTCTATTTTTAATTTCTTTAGGAACCTCCACACTGTGTCCCACTAGAGCTGCACCAGTCTGAATTCTTACCACCAGTGCACAAGTGTCCCTGTTTCTCCACACCTTTACCATCACTTGTTGTTTTTTTTTCTTTTTTATAAAATCCATAAAGAAAACTATTTTCTAACTGCAAGGTGATCTGCCCATTTCCTCTGCCCACAATTGAGATCAAATTTATTTTTATATAAAAGTAACAACTGTTGGCAGGGGAAGCTTATTTGTGTTCATCTTTCTGCTCTTACATTGGGATTTTAGGTACAATAAAATATATCAAAAATCAGATATGGAGATATCTATCCCTTGATATGAACCCCTTATACAAATATATAACTTCATTTTTTAACTTTTTGGGCCATTTCAATTTCTCATACAAGGTCTCCTTTTGTGAGCTTGGTGCATGGGAATGAGACAGTGTGGATATCCACTATTTTTCTATTCAAGAAACCCAAAGATATTATGGTAGAGTCCTTTCTCTTTTATACAATTTTACAAGATTTATTTATTTATTTAATTTAGTGCTGGTTAAGGTAGATGATCTAGTTGAGTGATGCAAAGCTAGCTCTGACAAGGAGAGAAATTCCGTCTGGCCTATCTTTGAATGCCTTATGAGATCTGGCATACTGCTTTGCACTTGGTAAGATTTTAATGAATGCTTATTTAATAAAGGATGATCTACTGCCAGAATTTTGCTCTCTGAGGTAGCAATGTGACGTGTTGATATAGGTGAGGGTATAGAAGTAATTGTAGGCAGGGATCTTTAGAGGCAGCTCTTAGAATCTTATTAACCTTGCCTTAAGTAGGCAATATCCAACAAGACTAAAAGAAATGAGGGAAAGGCAAAAGGAGATAAAATCGAGTATATTCATTAATTGAGTGGATATGGATCTGAAGAAAAAAACAGACCACAAAGCAATACTAAAGTTTAAAAAAGGGATTACTGATAGGGTAGTGATCCCGGTAACCAAGATGGAGCATGAGAAGAGAAGGTTTGGGAACTGAAAAAGAAGTACATCATGTGTTGGGTATGTTGAGTTTAAGGTGTCAACTAGCATCCATGTCATGATGCCTGGCACATAAAAGCACTCATCTGCATATTGTTTACAGGGGGTAATAATAGCACATAGGGTTGGATTCAGTCCCTTCATCATTCACTTAGTAGCACCATGATTTTGAAGAGAATAATTTGCTGCATTGGCCATCAGTTTCTTTTGTTATAAAAGAGGGTACTTTTGTTATAAAAGAGGCATGAGATTTAAGGACCTTCCACCTTTAATATTTGTTTTTCTATATGACCTTCATAGCAAACTGGTGGTGCACAAATAATTTACGGTAAGAAACTTTGGAACAGAGGGGTTTAAAATTTCACCTTGGTTTAAATAACACAAGTCTCAATTCTTTACCCAAAACTCTTGGGGCTAGATGTGTTTATAATTTAAAATTTGTCAAGTTTTGTAAGGTTAATTTGATGCATATACTGTGCATTGTGTAATTCTCACGGTAGGATCGTCACTCCACACAGTAATCAAACCTTAATTATATATGCAGTGAAATGTATGCATATCCACTCTAAGATAGATAAACACAATAAATAGCAATACATTAGTTTGGTGCAGGTAGATTCCATTAAAAAATTAGTTTTCCAAAAGATGTGTGACTTTGATACTTTTAGATTTCAGAATTATGTGTAATGGATTGTGTGCTTGTAGTGTTGTGGACTCATGATACAGTCAATGAAACAATGTTATTAAATATCATAGTTCTGGTAAAATCTTAGCTAATTTTCTCAAATTTTAAAGTGAAAATATATTATAATTGGATACCAGTAAGAGAATACTGTCTATTGGCCTATATAAACATGCATTAGCAAATGCAAAATGGAAGCTATAAAAATATCTAATAATCTACATACAATGACCTTTTAAATAAATAATGTAAATTGTAAAAGTAATGAAATCCTAATGTAAATATTAGGTGTGGAATGCTATGTGATTCAGATATGAATATCAATAATGATATTTATATATATATTTTTTTATTATAGCTTATTATGGGGGTACAACCGTTCTGGTTAAGTATATTGCCCATGCCCCTCCCAACCCCCCGAGACTGAGCCTCAAGGGTGTCCATTCCCCCAACAGTGCACATTGCACTCATCCTGTAGGTATACATGATATTTATATACATGCATATATTTAAAAAACCATTCTCACTTCAGAGAATAGTAATTTTAAAACCAAACTGTTTTCCTCTCTACTTACAGTGTTCTATTCCAGCACTTCCTTTTTTGCCATGCAGCTGCTACTATCCTTTTGTGCACTAGTAATCAGTTATTTTCTTCCAAGACAAATACTTGTATATGACAACCTTTCTTAATCTTAGAAAAGAATACAATCATGTTTTAGTACTCCTGAACTTTGGGCATAATAGGAACCTGCCTGTTGCTAATATATACCAACTGTTATTTTAAATACATATGATATAAAGCAATTAAAAATATTTAAAAGCCTTCACTGTGGTGTACTGGGGAAATTACCACAAACTAAAGAGCAAATACCATTGGATCTAAGTAATCTCCACAACAGCTCTTTGGCGTTTACAACATGGTAAAAATACTATTTTTTTAGTTTGATCAATTCAATTTTCAGTTTATTTTGCTATGGCTGCTATAGCAGTAAGTTAAATCTGAATAAACAATTATGTCACCCTTTATTGAATGTTGATGACATGTAAAACCAAGTTGGCTACCAAAAACAAATAGGATCAGATTATAAAATATAGTTGAACATCTTAAAGAAAAAAAGTGATTTTATCATTGGTCTGAGTATGAATCAGGATAAGAATAATTATTAAGTATGTGAAGTCTTATAGCAATTATAAATTTTAAAGTACTGGTTATTAAATAAGCAGATCTAACTCTTATTAAACAAAATAATTCCCTGTTTTCAAAGAATATCTTAATTTCGAAAACTTAAAAATATACATCTTAGCTCTAGGGTATATTTAGTTTATTTTTCTGAAAAAAATTAATGATAGAAATATTAGTTTTATTTGTTTTAGGAAAAAAACTCTTTGAGAAAAAAATACTAGAAAAATTTAAATGACTTCTCTAGAAATGCAATATATATCTACCAGAGCATAATGGACATTAAGATTTTTTTTTGCCTTTTTTATTATTTTATTTATATTAAATTTTGTTATTTCAAACTATTAGGGGGTACAAATGTTTTTGTTTCATGGATACTTTGTATCATACAAAGCTTAAGTTGGGGATTTTCATGTGCCCATAACCAGAGCAGGGTTCATTGTAACTAATAGGTAAGTTTTTACCCTACACCCTCTCCCATCCTTCCCCATCTTGATTTCGAATGTCCTTTATATCTCTTTGTGTCCATATGTGCCCATTTTTTAGCTCCCAATTATTAGAGAGTACATGTCGTGTTTGTTTTTCCACTCCTGGGATACTTCAGTTAGAATAATGGTCTCCAGTTCCATCCAAGTTGCTGCAAAGGATATCATTTCATTCCTTCTTATGGCTGAGTAGTACTCCATGGTATATCATTACCACATTTCCTTTACCCACTCATGTATTGATGGGCACTTAGGTTAATTCCACATCTTTGCAATTGTGAATTGTGCTTCAATAAACATTCAAGTGAGGATGTCTTTTTGATAAAATGACTTCATTTCCTTTGGGTAGATAACCAGGAGTGGGATTGCAGGATCAAATGGTAAGTCTACATTGATTTCTTTGAGGGATCTCAATAAATTGTTTTCCACAGAGGTTTTAGTAATTTGCAGTCCCACCAATAGCATGCAAGTGTTCCTTTCTCTCTACATCCATGCCAACATCTATTGTTTTTTGACTTTTTAATAGTGGCCATTCTGACAGGGGCAAGGTAGTATTTCATTGTGGTTTTAATTTGCATTTCCCTGCTGATTAGTAATGTTGAGCATTTTTTCAGATGCTTGTTGGCCATTGGTCTATCTTCTCTTGAAAAACTTCTGTTTATGTCTTTTGCCCATTTTTTAATGGGGTTGTTTTCCACTTTCTGATTTGTTTGATTTACTTATAGATTCTGGATATTAGCCCTGTGTTGGATGTATGGTTTGCAAACATTTTCTCCTATGCTGTACGTTGTCTATTTACTCTGCTGGTTATCTCCTTTCTGTGCAGAAGCTTCTAAATTTAATTAAGTCCCATTTATTTATTTTTGTTATTGCTATATTTGCCTTCGGGATCTTAGTCATAAATTCTTTGCCTAGGCTGATGTCTAGAAAAGTTTACCTATGTTTTCTTCTAGCATTCTTTATATAAATCATTCACAGATCTGACCCCTGGGCAAAAGTAGCCTTCAGGGGTTGGGAAATCACAGTGGCACCAACTGCAGCACCCCTGGCTGGCAAGCCATCCCGTCTCTCTCTCTCTCTGGAGCTACAGCTGCACAGTCAGGTCTCTGTATCAGTCCCCAGGCCTGCTGGTGGGAGCTCCAGTTGCAGCATCCTCAGGGGAAGTTTGGAGTCTGGGCTTTTCTCCTCTTTTCCTTTCCCACATGTGGGCGCCTTTGCTAATGGCTTCTGGTCCTGCTTAGCTGCTCATCCCATTTCTATCTTCTTTACTTCACTCTTGCTTCCTCTTCATGGATTCTCAGTGCTCTCACTCAGATTATTGATCCAAAAGTGGGTATCTAGTCACCATTTCCATCCTCTGTGAGAGCAGTGTTGTGCATGCTGCTTCTAATCTGTCATCTTGCTCCCTAGTCCTACATCAAGATATTATTTATATGTTTTTAAAAATAATAAAAGCATATTTACCTTCCAATGAATAAAATTATAAAAAATAAGAAAGTCAGAAGTTAAGGACTATAATTTATTAACTATCTCAGATGCCATCAAAAAACCTTTCAGTAAACCCTACTCCATCTAAGAAAAATACATTAAAAAATTTTTCTTTAAAAGATTTGGTTATGTGACCAGTTTCCTTAGACTCAGCATTCCTACATTTTAAAACAGGTTATTATTCTTTAAATTTTCTTACAATTTTTTTTGTATATCTGAGGTAGTTCTGACTGAAGGAAGAAACCAAATAAAAGTACCTTAGGATTCTTCCAACTCTGTAGAACTATGATTCCATTTAGCCTTCAGATATTTACTCCTCAGTGTAATATGAAAGCTAAATCTAAAAATCTGAGTAAATAAATCAAAATAAGTATATTGAGAAGTCAAGAAGCGTTTATTTTCAATAGTATAACCTGACAGTCTTTTATTTAGCATACAAATAGTACTTGGCATAATACTTAAAATACTGTAGATATCAATGAAGTTTAACTACATGCAGAAAATATACCTGGTCTAAATTAATGTTTAAATGTCAGTCTCCTAAAAGTAATTCATTTCACAATTGATTCATCATGGAATTTTCCAGAAGAAACAAGTATATAGAAAATTTGCTGTATGCAGTTCTTCAAACAAGGGATATAAAAGATGTTTGATGCAAGTTGAGTCTTTTCTTTTAACCTGAGAGATTTTTATAGAATAACATCTCTTCTGAAGACAGATTGATAATAACTTATGACTTTGAGGTCTTAGGCCAGTCTATGATATTATTGCCAGTCCAAAGAAAATTGTCTTTTGAATGACGTCCAATCTAACCTTCAACACCTAATCATTTAGAAGGCCTAGCTGGTGTCGAGATCAGATATTAAGAATACCCAGATTATAGATGCTATTCTTTTAACTCTCTCTTCTCAATGAATCAAATCTGTGCTTTAAGATTGATCTCCAAACTCTATTAAAAACTAAGGGTTGGTCAATGGGCTTTGTTTTATATCTCTGTATAGAGTTTTATAATAAAAACATAGCAAGAATGATAAAACTTAGGAAAGCATTATGAGTGCTTTATGGTCATTCTAAGTCTATTTAATATAGTGAATAAAAATCATCTCTGTTTTTACAAGGTGGATATATTGTCACTTATAAAGGAAAATATATTTTTGTGTTTTAATTGGACTTTAGGAAAATCTTGCAAAATTGAACCTGCCATCTAGTCACTTGATTTAAAAATAATATTAAAGTATCACTTCACAGAACAGGTTTTCTCACTTGCATATGCATGTAATGATGGCAGATGGAGAAATGTCTAATGAAACTATTGATTAAAGAACAACTTCAAGGGTATTTGAAGGAAAGACATTTTAAAATATATAGATTTCAATTATTTTAATATCTACTTTCAAAGGAAACCCAAGAGTCTCTGTCTTCTCATGTTTTCCTTGAAGAGAAAGCTCTAATTTAATAAGAAATATACATAGATCCTTTTTAATTATCAGTATGATTTTTCTTCATAAATGTGATTATAGAATTCTGACTAGCATTATATGTTTTATACTTCTTTTTAACACTGTTCTAGCTGCAAATGTTGACCAATGTGCTATTTTTATTGACATTTCACCTACAACTTCAAGAAATTTTTTAAATCAAAAATTATCTAGAGAATCTGCTTCCTTTTTTAAAAAAAAA
>CM052440.1:131449034-131473317 GCA_028533085.1 Varecia variegata
ATGGTCAGAGAGAAAGAAGAAAGGCAAGATTGGTGATAACTAAAAGATTTTAGTTGTGAAGGTGTTGAGATTTAGGATAAACTTTGAAGGAAGAGCCCACAGCTGTCAGGTATGAAGGAAAGAGAAGAACCAGGAATGGCTCCTTAATTTGTTTTTGATTTTTTTCCCTAAGAAATTAGGCAATTTACTGAGATATTAACAATGAATGCTAACATTTATGAAGCACTTTATAGATATAGATATATAGATATAGATGTATTTGAATCTCAAATTAATCCTATAAACTGATATTTATATTATTCCCCTTTTCCAGATAGAAAACTGAGAACAAAAGAGCTTAATAGCTAGCTACTACTATATCATACAACTAGTAGTAAGGAGCATAGCCAAGATTTGAACATTTGTAATCTCTTGATCACCATGCTTTCAAACAGAACTGCATAAATGGGGAAGAATAAGGAAATAAAAGTTCAGGTTGCATGGTGATGCTGATGTGTCTATTAAACATGCAACGGGCAAGCATTTGAATATTCTGTAATGATAAGGTGATCAGGAGAGAGTCAGGAAGGAATCAATTAGGAAATATTTAAATATTCAAATTTGGCATATGCTACTTATAGCAGAATGAAATCATATGTAACTTCTTCAGCTTCCTTTTGTCTGCTAGTTAAGAGCTTAAGAAGTTTAAGAGCTTCTTTGTGTCTGGAATCAAAATGTGTTTTCTTTACCCAAGTGAAGAAACTGAATAAAAAGTACATTATCTCAGACCATATCACTCAAGAAAAGGGGAGATTCCTATATGTTTTGGATCTTTTGTCATAATTTGGTTATGTCAGTAATTATAATTTAAACTTTTATGTAGCACCTTTTCTTACCTTTACCAAGTACATTCTTATACTTTATATCATTTTGATTTTAATTCTCACATTAACTCTGTAATGGTTATAGTGCAGGTAGTATTATTCTCTCTTCAGAAGTGCATCTACTTGTCTTCAAATAGGTTAAATAACCTCCCCAATATAAAACTTATAATCAGTGGCAGAGATGGGATTATTATTAGAGTGTCTTTAGTTCATACCATTTGTTCATTCCAAGAGCTTTAGATACAACATTAGAATTGAGATCTGTTTGAATCTAATAAGTCCATATGACAGCATTATGACTCTATATAATTTAAATGTGCTATAAAGTATTTTAACACACATAATCTCACATAGTTTAAAAACATACCTGATACTTGTTGGGTTTGTAATTGGTTTTGAATGTATATGGAGAAGACAGGACTGTTCAGACTTGATCTTCAGTTGATAACCTACCATCCCCACAGGATTCTGAGTGGGAAGAAATGGGCAAGTGTGCAGAGACTCTAGGCTGATTCCCAAACTCCAGGAATCTTCTAATCTTGGTAAAGTGGCCAGGACTAGGGACAAGAATTCAACTTATTTTGCCCTGCTTTGGACTTAAGCCAGTGATTCACATAATTTCTTTCCAGTAATGTATCACATTCTTACTCATGACATTTCCAGGGCATATTCAGATTTTAAAGTTTACTCATTGTCATCTAGGATAGTGTTGCTCAGTTTTTTTCTCAGTGCCCCTAAATAAAGTTGTATTGGAATACAACAATGCCAATTTATTTACATATTTTATTTTAAAAAATTTTTATTTATATGTAATAGTTGTACATAGTTATGGGGAACGTGATATTTCGATACATGCATACAATCTGTAATGATCAAATCAGGACACTTGGAATATCCATCACCTCAAACATTTATCATTTCTTTTTGTTGGGAGTACTTTAAATCTTCTCTTCTAGCTATTTTAAAATATAAAATAAATCATTGTTAACTATAGTTGCCCTGCTATACTATTAAACACTAAAACTTATTCCTTTTATCTAGTTGTATTTTTGTACCCATTAATCAACCTCTTTTCATCCCCTCAGCCCTCATAGTCTTTCCAGCCTCTGGTGCTCAAATTCTTAGGTCTATTTCCTATTTTGATAAACTTAAACACCGAAGACTTTCTAACAAACAATACTCCTCTCCTTCTAACCCTGGATATTATGAAAAGAGCCATCAGTAAACCTCCCACAGGAAATCACAGACTGTACTACATGAAGTCCTCTTTTGCACCTGGGTTCACAACATTTTTCTATCTCTTGATATCTTACCCTGGTGAGAGAGGCAAGGAATGAAAACCTAAAGTAGGACAGAGATAAGTGAAATAATGGTTTTTCTCCAAAACCTACAGAAGAGATAACTAAACCCATTGATCCTACCTGTAATTATCCCAAGGATAAGGCTCTCTCACAAGTTGCAGGCAGCCCCGTTCTCCATGTGCACCTGTTTCAGGGAAATAAGCAATTCAAAAGAGAAGTGAACACTTTTGAAGCACAATCCTAAAATACAAAATGTAAAGAGAAAGCAGGCTACGTAGAGGAAAGAAGATTTAATGCTGAGAGTTAACATTTAAAAACCGGACACCTAAGTTCCTTGACAGCAAGTAGTCGCCTTGATCCAAATGACTTTTTTCTTGGAGATGGAGTAGATTGGAGCAAGAAAGTTGTGAGACTAACAGTGGGAAAAATAAAGCATTTTAATTGAAAAATACTAAGTGTTTAAATGGTTAAAAAAAACTAGTTATAAACATGTACTGCTTTATAGCTTACGTCTTTCCTTGGGGCACATTCTTTTCTTCATTTCCCTTGCTTGTTCTCTGGTCTGCAGTTTTGAACAGCAATTCACTGCAGAGATCGTTGGGTTAAGTAGTGAGGGAAGTTATTCCAGCTTAAGCATATTGTTTGGATGAGGGCATAGAATTCTGGAAGAAATCAAAACTTACAATTGTGTTTAATTGGTTTTAACCCTTCGACATAGTGTGGAGAGGTACATTGGGTAATAATATATACTATTTCACTGTGCATATGTTAAAACGTAAAAATCCTTTAAATGCAAACAGCACTTGTCACTCCATCAACTATTCCAATTGTCAGAGATGTATCAGCCAACCCTAAGTACCCTCTGCAGGCAATCTGGAGCCAGCCTGCTGTTTAATAACCAGCATTTAACAAGAAATAACATGTAGATGTGGTGTGTGGTTTAAAACATTGTGTTAAGCGTCATTAAAACTCAGTCTCCTAAGAGCCTTATTAAGAGTCCTTGCCTCACCACAATAAAACATTTCTCTGTGACTGTTTCGATCTAGCTGCTAACAATACAAACAAAATGCCTCTTAATTTAGCATCCCACTAGAGGGCCATTGTGATTGTAGAGCTGTAAAGGCAGGGAGAAAAAAAAACAACCCTAAACCACCCTTCCCAAATCCCACCTAATCAGTGGAACCGAAGCACTAGGAGCCTTTGATTTTAGGATTTATTTTTATAATTTTTTCCCCTTTCCTTACACTCTATGTGGGGTTATTATTTGGGACTGTGCCTTTGTTCAGGACTATAAGGGAAGGCCGCTGATGACTTAGAAATGAGCCTTGCATCGTGGAGTCAGCAAACTGCAATTGTTGGATGGGCTGATACTGTTCTCAAGACAATGTATACGTGAAACTTCTCCTGTAAAAATTCATGTGATCTTGATATTGAAATCTATTTGAAAAGAAAATGAAATTTGCTTACCCTTCAGTTAGCCTGAAGTTCTTCCATCCTGTTGCCACAAAAGAAATACATGTATAATTGTGTCAATTAATGGAGATAGTAATTCAAATCTTCTATGACAGAAACATAGAACAATCCAATTCTGTTTCAGATCTTCCTACTTTGAAAATGTATATGCCAATTTTCTCTGCAACTATCCTCATTGCTTTATAGACATTTACAGAGCTAATGAAATTGACAAACCACAAAAAAATATTTTGATAGAGGATGCTGAGAAATTAGATTTAGGAGGATCTCATTCTAATATTTTGATCCACTGAATAACTCTTATAACCCTGAAATATTTAAAGTGACTCAGGTGGAAATATACAGAATTGTAAGTAGCCAGTTGATTGAACTTGATCTCTGTTTTCTTTTGAAATGGACTACTAAGACATGAGAAATTACTTTACCTCATTTTTAGTTAATCTTGTCTATGAGATTGTGACAAAATGTCATAAATGATGTTTCTATTTTCATTCATGCAGTTTATTTATACAAATGCTGAAGGAACAAGCATTGTTACCCCAGATTCTCCAAATCCCCCTGAAACATAGACTAAGTCTCCAAAGTTTGTCAAAATTCATGGTATTTGCCAGTAAAATATATTGGGCTTCAGGAATATACTATTTGATATTCAACAAAACATATTAATCACACTTTTTGGTTAATGGAAGATGATTTACCTATAAATTATATTTGAATAGTTGATAATATTCAACATTTATTCAATACAAACATCAAAGTTATCTCTTAAGATATGGGCTTTTTTTTTATGCTATTTCTATAATATGAGCCATAAATATTATTTTTAATATTAATTGGTAGGCAATATAAATTAATGAGGTTACTCTTATTGTAAATTTTCTCTAGAAACATTTAGGTTGAGCCATATGAATTTGCCATTTCATATTTCAAAAATGATCAACAATCAGCAAGTTTATATGATTTAATTCTCTCTCTCTGAGATTCAAGTGGATTTAAAATCCACTTTAATAATGATTTCTATCACTATAAAGATCATGGTTCAAACAGCCTTTCCTCATGAAAGATTGACCCCAACACATGTGTATTTCTATAATACATTCTTCCTTAAAACTCAGAGGAGAAGACCCATAACCACACTTTTTTAAAAAACCATTCTATGTGAAAGGACATTCTGATGGTGAAGGACAAGTGAGATGGGAGACTGAATTACTAACCTGTAAAGGTGACATTTCAAAAGTGTGCCTAATGTTTATTAGAGGCGAATGATATCTTTTCACTCTCTATCTTATCACTGAATAGGTAAGACTGTGAATTCACTACCTTTTTACCACATTAAAATTCACTTTGGGCCCAATAAAATCTGCCAGTTGATTCCCAGGAGGCCCTTTGGGGATAGAGCCATTAGTGAAGTGCACAGTATAATTAGCATGCAGACTGTGAAATCCATTCACAGTAGTTGGATATGAGATTTTACTTGCACCCAACTGTGTTTAGCTTTTGAAATCCCTCCATATTGTGTTCCTCGGTGGCATTTTATTGTATGTCACTTCCTTTTCTCAGGCTATGTGTTTCAGCAACTTAGAGATGTTACACGATATTCTATTTCAATAGAGAGTATGCCAGCTAAAGTTAGCCCCTAAGAAAGGTCTTATGGAATTCACAGATTTAATATAAATTAGGTCATTATATTATAACTCCTATAAATAAAATTTCATGTAGAACTTATGATAATTTCCCAGAAATAGAGCTCACAAAATAACTTGCTGTGCTATTGGGCATTGATATGCAGTAAAAAAATCCATTCTAAAATGTGAATTTACATTCATTTAAAACCAATTTTTTAAACTCCTACTCATAGGCTGTACTGAGCATTTTGGGTACAAAAATACAAGGATATAGACTTTGCCTTCAAATTATTTACTGCATGATGGGTGGCCTGAAAATCAAACATAAGCCTGAAGAGCAAGGGTAAGCACCAGCAAGGAAAAGTGCAAAAAGCAGTGAGAACACAAGAGGGACAAGTTTGTTTACCCAGAAAATTCTTTTACTTGTTGAGCCTTGAAGACTGGGAAGATGTCTTCCAGTCAGAAAAGACAAAATGAATAACAAACACACAATTACAGAGCCTTGAAGGAGTTTGAAATCTTTGGGTACTGTGGTCCAGGAAACTGAAGGATTAAGTGCCATCATGGAGGGATTGAGGGTAAAGCTGAGTGAGTAGTGAGGTCTACATTATAGAAGGTAATACCTGTCATGAAAAGAAATACAAAATATAAATTTCATCCATCATGGGAGTGGGAGGCAATTGAAGAATTTGGGGCAATTGAAGGATAAAGTGAATTTAATTTTGAGTTTGATTTCCCTGATGGCAGTATGGATGGGTAGATTAAACAGGTGAGACTGAGCAGTGAGGGTGACTCCAATAACCCAGTAAAGAGATGATAAGTGTCCAAACCAGTGCACTGGAAGTCTGATGAAAGAAGGAGGGTGGATAGCAGAGATATTTAGCTAATGGGTTGATTGGATTTAATAACTGGCTGAATATGAAGTGCTAAGAGAAAAGGAAAAAGGATTTAGGATGATGTCTGGCATTACCCTTGTATTTCTTTCAGTTATCATCTATAATATGTCCTGAAGACCATCTAATGTATTTATCCAGCTCATCCTCCTAAATTCTCCATTTTGATTTCTAATATCTGCTTTAAACACCTTGTGACCAGTGGCTCTCTTGCTCCCAGAGCTGCTCCTCTTTTTGTGCACCTTACACATGGCACCATCATTTGTTTACCTGTTAGCTCAAACCATAAACCTCTCTGTCTTTCTTGCTCTAGTAACTCACCCACGCTTTTCTCTCTTTCTAAAATGCTCCTTCTCTTCTCCTGCCTCTCTTAACACAAGTAACTCTTACTCATGATTCTCAAGTCAGCTTAGGTATCACTTCCTCAGGGAAGTGGTTATGGTCCCTCCAGACTAGGGTAAGACCCTGGTAATAAGTTCACATAATGCTGTAACTCATTTTGTTGTATCACTGGATAAATACTCAACAGGGAATAATGCAAGAGTAAGAAGCTAGAGTATATATAATGTTTCAGCATTGGGATGGTTCCAGGTGAAGGGAAGATGTCGAATGGAGAGAAAGAGAATTAGCATCTAAGAGGTCAAGAATCTGTGAGATTAGTTTGTCTCACATGTCAGATACAAGGAAATTAAAGGACTTCAAGGTAACAGCAAGCATTGGAGTGTTGACCAATGGGGTAAACTGGGTCCCAAAGTCAGTAATGAATGTGTCCAATGCAGAGTGACATTAGGCTGATTGTAGGGAAAAATATGATGTAACAAACTGGAAATAGCAGTGGGCTGCTAGTCAAATGAAGAAATGGTATTAACTTTGTGGAATTTATTGATATAAGAAAAAGTTCATATTAAGATGAGAATTTAACCAAGGAACTAGATGTGTGGACTAATACAGAGATGAAAGTAATATAGAGGAAAGATATTAAAGGATAGTTATATTTGGTAAATGGCAATAGATGACAGTAGAAGAAAAAGAATTTCTCATTTCAAAGTTTCTGAATAGAATTTAGATTAGAATTACTCTCATGAAAAAACTGACACAACCTGCCATGTGGTTGGGATGGGAGCACTTACCTCCTGCTTTTCCATCTCCTTGCATTAAAAGGAAGAATTTTAGACAAGTCTCTATGTCTAAAAAGTAGGGAGTGAGGACAGGGCGGTATTAAATATCAGTTAGAGCAGAAGTCTACAAACTGTGTCCTGTGGCCTAAATCTTGCCCTATATCTGCTTTTGTGTGGACCATGAGCTAACAATAATTTTACATTTTTATATGGTTGAAAATTTCAAAAGAAGAATAACATTTATATTAACTGCTTTACAATATGGCATGCACTGTGCTAAATCTTCTCATTTGTTAGATCATTTAAGCCTCACTACAACCTTGTGAGGTAGGTACTATGACTCATTTTTATATGAGAAATTTGCAGCTTCTAATTAGGTTAAGTAAGTAGTCAAAGATCATATAGCCAATGACTTCAGCTGGAATTGAAACCCAGAGTCTTATCACAGACGCTGTACTTTTAACCTGCATTCCTACATGAAAAGTTACCTAACACTATGAAGGCAGTCTGTAAGTGTGAACAAGAGAGATGCAGGAAACATTCTGGTGTAATACAGAATGAAGATCACCTGTTTCTTGTTTTTGAAAAGTGAGAGAAGATGGTAGAATGAGACCACGCTTCTACCATGATGATAAGCAATTAACTTTGAATCCCAATTAATCAAAATGTTATATCCTCCCGAAAAGAATTCTATTCTTCTCATTAGGAGACCTATACTACAAAAAATTATACTCAATAATTATTACTATATTTTGAATTTCATCAATTAAAAATTTGTGGACACTTGTTTTTATCTTTTGTTAGGTAAGTACCTATATAGTGTCCTTGATTTTGTCTCTAGGCCCACAGAGCTTAATACATTTACTATCTGGCCCTTTACAGAAAAAGTTCAATGTCCTCTGTCTTAGAGCAAATTACTGGATCTCAGTTGAAAAATAGGTTAAACGTGGAGTATATAAGACCAAATTTATTATCAATATCTGATAAGACCAACTGAAAATTTTCACATCATATCGTGCTTAGACATCTCTAACCATAGTCTTTGATCTGTTTTTCTATCACTCCTAGTTTCTTATTAACTGTAGAAACCAAATCAGAACTTCTCTGGTACAGGAAGTTTGCTTTCTCCATGGGGGATTTGGCCAGTGGGAAGTACATCTGTTCTTGCTGTTTGAGGTTTCTTTGTTAGCTTGTTCCTCCCCCACAACCAGTATGAATTGTCCCTTGTGCATATACTCACTTCATTTCTGCCAAATTTTACCAGATGTTAGTTGTGTTACTGAGAAAAGGAGATGAACAAGATCCAAAATCCCACATCAGCTATCTCCTGCCAATGCTCACCTTAATTCCTAAGAGATACATATATACAAAAAAATTCCTCTGTACAGCATCTCACATCGATAATTTAAGTGTCAATTAAGTTTTATCCCAGTGTGTACATGCTCATATTTCCATATAATAAGGAGGCCTACCATCATATCTTTACTGTCTCTTAAACCAGGATTATAATATTATATTCTTCTTAGTTCTTTTTCCAATTTTTCTACACATCTCTGTGTCTATGTAAAAATTAACTTGATGTGATTGATATAAATGGCAAATGCCCTTGGACCTAGAGCACTAATACCTGGTCCAAAAAGTTAAAATGCCAAGGAGAGAAAGTTGTGTAGATCCCATCACCTTGAGAGGACTAGTTAAAATACACAGACAGATGCAAGCTCTCAGGAGGAAACCAGGAGAATAAATTCGCGGAAATTTCTCCCTTTTCTTTGCCAAATCTCTCCAGAATTCTTCATTGATTGATCCCCAAACCAGAAGCTAATAGCTCAAAAAGCAGAGTAGGGCAGGGTGGGTAGTAAATTTGGAATAACTGATAGAAGTTATCTCTTAGTACTTTCTTTTCAAGTCTAAGTCAACAAATGCCTGTGTTTATGTGCCTGTCATTGCACTGGACCTGCATATACTAGAGTAAATGAAATTCAAGCAGTGTAGTCCAGGGGTCATCTGTTGGGTAGTGTAGCATTATACAATGAAAAAATCAGATCAAGAAGTGAGTAATAGGGGGCACAAAGTGTATGTAGATTAAACAGGAATCACAAATGAAGTATTGTTCTCTTTCGTTTTGATTTTCACAACAGATGGTTGAATGAAAAACTCCAATAAACACAGAAGACTGATTTAATAATGGGATCTTATCAGTAAAGCTCATTTAGAATATGTAATTAGATTTCAACCTTGATTATATGTGCAAATACCTCCTAAGAAAATAACAGCTTAATAGCTTAATTTTGGTTTAGAAGCCATTTTAAGGATTTGAACCTAAAGTTCTAAATGGCTTATAAATTTTTGTATAGTATAATATTCTATGAAAACAATATGCATTCATACTTACTCAGTCTTACATTATTTCTAGGAAGGTCAGTAATACTGACATTGGAGAAAAGGAAAGTTCCTATAGAAAACCTATTACAACACAGTATAAGGTAAGAGAAACCAGCCATCATCAATTTTTGGTGTTTAGTAAAGTTAATGATACCATAAATACTACCACTAAAACTTCCATATCAACTAAAATTCGTAGGAGAAAATTCCATTTGCTACTTGTCTCGAAGATGATTCTATAAACAAGAAACCAGTAGATATTTATCTCCTTGTTTTAGGCACTTTATCACATCCCTCAGATTATGTAGTCTCTTCGTGATGAGATCAAACAAAAAACTCATACCCAGCTTGTGGTCAACTAACAGTCCCATAAATTTTTCCCATTAATTTATTTGAAGCTAAATCTCTAATTCAAATGTAATTTTTAAAAAATCTCAAATTCAGGGTATTTGTATTTACCATGTTACATTGATTTGTTTTTGTTTTGTTTCAAGTCAGTTATTCTAGTTTATAATATTCTTTACTCACATTAATTCTACCATCTGATATAGTAACTATTCTTTTTCTTTGTGATCAGATCATAATTTTGATGAGGACAGAGTGAATACACAAGCTTGTGTTATGTCAGTAGAGACAATTCTTTAGGCTGACAGTGATTAATTAAGCAGCATCAGTTCTGAGTTTAACTGCACAGTTTTTGAAACTTTTTATTTTTTAAATTCTATCCAATAACTATCCTTAAATATCATATTTACTAAGCCTTGACTATGTGAAAGCAACTGGGTCAGGTGGTGAGAATACTAAATAAAAAACCCATGATCTCTACCCACAGAGATCTCACAATCTGATTGGCAAAACTGTCGCATGTACCATTTACTGTGGTTAGTGTGGTGAGAACTATAGAAAGTCTCTCAGAAACAGTGGCGACTGGAAGGCTCAAGAGGAAGCGTCCACAGATGGTCTAGGCCCAAGGTGTGTGAGTGTAAGGCTCACTTGTCTTGTTGAATACTGTATGTTGGGAATTGTTCTAAATGCTTTATATGTTAGCTCATTTAATCCTCACAATATTACAAGACCCTTTGAGATGGGACTTAACTTCAAACAATTAGCACTTTGTGAAGCCTGGCTTTAAACACTGGCATTTTCTCCCTAGAGAAAATGGGCCCAAATTAAATGCCAAATTAAGAGTGATTAACTTATTCCTGCTAGCAATCAGGAAGTATCAAAAGGTGATTAAAGAAAGAAAATGAATGCAGCTACATATTTAAGAAAGGTAATTCTACAATCAGTCTGAAAAGTGGAATGGAGAAGGGCATTACAGGAAACTGGAGAGATGGAGTCTTTGACTTCTGTCTTGAGATGTGAAGGACCTAAACTACGGCAAGGACTTACCCTGATCAGTGAGCTCCACCTCCACACCCATCACCCCACTTATGAACTGGGTCTCGGACACTCTTAAGAAAGCATTTTCTCTATTCATCTCTTACCTCGGGGAATCTCCTCCAGGTGCTACCAACCACAGCCACTTGCTCTGTTATTTTTGCTCACCTGCCACTTGTGATTCCGTGCCTGCTCACAACTGGCACCGTTCCTTGATATCTTAAACTTTACTCTCCTAAAACACAGATTTGATTTCCCAAAGTCATAGCTCATCCTTTCTCAATGTTGCACCAGCTTTATATCCTGGAAATCCTAATGTGAGTCCGAACACTGAACCACAGATGGGGCATCACAAATGCTGAAGCAAATAAATCATTTTTTTCTCCTCCTGCTATCATTCCTAAGTAAATAAATCAAATTTTGAGTTTCTACACATGTGTAGAGAACTGCCCTTCTAATCTCCAGTGAATTTTCTTACCTGGTTTTACAAAGTCATTTTTTCTACCATAAAGCTTTCTCAAATTAATGTGAACTTTTCCTAGTTAATCCAGCTGTTTAACAAACTCCATTGTTGTGGTGACCGGAATAATTAATTGTCATACACTGGAGCTAAAGGTAACACTTACAAATACACACAGAAAGAGACTTTATCTCATCATGAGTTGTGGTTCTTTTTATACTATTATCTACAAAATCATTTGGTTAAATGAGGAGCTATGCTGATTATAGCCATTGAATGTGTCTTCATGTATCTGTGCAAATGTTTAAATTTCAGAAATCTTGCATTTCACATCAGGAGGCCAGGCTCAACAGATGCTTCCATATGCTAATACCCCTTGTTAAGGAGAAGGTGTTAATTAAACATATAATTCATATTAAGATGCATATAATTGAAAAAATCAAACTGAATTAATCTGTTGTGTTCTCCTTGTGATGGCTGCTAGCCAGGATGGGGTCTTTAGTGATAACATATACGTTCACACATTCAGTGTCATATATATGACTGTGGATGAGTAGAATAGTTAATACATTATAAATACTCCCATTCTATGAGAGAATGCAAATTTGCCACAGAGGCAGATTTCATGGAAAATTTATAAGAGTGTTTAAGTTAGGCATAAACTAGGACCACACTATTCCTAGTTAAGCTATTTGTCCTAGAGACTTCAACTTGGGTTGTAGAGGTAAAACCCATTGGCCTTTGTAACTTATAAGGGGTGGAGCAAGAAAAGAGTGATGTCTCAAAATCTACTCTGAGGCTCAGTGAGATTTTTGAATTAAAGGATCAAGTTTCTTGTTGAAACAGCCCTTCTACTCCTTATCAAGTACTCTGTAATAAAGAAATAACAGTATAAAATATGTAAATGGAAAGTTATATTTGAGGAGAGCTAGGGTAAAATCAATTTAGTGTTCATGATTATGAGTTTCAGTCTAGTTTGAAAGGCAAGTGGGAGTCAATACAGGAGTCAAAATAAATTATTTTGATTACAGTGTATAAATCAGTGGAAGAAGTTGGCTATAGTCCAGTAGGTGTAGCTACAGTCCAATCAGAGTGTTTAGGAGTAGAACTAAGTCTATGATGGCAAGAATGAAAAAGAAATACATAGACATAAGAAATATCTGAGGGAGAAAAGGTTAAAATAAATGAGTCACTGTTTTAATCGTTTGGAATTGTGAATACTTCAACAGCATTAAGAATGGAAGAGATTTTAGAGAAGGAAAAAGGTCTTGCAACTGGGAATGAAGAAATAATTCAACATGGAGAAATATGAGGTTCAGATATTGATGTGCAAGTAGAAATATTTATAAAGCACAGAACAAAAGTCAAGTTTCCATCAGTAGAAATATTCTGGAAATCTGGATACTCTTGGCTGACCAGCAAATGGACCAGATATTGCAAATTTAGATCTCTTCTGTTTGGATTTTCCAGTTTTATTGTTAGAATTGGCTCTTTTCAAGAGTTTCATGTGTGTGTCTGTGATGTGCACACACACATATGCTATTCCCTCCTTGCCACTATTTGTTTTGTGATGCTGAGCATCAGTATTGAAAAACAGGCAACAGAAGGTTGAGTTCTAAATGAAAAGTGTAAAAATAGAAGTAACAAACTCAATGATGTGGTGAGATCTTTCAGACTATGGGATTGAGGGAAGAGAGCAACTGTTCTTTTCTGGTATTTGCTTAAAATGATGTAATAAAGTAAGGCATAACCATTTTACATATAATTAAGATAAAAAAATCAATGAATCTTAAAAAATTGTTAGGCTGCAGTAACAGCCTCATGTCATGCTGCCCCCACTCAAAAGTCCTTATGGAATAAGAGTGAAGCCTAAAGGAGGAAGAGGAAGATGACTTAGACTTTGGGGAATCATGACTATCTCAAGAAGCAAGTAGAAGCAGACCAGAGTAAATGAGTAAAGGACTTACACATCCCAGAGGGTTACAAAAGTAGTTGTCTGAGAGTCTCTAGGTGAGAGTATTATTTAAAAGAGAAGCCAGTTCTTTCTACTCAGGTTTTAGCACAAATAAAATGTATTTTATATGTTGGACTAACAAATAAAGGGAAGCAGTATTTTCAGGAGGAATAAAGAGAAGCGCAATACCTGACAATCTTGAGATTCCACAGTCTGTAAAAAATGTTAATTCAGGGGAACCATTTTGGCCCTAATTAGAACAGAATAGAAACATTAGCTCTAGAGAAGGGAGTTATGCTCCTTCACCGAAAGCTTCAAATGAGAGCTAATTATCCAAGTCATTATTTTTCTTTGGTGTTGGGCTGTTTTCTTCATCCTAATTCGGTATCAAAAACAGTAATTCATGACCATTGATAAAATTCATTTTCCTCTATTTGTTTACTCTTGACATTTTGTGATAATTATTCCTCCTTTAGGGGAGCTCTCTGTTCTCTTATTCAGTGCCGACTTTCAGCTTTCTATTTGATTTTTTTAAGACATTGATTTGTGTTTCCTTCACCACTGATACTTATTTTCACTTTGATATTTTTTATTTGATTAGTAATTATCCTGTGAAATGACTTCCTAAGTGAAAGTTGGGCAGTCTCTGGGTGAGTCAGCTTCCAAACGGCTCCTGGGAACCAGAAGTCCTTTTCTGTGTCTGCCCACCCACTGCTTCCCAGGCTCGGGCTCTTTCTCTTCTTGGAAACTTCCCCAAGGTCACTTCTGAGGTCCCACTTCAAACCCCCTCAGCCCCCCTCAACTCCTCTGCCCTCCTTTTATTTTTAGAAAAACCCTTCTTCCTCTCTCTGGCTTCCTTTAGAGGCATCCTGGCTTTCATTTTTTCTCAAATTCAATTGTTCTCTAGTTCTTTTGTAATATTCGTGAAGGCTGGTATAACTCATCTCTGAATCATTAGTAATTTAAAATGACTTTGACTTTCTTCAAGAGTTTCAAAATTAAACTTCAGGGAGAGAGAAAAAACATTGTCATTTCACTCTTCTTATATGACAAATAAAACAAAGAAAACAAAACAGTCAGCTTTCAATATTAAAACAACCCGAACATTCTAATCCTGCTACACATTCAATAAAAAGTATGTATTAAGTGATAAATTTACATGGCTGGAGGCTTCTTCCCTGTCACTTTCCACCACAGAGGGTGCAAAACCTTTCTCGCAGCTTGAGGTGATGCAGTTCTGTCCCCAAGGGGGAAGAAAGTCATCTGGCAGCGATGGTGGTGGATTAAGGATTTGGGGGATGTCTTTTTCTTTCTTTATAAAATGATCAAATGAGGCTGAACATGGATGTGATAACGGAGGATGCAGCGCCCTCTCTGTGCCCACGTGGCAATAAGCATGCAGGTGAAAAGCTGCACACTGAGGGTGGTGAAGCCAAAGAGTGGGAAGGTCCTACGTCATGGATGACTTCTAAGCAAATGAGCTGCCACCAGCAACTGCCGACCTTCTTGTACTTCTGCCTGTGTGAGAGAAATTTGTATAGTCCCTTGTGTGTCTGGTTTTCTGTTACTTGTGATCAAAACTATTCCTAACACACTGTGTTCAAAATATTTCAACTGCTAAAGCTTCATAGTGACGAGAACATGCCCTGGAGTCATTACTATAGCAAAGCCTTACAGAGAAGGACTCTTTCCCAATCTGAACCCCTGAATCTCAGCATCCTTTGGGGTGCTTCATCTCTCTATTTAGACACAAATCTATACGGTCAGAAAGAGGGAAAAGTATTGAACATTGGCAGAGTACTATTTTTTTCCCCTACCTCACAGAAGTCACTTGAATAAAACCATTTTCTGCCTATGGCTAAAATCAATCCTTTTGTCTCAATCGCCAGTTCAGGAGCCTTGTTCAGACACAACTGAATCCCTACTTTGTCCAAGTTGGGATGTCTGGCATAGTTATCATATCCATATAGGTTATCCAATTAAAAGTATGTGGGGTGGCAGTATGTTATTCAAGAAGTCCCAAATAGTGACGTGAACAAGCCCACCTCTTTTATTAGCAAGCATTGAAGTAGTCATAGATCTCTGTCTGTATCTTGGATACTTAAGTTCCTTTCTCAGAGTTTGTTTCTACCTCTAAATATCAATCCTAGCTTTTAAGGTACCATCATAGTATTTGTCACTTCTTTTTCTTCCACCAGAAACTCTTTTACGCTCTTAAATACTCAGACTGTCGGCAGAAACTTCTCTTAAGATTATCATAGTTCTCTTGTTCTGACTTATTTCCTTTTCCACTTTGATCCACTTCATGTGATCTCCCAAAGTTTTTCTCTTCATTCAAAGCTTACTGCCAACTTTGAAGTTGTCCTCATCTTAAAAATACTTCTTCCTAGTGTTACAAGACCACCTATTAAGAAAAGTGTGCTAGACATAATATATTCCAGATATTGTAGTCTGAATTAAAGTTCTTCATTTTAGACACAGTATGGCTAAAATTATTAACAATGTATAAGATTTCATATATTTTTAGAATATTTAAACATCCAGTTCATACAAATCTGATTTTGTGTCTCCAAATTGTATCTCATATTGGTTTGACAGAGGGAACTTTTGTGTATGACTGGTCATAATTGAATTCTGCCTTTACATTTATTTTATATAAAATATTTTGTATAAAATATTTAAATTATTCAATAATTTTTAAACAATTCAAACTATTTTTAAAACCTAGTATTTCCCATAGCCAGAGAATGCATTAAATGCAATCATTGGAAGGCTCAATCTGACCGGAGCAGTAGGAAGAGCATTGGCTTTAGAACTGACAACATGGGCTCAAACGTCATCTCTGCCACACTCTGCCTCTGTCACTTGGGGAGCATCACTTTACCTTTCTGAACCTCAATGGCCTTAACTGTAAATGGTAATAATAATAGCTATTTAGTATTTTAAAATGCTACATAGTTAAAAAAAAAAAAAAGCTGTGACTTTTTTTTTTTTAATTCTTCAAATCAACCTTCCTCAATCTCAGAATAATTTAAAAATTTTGGACTACTGCTACTATGCTACTGTTCTGTTCTTGCATTTATTACAAGTCCCCCAACTCTCATCCTGTGACCTATGGCTTTGGTTATTTGAGATTTAGAAAATGCATTGACTGTTCTGTTGTAGAATTTAATTAGCTTGTTGACTAACTACTTAAGATAGAGAATTTGATATTTCCTGTCATTCTGATATAGGTTATTCCTTCTTGATCTGTCTTTTTCAGATTTAAAAATAAAATAAACAGTCACAATTTCTCTCTTCGTTTCAAACATACTCATAGGCATTTGTGGGCTCTCTTACACTTAACATCACCTTTTTACTTTAGCAACATTTATCAAAAACAGTTAAGTATGTTTAGATTTCCCTGTTATAACATTGTGGGCTTGTGTTTAAGGTATCTAGGTCCTTTAGCAATGAGATCCAGTGGGCAGGAGAGAAAACTGGGCGAAAGAAAGATGATGCGGCAGAGAGCTCTGGTGCCTGCCTCAGGTTGCCTTGCTCCGATCTCATTATAGCTGTGGCTTTGGTAGATGGTTTCCATAAGCTCTGCTTCACCTGTGCTGACCCATCTAGAGCTGAACATGTATATCTTTCCATTTTTCTGCTTGGAGCATTCTCTGGCACCACAAGAGCCACCCTGCCATCGTTCAGGTGAACACTTCTGGGAGACATTGTACTTTTGCTCTCAAAAGGCTTCAAAAGGTCAAGCCAACATTTCTCTTATGTGTGTCCTCAATACAGGTCCTCTTACAGAGTTTTTGTCCTTCTACATGTCAGTCTGTTGCGGCCCGATTGCAGAACGGGGGATGAACACAGAAACACCGAGGCACACAAAGAGGGTACAAGACTGCAGTGCCAACAGCACCAGTCGTTTTATTTTTATAGTCTTTCTGTCCAGCAGCTACTTCCTGGCACGTGACTATCTTGAGTGCCTTGAGGTAACATGTTCCATTCCTTCTGGGCGATTGCTCAAGGAAGGCAGATGTTTACATCTTAACCTCTTGACCTCATCCCCGCGTGCAGGACAATGAGTAGCTTGTGTGCAAGACCTCAGGCCCTTGGCTATCTGCCCTAGGGAACAGTTTGTTTAGTCAATAGGCCATGTGCAGACCTATTGACCTCTGGACTCAAGAAGCACATGCAGTTTTGCTGACTCTGGGCAAAAGCCAATTCTTGCCCAGGGATGGTCCCTACACAGTCTACCCGTTCCTTTTCTCCTGCTTCATGATATATCTATCAGATAAACCACCTGCACCCAAGTTCTCATCTGAGATTCTGCTTTCAGGGATATACAACCAAGAAAGAGTGTGTTCTTTGAGAGGCTGCCCCTATGGCTATTTAAGTGGTGCCACTGACAATGCTCCAAAGGTACAGGAAACCAAGATATGGTGAAGACAAATGTGAATATGAAAAGGACATGTAATTTTGTAGAGAAGATCAGGCAGAAAGAGGGTGACACTGTTTTGGTTCTGGGTAGTCAGCCCATTAACAGTGGGATCCCAGCTGACAACGGAGAAAATAAGATCCTTGGTAAGGGGAAGCTGTGGTGAATCTAGCCAGATGGTCCAGTGCTAATATAGGGCTCCTGGTCCACCCAGAAGAGGGCTGAAATTTCTGGATAAGAGGGCTTGCATCAGAAACTCAAATGTGACACTGGTCCAACATGTCAAAATAAAGTGAGGAAAGCTGTAATTCAGCAGCTACATAGGAGTCCTAAACTTATTCACAGAACACAAAATATTAAACTTAGGCCATAAAATGATTCCAAACATTTTGGGTGAGATGCCCAAGTTTATATGACACCTTTGTTCCTGTTTTCCAAGTACAAGGCATTGGTTACTTCACTTTCCCATCTGAGGAAAGTAGGAGCAGACAAAAATAGAACCGAATTTCTCTACTTTTTGAAAAATTTGTTTTATTAATGTAGTGGAGGTACTTGGAGGTTAGACAGATGAGAGAAGGAAGAGGATTACTCTAACCTCCTACTCCTCTTGGAACCTCTCTCTGACTCATTTCCATGGAACCCTTAGGGTTCTTCTGGCTTAATATGTTTTGTAGAGACAGGACCCTTGTTTTATTTGGCTTCTATTCTCCATAGCATCTACTTGATAAGAAATTTCAAAACTTAATTAGCATCCATAATGATCTATTGATAAAATAAAATGGATAATTCATAGAAATTGCATCTGTATCTCAGATTTCTGAAGCAGTCACAGCAGAACAAAGAAGAAAACAGGTATTACTTTTTTTTTTTTTTTTTTGAGACAGAGTCTCACTCTGTTGATGGAGCTAGAGTGCCGTGGCGTCAGCCTAGCTCACAGCAACCTTAAACTCCTGGGCTCAAGCAATCCTTCTGCCTCAGCCTCTCAAGTGGCTGGGACTACAGGCATGTGCCACCATGCCCAGCTAATTTCTCTCTCTCTCTCTCTCTCTCTCTATATATATATATATGTATATATATATATATTTTTTTAATTGTCCAGCTAATTTCTTTCTATTTTTTTAGTAGAGACAGGATCTCGCTCTTGCTCAGGCTGGTCTCGAACTCCTGAGCTCCAAATGATCCTCCCGCTTCAGCAGGTGTTATTTTTAAGATTTAGATACAACATGCAACAAAAAACTAAGTAAACAATGACCGTGAAAATGGTTTAACTTTTTTTCCTGGAGATGAAGTTGTCATGCTGCCCAACTTTGTGTAAGGCTGATGGCAGGCACCCCTCCCTTCCCTAATGAAAAAAGAAGAAGTCCCTCCTATTCCTCAGTACCTGCCCTAAAACTGTAACAAAGAAATTCCTCACTCTTCCCGCTGAAACCTTCCCTCCGGAGAAACTCCCATCCCTCACCACTAAAAACCTATATAAGCCCACCCAGACTTCTGGGCAGCGCGACTTCTCGGGTCTCTCTCCCCCCCGACCTGAGAATCTCACCCGGGCCCCTCTCTTGGGACCCGTTACCCTCACCCAGGAGCACCCCAATAAAGCCTCTTTACTTATCCCTTTCAACTCTGCTCATCTTTCTTTCTCTGGCGCTGGCCACTCCAAAGAACCTTACACTTTGGTTATTATATCAGCCTCCATGTGAAAATTTTGCCATAACTGCTGACTGGGGTCTTGGGAGTCATAAGATCTATATTCAAATCTTAGCTGTAACACTTGACCATTTTACTTTGGGCAAGTCATCTGATCTCTGCATTTCCCTTTCTGCTAAATGAGGGGTTAGCTTGAAATAATCTCCAAGGCTTTTTCAAACACTCTCAGTTTTATTCTAGCTCACAAACAGCCCAAATGCTCAAAAAATATTCTGGAATTGACAGTACATGAGTAATCAGATTCTTAAGTGAACAAAATGAGTCCTTTTTGGATATTTACTCTAAACATTTAACAATCATTTTATTCCTCTCAAAATGCATATTTATTTTTAGTGTAGGCATTGAGGTGTAGATTTAAGTGTTGTTGTTATGAAGGTTCTGGCCATTTTTATAAAAGAATGATACTCTTGGGGGATTAAAAATTCTAAGATGCAAAAAAGCTTGAGAGATGTAAATTATATTTTAGTGAACCAACTGATTTTGCAATTGTCAAATGCATTTATATTCACATTCACAATAGATTTCATTAGAGATTCTTAGCATATTTTTACCATATGATTAAAATCTTTATAATGTTTGAAGACATCATCTCTCCTAAAGGAACAAATGTAATAGAAACAGATGTAGAAATCAAATAAAATAAGACATGTGATTTTTTAAATTATAAAGTATTATCTAAATATGAAGTAGTATTAAAATTAGATATATAGTTACTGAAAGTGTGTAAATTGTTTCTAGATATTTTTAAAAAAAGTCAGAGTGGCCAATTTGACATCATACTATTGTTTTATTACTGATACATTTTTTAATAATTCCTGTTATATTTAATAATAGTTCTCAAGTTAGAATTCCATACTTCACAGCTGCTGATTTTACTAACCTGTTTATCCAGGCTAAGCAATGACAAAGCTGACTGATTTTTGTGGTGCAAGGTGTTGTAGATTTTCTAGAAGACCTCTTGGTGAAGTGTTTACCCTCTATGTAGGATAATAAAGTCCCTGAGCTTCCAAGAGTGTAATGGGATAGAAGTAGAGATTGTACTTGTACTGTAAGAATAATGGAATGTGAATTTGGAAGGATTGCACTAGGGGACAAAACCAATAGCACCGTCAATGACAGAGACCAAGTCTGCAGAAGAAAAGGCCCTCTTCAGCAATGTCCAGACAGAGGGTGGCTGAGTCAGTGCGAGAACCTGTAATCCATAGATTTATGAGATGGCCCCTCAGGCCTGTAGACTGTCCATAGCAACACCCTGTTCTCTCCAGCTGAGTCTGTAAAGGACCTCACAAGGACTCTCAGTCAGCCCATGCACCTCTTCTATGGAGACCTTAGTCTTGACAGTACCAAGAAGAAAAATCAGCATCCTGGTCTGGAGTAGGTTTGGGGTCATTCTATTATGATGATGGAAAACATAACAGGGGCACAACTAATTGTTCCTTGTTGTGAGTGTGTAAATTACTTTTAATGCTCAGTAAATCAGTGACTATATCAGTCTAATAAATATGAGTCTTAAAAAATATGAATAACTTACAAAAGAAAAATAAGACAAATAAAATATAACAATAGACTCTGAATAAAGGGCACATTTTATGGAGGAGATATTCTATTTCAAAAATTATTATTTTGAACCCCTCTCCTGGTTACTTGTATAGCAAATCTATTTTATTTTATCTCTCAATAATCAAACTCCTTGTTCTCACACTTTCTGGACCACCATTTCAGACTTTGCTGAAGACGCATTTTTGGCATGAGGGCAGCAGCTTTTACACTGTGTGTACAGCTAAAGAGTTAGGTAGGATCTGGGGGATGATGAGAGGAAAGTTGTCCTTGGTAAATTGTATTATTTTTTCTGCAATTCTGCCGGCATCCTTATGTGCCCCATGTCAGCCTGCTCCCTATACACAGAGGGCAGATTTAGATTCAATGAGGCAATAGAAAAATCAGCATTAGAATACAGATTACCCAGAGTTACATTCAATTGCTCGGTTCACTGAGCCATGGTGCTTCTGAGGTGGTTCTGAATCTGTCCTAGTGTCTTACAGGTATGTCAACCATCTGCCAACCAAACCTATAAAGGGGATTTATGTGGACATAACCTTACACTCTCTGAACTTTTATTTTTTAAATGGATGATTTTTAAATACCATAAAAAAATCTACTACATATATACTTACCAATACCCTATAAAAGTAAACCTCATGATAAAGAAAAAAATGGATAGGTAAGATATTCCACTTACGTAACTTGAAGGTTTATAGTCTGATTTTTATTAAGAGCAGTGTCTGATGTTCTTCTGCCCATGCAGATTTTTTTTTTAATGTGTCTGCATTGGGAGTCAGTGATTATCTTTATGTTGATAGAAGAGGCTTTTATTAGCAAAATTATTACTAGAATGACTACCCTTCTAGTACCTTAAGTCTGGGCTTGATATTCAAATTCTTTCCAAATAAACAAATTTCAAGATGGAAATGACTCTTACCCCTGTTTTCAGTAACATACAACCTTGACAATTTGTGCAGGACTAAATGCTGTTTACGGGCACTCTGTTTTCTGTCGGTCAATGCCATCGACTTTAGAAAATATCTGAAAACAGAGATCTTAGTTCATTGCAGCTTTTTTTCCAATTTTCCCACGAAGTTCTCCTTCTTTATTTCATTAAAACCAATTAGGCATATTGCACTGGCAGAGATTAATACTGCTAAATGTCAATGATGTGTCTGCTTTGAAAGAAAACTATTGAGCTGAAGAGTAAATAGCAATACAATAAAGATGCCCTGGCATCTTGCTTGCAGGAAAGAAGAGAGCTGTGAGAGACGGCATGAAGAGTGAAGAAGAAGGTAATAATGGTTGATCACTAATTGATTTCAGTAGTTTACGTTCCTAGAAAACTCAACTGAATATACATGCAGAAAACAAAGCAAACCAAAAAGGAAAGAGGCAAGGTCGTGTGGCTGGTGGGTACAGTCTTTGACATAAGTGGATGCTCTTGGCAATGCTTTCAAGAATGTGTTGAAAATGAAATAATGACCTTTCCTCTTCTTTACGACTCAAAATGTCATTAATTAGCAGCATCCTTTAAAAGCCTTGTTGTCCTCCAGGCATATGGCTGTGTTGTTCTTCTCTAAAATTTAGTTTCTATAAGAAATTTCTCACTATGCAGCAAAACATCAGATATAACAAAAATACTGTCCTAACTGGAAACTAAGAGGACTGGCTAGATTAAGGGATCAGCAAACTATGACCAGTGGACCAAATTTGGCCCATCGCCTGTTTTTTGTAAGCCCTTTGTGCTAAAAATGATTGTTAAACATTTTGGTGAGTGTTTATGGCAGCTTTATTTATAATTACCAAAAGCTGGAAGCAACCAAGAGGTTTTTGAATAGGTAAATGGATAAACAAACTTATTTTTTTACATTTTTAAATAGTTGAAAAAACAAAGGTAGAATAATATTCTGTGATGTGTAGAAATTACATGAAACTCAAATATTAGTGTCTATTAGTAAATGTGGACACTGTGGGAACACAGCCATGCCTATTTGTTTCTGAATTGTCCACAGCGGCTTTCGCACAACAGCAGAGTTGAGTGATTGCCGCAGAAACCATGTAGATGGACCTCAAAGCCTAAAATAGTTACTATCTGGCCCTTTACAGAAAGAGTTTGAGGACCTTTGGGATAGACAATGATCTAAGAATAAGTTTGAGGCTTGAAGTTTAATGTTGAATTAGGGTTTTCTTTCTTTCTGTATTCACCAATTATCAAACCATAAGGACAGGAAGCAATGCTGGTGAGGGGACAAAAGGATAGTAAGTTGCAAAGGTTGAGTCTTATTTAAGAATTTAAAAATACTCTTAATATTAGGGTTCTTCAGAGAAATGGAATATCTATCTTTCTATAAATAGATACATAAAGTACCTAGTTAGAGAGAGATTTATGTCAAGGAATTGGCTTATGTGATTGTGGGGAGCTGGCAACATACAATTTGCTGAACAGGCTAGCAGCCTAGAAGTTCTGGCAACAGTCGATATTGCAACCTTGTGTCTGAAGACAGTCTAGAGGGGAATTCCTTCCTCTTCCTTCCTCTTTGGGAGACCTCAGTCTTTTCTCTTAGGCCTTCAGATGATTGGTTGAGGCCACTCGATACGGAGGGTGATTTGCTTTACTCAAAGTCTACTAATGAAAATGTTAATCACATCTAAAAAGTACTTTCACAGCAACGTCCAGACTAGTGTTTGACCAGAAAACTGAGCACTGTGGACTAGCAGTGATGACATATAAAATTAACTATCACATTCTAGAATACTATCAATGAGGTCAGTAAGGGTATTTATCAGGGACACTGGTGAATAGCATTTCTATTCAAGTAGAGACTAATTGAATTGCTCTGCCTCATTTTTAAAGTTGGGAAAATGGAAACAAATTGTTTGAAGAAGGAAGAAAATTTGGAAATGAATTTTAATTCATAATTTGGACCAATGAATCAATCCATAACTTTGTACACGTAGAGCACAAATAAGAGCTTGGAAAACTTTTCTCCTTTGATTTTTCAGGCCTATGTGAACAGTATTCCAAATTACCTTCCTTCATGTCCTTTCCACACATATACAATGAGAATAGATACAAAAGTTATTGTGGTGTCTTAGTTTGCTAGGGCTTCCATGACAAACCACAGACTGGGTGGTTTAAATAACAAAAAATTATTTTCTCAC
>CM052440.1:131473817-131516961 GCA_028533085.1 Varecia variegata
TATGACTTGAGAAATTGACTGAAAATGGTAGGAAAAAATCCATCGAACGAAAAACTCAGCTAATAGTCTACAGTGTATGCTCTGTCCTACTATAAAAAAATGCACAAAGTTTTGAATATTTTAGTAATGATCTCCTCTTCCCCACTCTGAGCCTGTGCTGTAATGCATATTCAAGTTTAATCAGATCATCAATACTGAAGTCCTTGAACATAACTGATAGGACAGCATTGAAGTAATGCTCATCCAGTACAAACTTTCTGGTCCAGCAGAGGGCATTGAAAGGATAATAAGAACATGCCCATGTCATGGAGGGGGCGAGGAGCCAAAATTAGGTAATTTCAGAGTGGAGATGGCAAAATAAATGTTGAAATGTGCCACAAAGGTGAGAAGAGAACCTTAGCCACAATCTGCAGCATCACTGTCAGACTTACACACACACACGCACACACACGCACACACACACACATTGAATTTGTATAAAAATGACAGGTGACTTATGTAGGTGTTTTTCCAGGGCACATGAACAAGTTCATGTAGTGCAAGGAAAGCCAGATGCCTACCCACCAGAGACCTCACAGAGTGACATTAACTTGGTAATTTCACCATGTCCAGATGTTGATCTTGAGTTTTGCTGAAACTAGAGCTCTCCAGTGCCCTCAAAACTGAGGATAACTTTTGAAAATTATACTCACATGGAACAGAAGGCATATAGGAACCAGTTGACCTCAAATGCAAGACCAGTCCATAGGGCTTTCAGGCAGTGTTCTCTTAGGAGTGCATCTTGAAAAAGAAAGGAAACAAAGTAAAGAGAGTTACTTATATAATTCAGATGTCCAATTGCATAATCCTCTGTAAGCTGGTACTTCTGACTCTACTCCAAGAATATGAAAGTAGACAAAAGGACTCATTAATTAATTAGGTGGGCTTTTTTCTCTATTTCCTCCAGAATTTATTTTTGCAGTTTTCTCCGCTTTGATTAATCCATTCAATAAAGACTTGTCTCTGACACGACAGCCATTCTGCCTCTGCTTTTACCCAGCCTGGGTTTCCCTATTCCAAGTTTTTGGAGGAAAGAAGCAGGGGTGGAATTTACCACTTACACATATACCACCTATATCTTTTATAATGTTTCATCCTTGACACTCTCAGATTCATGATTGGTCTTGGATACACAGAAACAGGTGGAAGCTTTTCAATCTCTTCTGCAGCCTTTTGGAAATCTCCACATTTCCACAGCTAATGCCAAGATACTCTTTCAACATCTTTATGTGTGACGTTGATCTGATTAGTCCCTGTATTTTGAATGTGTATTAATCCCATAAGGAGAAAAATAAATATTGATGTAAATCTATAGATGTTAGCAACCTTCCCCCCTTCCTAATCCTTTAGATAAAGATCATGGATAAAATCACTAATGACATCTTATACCAACAAAATTATATTTTTGTATAATAAGCTGGATAAAGCAGGTTTGGCATTAATTTTTTTACAAAATTCAATTTTGTGGTCTCTCAACTGTTGAAATAAATCCGCATGATGTTAAATAACTTAGTCCTTTCTCAACATCGGCAGTGAATGTTTCCAGAACTGAAGAAGTTAGACACACAGGCGTGCTCACATGCTCAATAGTAAGAGGACTAAAAAAATAAATTTCTTAAACGAAAATATTAAATGTAAGCATTTCTTTATAAAATTTGACACTCTCATATCACTAAGTCATAAAATAGTACTCCTCCACATTTCTATGTTTTTACAGTGTACTTTCAAATTTAGTGTTTCATTTGATCTTCATTACAAAAATAGTTTAGTATCCCTATTTATAGGGCGGTAAATAGATACAGAGATTAAGAATTTTATTCAAAATGATTCAACCAATAGGTAGCAGATCCAAACTGAGGATTAAAACCAGAACCCAAGTAATCTGAATGAAAATCTAGAGCAATTTTCTTTTTTTTAAATTTCAGAATATTATGGGGATACAAACATTTTGATTAGATATATTGCCTTTGCACCGCCCAAGCCAGAGCTACAAGTGTGTCCATCCCCCAGATGGTGTGCTCCACACCCATTAGTTGTGAATTCACCCATCCCCTCCACCCGCCCTGCACCTGATGAATATTTCTTCCATGTGTGCACCTAAGTGTTGGTCAGTTAGTACCAATTTGATGTTGAGTACATGTGGTGCTTGTTTTTCCATTCTTGTCATACTTCCTTCAAAGAATGGGCTCCAGCTCCATCCAGGATAATATAAGAGGTGCTAGATCACCATTGTTTTTTATGGTTGAGAGCAATTTTCAATATACCAATAACATGATGTCATTTGCCTCATTTTGTAAGGAAAAAAAAAGTTGTAAAAAAGAAAAATATAAATGTTCACACGTAGGAAAAATATTTGATTTTACATTCTTCTCCATAACCCTGTTTTAAATATATATTTCCCAGACTCCCTCTAATGTTATCTTCTCTTAATTAAGAATAACCAGTAATGAACCCCACTAGAATAGTGTTAAAGTCAAAAATAAGACATTACAATATAATACTATACATAAGTTATATTACTACTAAGGCCAAGGTTATCAGCAGAATAAAAACCCTGAACAGGTGGAAAAATAACAAAAACATCTGCAATAAAATCCATGTTCTGAGCTCAATTTTATGTGTTTAAAATTGGTGGAGCGTCACAATAAAACTTACTCTTCATGAGCAAAAAGTATTATTATCTGTTCTTTCAGACCTAGGCTTGAAGAAGCAAAAGTAAATAATGGCCTTGTACTTTCTATAAAGTTTCCACAAGTCTCCCCCAAAGCTACTGATAATGACTTCTTGTCAAAAGGAATAGAGGAAACATTTTTTTCAATTCCTCTGGAAGTAGGTCTGCATTGATTTCGGAGATGTAGTCACAAACCCGGTCAAGTTGGCAAGTGGACACTCAGTGCCCTCCAGCTCTCTGAGGCAAATCAGAGCCTTAAATGACAGCAGTAGCCAAAATACTCTTTTGTCCCTTCAGATTCTCTAGCACTGTTTCACAATTGCAGTAATATCACTGATTTCACTGACATAGATTTGGTGTGTTACACTCAAATTATAAACAGAAAAAATAGTATCACTTACAACTTAAGGTGACTGGTAATATGTGCAAATTTATATTTGCACATATTTTATGTGCATATTTGCAAGTGCAAATTTGCACGTATTTTATATCGCTAATTTGTTTTCTTAATAAAAATCATTGTCCACAAAAGTTTTCATTCTATCTATGACATTGGATGAAATCAATTTGGATTTTCTAAAATTTCCATTTAATTGCTTAAAAATGGATTTGTGTAAACCGAGACCCAGAATCTGGCCTACTCCACTAACCTGCTGTATGAATTTAGCAGCATTACTTCTTATCTCTAAGTCCCAGGTCCTCATCTGAAAACTGGAAATAATGATAACACTCATTTTGTAGATTTATTTAAAGGATATAATCCATATGAACTCCTAGTGTCAGGCATAGAGAACATACCTAGTAAATATTAGCTTTTATGGTAAGTTAGTTTTACTATTGATAAATATCTCAAGTACATTTTAGAAACTGTTATTTGCAAGAGACTCTTAACTCCCCTGTACTATTTTTATTTTTACTGTTTATTGATTTTCCCTATTTTCCTAACATATGTATTTCAGATAAGCAATTTCTATTTAAGTTGCTTTGAAGAAGAAAAGAATTACTGAAATAATAGATAAAAGTTACTTTGCCACATAGTTTTTACCCTTTAGGGTTAAAATCAATGTAGGAGGCTCAAGGCTATTAGTGTCTTTGCAGTAAGAGAAAGAACCCATAATTGATAAAAAACAACCATTTTGTAACATCATAAAATGATACCTATAACATCAACAGTATTTTTTTCTTCTAACAATATTTTCCCTGTGAAACATTTGATTTTCAGTCAAGATAATGATTATTGCTTATTTGAGTAGCTAAAATACTTTCCTCATCCAGGCTACCACCACTTCTGAGTGAGTCATCAGAATGACTAGTGGTTCTCTGGAGTCTTCCCCAGACTGACTGGCTGTCACCCATGCTGAGGTAACTGGCAATGGGGTCTGGAACGAATGCTTTGCGTAGGTCTCAGCCTCTGTGCCTTCCTGTGGAGTGTAGGCAGCAGTGGCTGTAGGCCCTGTTCTGCATTGCTGTCCTATGTCTTATAGTTACAGACAGAAAGACCCTTCTTATGGCCTAGACATGTGTGTCCAATGTGATAGCCGCTAGTTACATGTCACTTAAAGTTGTTTCCATTAATTTAAATTAAATTAAATTTATAATGCGTCTCCTCAATAGCACTTGCAACATTCCATCTGCTCAATAGTCACCTATGGCTAGTGGCCACCATATTTCACAGCACAGATGTGAAACATTCCCCTTATTGCAGAAAGTTCTACTGGGCAGCCCTGGCCGAGACTTTGGGAGAACAAAAAGATGAGCAAAGCCTGAAGCTGAGCATCACATCTCCAGGATACAATGAGAGGTAGTCAGAACCGACTTCTCTTGTTCTTACATTTATTCTTATAGTTTCTTTACTAAATTAGTCCTGATTTCTTATTTGTTGTGTTCTCATTTGTACCTTTAGGAATGTAAGTCAAGAAATGTTATTTCTCCTTGTGGAAGAATGAAAGGGATATGCTCTATATAGGGATCACCGAAATCCAAACGGAAATATTTGGATATTTTATTTATATGTTGTATCATGTTGATGGAGAAATGCTTTCTTACCCCTACTATGTATTTGTATACACTATGGCTCCTCAAAACTTCACTGGCTGAATTTCTTTCCATTGAAAATAATTTAAGATAATATCACTATATTAAATCGCCAATGTAAAATTTCAGAATGTTTTCCTAAAATGTCCCTTTTATAAGCTCATAAGATTTCATTCACAATGCTTAATATTAATATCTTGTACTTGTCATGTCTCTTATTATTATAGTTATCAAGAGAATCCCTGGGCTGTAAAACTCTAGAGAATAGCACATTTGAGACACGCCAAGCAACTGTCCCTCCTTACTTCTGATTGATAAAAGGCATCCTAGACGAAGGGCTGCATTAAATGTTTAGATGATATTCTGCTCACCAAAGAGAGCCAGCTGTTTATACTTGGTGGCAGACTGCAACAGAATTATCTCATTTGCAAATCTTGGGATATGGAGATGCAGATAAATGTTAGCACTATAAACCAGCAAATGTAGAATGAGCGGTATTCTTAGTATTTGGAGGAAGACCTCGTATTTCATATTTGTGCATATGGAGCTTTGAAAACTTATTCATAAACACGCCATCTGAGCAATATGGCGCAGACGGCATTGTTAATATGGCCGAAGTTGTATTACGATATTTCCTTGCATAATGTTATACAAACAAATATTTTAACATTCCACTTGTATAAAATGTGAATAAGAAAGGTGTTTAGCAGTGGAAACAAGAATGTGTCTGGCATGTGTTTATAATAAAATGTGCGTTTTCTGCCAATCAAGTGCCACAGATAAAGACAATACTACTCTTTCTTAGGGGACAAAGGCCCCCAATCAGTAGATAATGACATGTTAGGATTTCTTTGGTAAATTTACTCGGTTAATGCATTCACATCTTAGCCTTCACAACAGTTCAGCATTCAAGAGGAAAGAGTGTACTCATTAGAGATTTGCTTATGGGTCTGAAAACAAATATGAGGAACTCAAAGGATTGGTCAATAATAAATTTTGAAAATATGAGATTCAATTTTAGCCCAAGAAATTTTTTTTTTAAATTGGGAGAAGAAAGACCTTCATTCATAGTAAAAAACAAAAAATATTACTTTTCCTTGAATGAAAAGAAATTTAGCCATCACTACTATTAGCTAAGCAAGGAAAATCTGTTCTTATCCTTCAGTTCAAGAGAACCCATTCCAGCTCTGTTAATCAACTCATTTTTCTCACTACAATCAGAATGATCTTTTAAAAATACAAATATGATTACATGGAATTCTTAATTTAAACACTAGAATGGCTTCTATTGTCCCTAAGAAAAACATCCAATCCTTTAACCTTTAACATGGCCTACAAAGCACTGCTTAATTCATCTTTCCTGGCATGACACTGCTGCCAAGTCTTACAGAATCCCTAATACACAAGGCACTAAATGAATATTGAATGAAAGAATAAAAAAATTACAACTTTTTTCTCAGACAAGAAGAGTCTATAGAAAAGTGATGGATGGGGTGTGCACATTTCCCTGACCACCCTATATAAAATAAGAACACTTTCCTTCCTTCATTCTCCCTAATAGTATTTTATTTTCCTTCTAGGATAAATACCTGGCATATATTCATTTATATATATAAACTCCATAATGGCAAAGACGTTGTGTGGTTTGTCCACTATTATATCTTCTAATGGCCTGAGCTGTCTGTGACGTAGAGTATGTGCACAATACATTTCTGTTGAATTAATGAATGAACAAATAACTCTGTTCCTTAAGCACAGACATGGCTCATCAGTGAAAGGGTCAGAAGGCATTTTCCACAGCCACTTTGACTTCCATCATTATCTCTTTCCCCATCTATTATACCATTCTATTCTCCAAGTTACCATTTGAGGGACTCATCTATTTATTCATTGCAAAACCCATTTTGTTCTTCCCTTATTTAAAAAGGCTCACTGGCACCCTTGCCTTCAGGATAAAGTTAAAAATACTTAGCATAGCTGCATGACATTGCCCTCTTGCTAACATTGCCAGGACTAACTCCCACCTTTACTCCCTACTTTCCATGTTACAGTCGAGCTGACCATCACTCGGTTCCTCAGGCACACGTGCTCTCCGTCACTCACTGGTATGCCATTGCATAAACTGGTTCCTCTGTTTAGGATACTCTTCCTCCCCACTAGTTCCTTTCACTCTTAATTCTTCTACAGACTTGTGCTTTAGAAGTAGCTTCCTCTGGGAAGGCTTCTCCAGACTGCAAATGCTTGGGGACATGCCCCTGCTTTGCTCCCCTGGTGCTTCCTACCTTCCATACGTATCATGTAGTACTTAGCCTCCCGTGATTTTTATTGCTTATTTGTCTGTATTTCCCCTATGTAGTAAGACCTTGATGGCAGAGGTGATCACTGTTCACACACAGTAGCTGTGCATAAAAATAGTATTTGTTGAATGAGGAAATGAGGCAAATAGCTCATAATTTTAAATTAGCTACAAATTTCAGGCAATCTTTTAGATTAGGTCTAGATATTTTTTTCCCTTGGGATCCAAAAGCATACTGGGGACACGGTAAAGACTTACAGGTTACCATAACGAGAGAGGGCATGTTGATTGATTGCCTGATGTGTATATAACAATGTTTAAAGGAGTTCAGCTTAATTACAAAACAAACTGACAATGTCTAAAGAATTGTGCTAATCTCCAGTAAATTGTTTAAAAATATCAACTCTTCCTTTACCCCAAAATCACATACCCAACTCTCTGCAGTAAATTAATCTGAGCTTTATGTAACTTTTCTTAAATCTGAAAAAGCTGCAAAAAACTGCCATGAGAAGCAAGCAAATGTAGGGAAAATCCTGAAAAACATAGCATAAAACTATGTGGCATTAATTTATTAATCTTTGATTTTCTAGATAGTATTACCTTTGGGACAAGCTCTTAGATTTCATCATAAAATCCATTATATTGGCATATAATATTGCTCCTAAGATTGTAACATGATATCACTATAAGTGTCAGAATAGGTAAGTCTGGAATCATAACATATCAAAATCTGCTCTTAAGCAGCACAAAACAAGACTAAATCCCACCTCCTCTTTTAAGATTATTTGGACAAGCTGACACAGCATTGCAAGGAGTTGTACACATTTTCTCTGCCACAGCAGCAACTGGAAGACAAGTCTCCTTCTCTAATACAACAAGCAACTTATTATCTTTGTTGTAAATGGAGGAGTAAGTCTCCATTGTGAGGTCTTTCAGTATCACCCAAACACAGCTGCAGACATCTCACTTGGAGAGGTATATGAAATTAGAGGAATTATTGTAGCCACAGCTCCTAGAGCGGGAGGCACAGCATGACCCAAAGTGCGCACAAAGCCCAAAGTTTGGTCATGGCAGACAAGGAATGAGCAGAGCAAGGACCCGCGGGCAAGTGCCTGTATTGAGTGTTGTAGGTGAGGTGATTTGTGGCAGGCAGGAAGCATTCTCATAGGGTAATTTGAATGTAACTGGGTCAACATAAAAATGGGGAAGAGGTAGAAGAGGAAAGTCATCATGAAGCTTATCTCTTGAATACTCAAGTTGGGGATGAGTACCCAGAAATAGGCAATAACTAGGTAAACGTTCAAACAAGGCACACAGAAAGTTATTGAGGCAACAAATAACAGCTTTCAATTACATCATCATAAATCAAGAACTGCCTTAGGAAGCAACTAGAAATATTGATGAATTACTTGGACAAAGGAAAGTTCAGCATCAACTGAGCCAAAGCTCAAATATCCATGTGGAAATAGATGCACGTAAGTTCCATGTAGATACCATCTGATATATTTCTCTAACACAGTTTTAGTGAAGAATTCCTGGCTTCTCTTAGCCGTAGTTTCCTCATGGAAACGAAGACAATATCTGCCTCACTGGTTTATTATGGAGATTCAATTAGATTGGAAACATAAAGCACTTAGCACATTATTAGCACATAGTAGCTCATCAATAGTTAACTGATATGATGTTTATGTGCTTTTTGTGGTTTCCCAATCAAGCTCACTAATTGAATTTAAAAATGACACTTGTTTTTTTTTTTTTTTTTCCTTCCTTGGTTCTAGCTGTCCAAGAAAGGAGGAGGTGGGGAGTGCAGTTAAAAAAAAAAAAAAAGAGCATATGGCACAAGGTGGAGGAATTATAGGGAAATCAGAATGACTTTCTTGTATTCAAAATGTTTCACTGACTGAACAAACTAAAAAAATAAATGTCTACCTTGAAGCAGGTGACTATAGAAAGGGGAACCTTTTAAAGAATGAATTGGTCAGGGGTTAAACCAACTCATTATGTATAGAGCTCACTGCTCTGGAAATGTGTCTATTTCTGTGAGTTATCAAAAGAACCAGCTCCATTTGGTTAACGCAGGACTGTCTAGAATTTTTGATGAAATTAGATTACACGTAAAGGTGCTGTGTTAGCTAGCCTCCAAAGACAGTGCTCCAATGAGCCACATTTCCTGGCAGTCACACCCTTATGTCGTCTCCTCTCCTTGGCTGTGAGCTGCCTGTACCTCACCCTTGACCAACAGAATGCAGCAGAGGCGATACTATGGTCAGAAGAAGCTGTACATCCTCAGACCAAGCCTCTTAGGACACTCACTATTGGAATTCTTCCTTTCAGAAAACTAATGCCCTGCTATGAAACCCAAGCCAACTAGAAAGGCTACTGCAGGCACTCCAATTCAAAGACCCAGCTGAATTTTAAGCTAATACCTGCTGTTAACCACCAGCCTTGTGAATGGGCCATCTTGAAAGTCCAGCTCAGTAGAGCCTTAATTTGACTGTAGCTCCAGCCAGCATTTGACTGTAACTACATAAGATGTCCCAAGTAACAATTGCCCAGTAAGAATTGCCCAGCTGAGCTCAATCAATTCACAGGAAAAAGTAAAATAATAATAAATCATTGTTTATAGATACTGTTTCAGGGTAGCCATTTTTGTTGCTGTTGTTGCTTTTAATTCACCAAAAGATAATAGGAACAGATGCCTATCAAAACTCTTGGCACAGTGTTTAGGATACAAATAAAATGAGTTTGGTTAGTTGAATTAGAGATGTATTAGCGAGTTTAATTTTTAATCTGCTATCCAGCTGATGTCAAAACAAACTTGGTAGCGATAAGTGGTATACTATTCCAATAATTTCAAGATGAAGACATTTTAACTTCTCTAAAATTAAGATTCATCTTATCATCAGAGATTGTATAATTGACATTATTTTTATTTTTTAGAAGGACTTAGGGATCCATCTTATAATTTTTGACATCTTAGATCATGAAACATAATATATTAATTAGATAGATAATCTAAAAGGCTCCTCCTTGGATCAACTTCCTCAAAATTTCCTGGAGAGTCAGTTTAAGTAGGTTTCTGGTCCTCACTAAATCAAAATATAGGACCCATGCAGGTCTTTAATAAAGAGACTTTAAAACAATACTCTTAACATTTTTTTAAAAATTCCATAAAGTGTAACCTGTATTATGCTGTTGATGGAAAACTAATTTTAGAGATTGCAACCATGAGTCTTATCCTTGCTACATATCTTCTGATCTCTTATTGTTATTTCAGTGATCCAATTGCCTAAACACCATCTATTCTAAGCTATCTCAAATATGTACATTGTATTACATTCCAACATTGCCATCAAGTTAAAAAGATTTAGATAGTGTGATGATGAATGTCATACTTTAATTATATTTCCCTGGAGAAAACATGAAAATAATTCTTAAATTGAGATGTACAATATTCAAAAAGTTGGTGTAAATCTGTGCAGAACGTGCTTTGTGAATATTTAAATTTTTCTTTCAGTGTTTGAGTTGTGTAGGGAAGTGTACTTGTTTTGCAAACATGAAACAGATTACCTTCAGACATGTAAAAAAATGCCTGTTGCTTCGTTCTTAAATTCTCTTTCCTCAGAAATTCAGAAATTGTTGAGTCAATTGTAAAGTTAAGTTTGACATTTCACACCCTGATAATCACGTTGCTATTTATCTATGACTTCTTTTTGCACCAGACTGCAGCTTGGAGGCAAGTATGCTATAAAGGTGCCGTAGCCTTCAGCAACCTAGTTAGTCAAACCTTCCATTTGCTGAATAATCAAAGCCATTGCAATAGCAATATTATAGTCATCTCTATTCCTCATATGAAACTTATTTTTCCCAGAATTTTATTTTTGGAATAGTTTCTTTAAATTCTAACTTTAAGAAAATAGGGATCAAAATATATATTAATAAAATTGCAGAGAGTGAATTTTGCTTGATATGGTGGCAGAAAATGAGAGCAGATTGTATAACAATCATCTCTACCTTATGGCATTGTACACAGAACTGCATTTTGTATAGAAATTCAGATTTAAAAATTATTCAACAAATGTTTATTGAGTGAATTCTATAATAGAATAAAATTCTATGTGGGTATGAAAATTCTACGTGCATGTGATTCTACAATAGAGAGAATCAACTTGTGGCAATAATATTTTGGAATTTGAAAAATATGCAATTTATTTTTAATTAAAACCAATTTCAATAAGAAACAAAGGGGGAAAGTTCATATTAGACATCAGGTATATTGAGGGATTAAAGTTCATCTGGGATTATACACTCAAGTATACATGGAATATTTGTGATTTTTATATAAGAATTAATAAAATATTTATCCCAAATATGTCTTTTTCTGATTGTGAATTTGAATACTAATGTTCCTTCTAAAAGTGCCTATTTTTAAGCAGTACATGACAGTTGAAATTATACCATTTAGCTGAATTGGAGCAAAATGAACTTTTTTCACATTATTTCACATTACAATAGAGATATTATTAATTAAACTAATGCCATTCTAAATCAAAGGAATTTCCTTTGATAATGAGCAACATTAAATACTGTTTGAACTATCATAGCCAAAAGAAAGTATTCACTAGGAGTGCTGAGCTGGGGCAATGGAAATGTTCACAAGATGGGCTGAATGATTCACATGGTCTGATAAAAGGGCATTTCGATATTCTGAATCATGTCAACTTGACATAAGGAACAACTAAATAATGTCTCCCACCCACCATAAAGCCACTAATGTTCATCAGTTATCTTTTGCATTTCTGAAGTTTTATTTTTTCTTCTTCATCTCGTCTAAGTAATAGTGGGTTGGAGTACTGGAAGTAACAATAGTACTGGTTGTACTGGTAGTTATAATATTATCAAAGTGTTAGGAACTCAGATTCTCAGCTAATTAACTAGACAAAATCTACACAATTACTTTGATTAAATGAACATATATCTAATAGATGAGTATAGTCTACAACAATGATTACCTGTCAAGGATCTAAAATCTGACCAAGAATAGTAGGAAACACCAAACAAAAGCAAAAAAGGGTCAGGTATAGCAGAAAACCAAGAGTATGACTTTCTGCAAATGCTTGACTGACTCACAAAATAATGTATATTTTTCAATTCAAAAAAATATGATTTGGTAAGATGTGTCCAAACAAGCTAAATTATTGAAAAGAACTACAAAGTCTGAGTATGAAAAGATGCACATGAACCTTGAAAATGCTTTTGTTGCATTATTTAGAATAGTTATAAATGTCAGGTTACTACTAGTGGTACTTTGCTTAAGAGTGGCATTTGCAAAATAATATTTGCCAAAGTTCATGTGACTATTTCTGTGAAAACCATAGGAAAACTTCCTTTTGCAAAAAGTTATGTTTCCCCTTAACAAAAATACTGTAACTGATACTGATATAACTATTATTTTTGTCATTCTTATATAATAGCCTTGAATTAGTATATCCCTAGGATGTCTTAAATGCATATTTCAAATTTTTATGAGCTATATGATTGCCCCATAAAGAAATTACTTTAATTAAAATTGTTTGACAACTACTAAAAGTCACTGCAAGCGTTCATGTAATATCCCATTAAACATTCAAAAAGGTCATTTGTTCAAAGTATTTTCATTTGTTTTCATATTGAAAAATGCTTTGGGCATATTTAATACATTATACTTTCCTTATTCTACTATTTGTGGTCAAAATAATTGTAATGATTCAGATTATCCCTGCTGCTATTATTTTATAGTTTATATTGGAATTAAGAAACTTCAGAAAATTTATTCTAGAAAAGCAAATACTTAAAAAAATTTAGTTTTGAAAATTGACATCAAGGAATAAAATTCTGCAGGATAAAATTAATTTGTATGGTTAGGAGGGATTAGAATAATGAAATAACATTTAATAAATAAATAGGTGGTTTCAAATAGGCAGAAAATAGTGGTGCTGATTAAAATGTTCATTACTGAAAGATATGCTGAAATAGACATAAAAACTACATACTTTTCAAAAGCTAGTATTTTTATCACTCATGAAAATTGAATGCATTTAGAAGTGATATTTTACAGAATTTTAATGTTGTAAATTTAGTTTTTATAAAAATCAAATTTCTTAATTTTGAGATAATTGTAAATCCAAAGGTCAATGTGGTTTTAGACATAATCATTCTAAGTCACATATATATTTTGGCCATTCATGTAGTCCGTACCTTGAAATTAAAGATGCGTTTGAATTATCTAATATGCTTATTGTATTTGTCAGGCTTTGTTCACAGAAATAGAACCAGTAAGAGATGTATATTAAGAGATTTATTATAAGCTATTTTCTTATTGTGAGAGCTGGTTAGGCAAGTTCAAATTCTCAGGGCATGCCATCAGGAAGGATCAGGAAAAAAAGGCTAGAACTCTCAGGTACCAGGTGAAGCTGCAGTCCACAGGCAGAATTTCTTATTCTTTAGGGATAGCTCAGCTCAGCTCTTAAGGCCTTTCAACTAGTTAAATCAGGTTAGCCCACACTAATCAGAATCAGTAGACTGAAAGTCTACTGATTATGGACTTTAATCACATCTACAATATACCTTCACAGTAACACCTAGATTATCAGTGTGTGATTGAATAAATGGGAATTGAAGCCAGCCTAGTTGACATATTAAATGTACCTCCATTGATCAAACTGTCTTATTACCTCCTACAAGTGTCTCCTTAAAGGATCTCTTTTCAGTGAGGCTTTCTCCAACACTTTTACTTAGAACTGTACCACCTCCCACACAACACTCCCTATGCTCCTTTCCTGTTTTTATTTTTTCTTAGCATGAATTGTTTTCTCACAATCTATACAATACTTTACTTGTTATATTTCTTCTTATTTTCCTCACGAGAATGTAGGCAGCATGAGGGGAGGTATTTTAGTTTGGTCCATTGTTACATTTCTGATACCTAGAATGGAGTTTGGCACACAATAGACACTCATTAAATATTTGTAAAATGGATGAACAAAATTAGCCAGATAGTTACCTGATCTCCACAATAGCTTATGTTCTATAAATGTAAACAGAAAGCAGTAGTGAATAAAAGGATGTGATGTTCTAGAATTAAACCATTAAATAATACAGCATAATTTGCAAATCCAGCAGTCCTCTGAAAGAGTGGTATTTTTCAGCATTTTAATTAAAAATAGAGATATCTGTGTGCCATTAAATTTTATGATTATTTCATGCAATTTTAAAAGAGAAGTATATCCCATGAAAAGAACAGTAAAACTATTTAATACTTTTAGAAGACTGTTTTACTTCAAAATGTATTGTTTCATTTACGCTATATTTCAGAAATAACATTTCAAGAAAATAGCAATACTGACTTAATTATTAAACTTGACTATATTTATTAATGTATATACACACTAAAAAATTTTAAACTATACACATTATTTGACTCATCAATTCAAACTTTTAGAAATCCATCCTACAGTATATGTTTTCAAGTTTGCAAAAACAATTATATGTGGATGTCCATTACAGCACCAATTATAAAGGTGAAATGAATAACCTAAATGTTTATCAAGAAAGGACTGTTGAAGCTATGTTAATTAGCAGTACAAATATTCATGGTTTATATTATTCTTGGTTTTGAGAAATTTTGTTATTGTTAAATTTCCAGTGTTGTTTTCTTTGGATTGCCTTGTTTTATATTAAAATGCTTCATTAACCTTCTTTATATTAAAAAAAAAAGGACTGTATAGCATGCAAATATTTTTTCCCATTCTGAAGTTTGTCTGTTATGCAGAAGCTTTTTAATTTGATCAGGTCCCATTTATTTATTTTGGCTGTTGCTGTGACAGTTTTTGGGGTCTTCTACATAAATTCTTTACCTAGACCAATCTTCATAAGAGTTTTTCCAGCACTTTCTTCCAGAAGTCTTATGGTTTTATGTCTTAGGTTTAAGTCTATTATCCATCGTGAGTTGATTTTTGCGAGAGGTGAGAGGTGAGAGGTGCAGATCCTGTTTCAGTCTTCTACATGTGGCTATCCAATTTTCCCAGCACCATTTATCAAATGGGGATTCTTTTCCCCAGTGTATGTTTTTGTCCATTTTACCAAAGATCAGATGTCAATAGAAGGATGGTTTTATATCTGGATTCTCAGTCCTGTCTCCATCCGTCTGTGTCTCTGTTCTTGTGCCAATACCATGCTGTTTTAGTTGCTATAGCCTTGTAGTATAGCTGAAGTCTGGTAGATTGATGCCTCCCAATTTGTTCTTTTTGCGTGAGATTGCTTTTGCTATACAGGATCTTCTCTGGTTCGATACAAAGTGTAAAATTATTTTTTCTAGATCTGTGAAAAATGATGTTGGTATTTTAATAATGATTGCATTAAATCTGTAGATCACTTTAGATAGGACAGACATTTTAACAATATTGATTCTGCCAATCCATGAGCATAGTAGGGTTTTCCGTCTGTTTACATCCTCTGCAATTTCTTTTCTCTGTGTTTTGTAGCTCTTCCTATAAAGGTGTCTCACCTCCTTAGTTAAATATATTCCTAAATACTTAATTTTCTTTGATGCTATTGTGAAAGGTGTTGAGTCTTTGCTTTGATTCTCGGCTTGACTGTTATTGGCATGTATGAAAGCTACTGATTTGTGTGCATTGATGTTGTACCCTGAGATTTTGCTGAATTCATTTATCAATTTCAGGAGTCTCTTGGTGGAATCTTTGGGGTGTTCTGGATTTAATATTAATATCATATCATCAGCAAAGAGCAATAGTTTGACCTCTTCTGCCCCATTTGGATACCCTTGATTTCCTTCTCTTGTCTGATTGCTCTGGCAAGGAATTCCAGCACTATGCTGAATAAAAGTGGAGATAGTGGGCAACCTTGTCTGGTTCCAGTTCTAAGTAGAAATGCTTTCAATTTTTCCCCATTCAGTGTGATGTTAGCTGTGGGTTTGTCATATATGGCTTTAATAATTTTGAGTTATGACCCATCTATGCCTATTTTGTTAAGAGTTCTTATCATAAAAGGGTGCTGAATTTGTCAAATGCTTTTTCTGCATCTATTGAGAAGATAATATGGTCTTTGTTCTTACTTTTATTTACATGGTGAATTACATTTATAGATTTGTGTATGTTTAACCATCCTTGCATCTCTGGGCTAAAGCCCACCTGATCATACTACACGTCTGATAAAGGGCTGATAACTAGAATGTATACAGAAGTCAGGAAAATCAACAAGAAAAAAAAATCAAACAACCCCATTAAAAAGTGGACAAAGGACATGAGTAGAAACTTTTCAAAAGAAGACAGACTAATGGCCAACAAACATGTGAAAAATTGCTCAACATCACTAATCATCAGGGAAATGCAAATCAAAACCACAAGGAGATATCACTTAACTCCAGTGAGAGTTGCTTTTATCAAAAAAAATCCCCAAACAACAAATGTTGGCATGGATGCAGAGAGAGAGGATCACTCATACACTGCTGGCAGGATTGCAAACTAATGCACTCTCTATGGAAAGTAATATTGAGATTCTTCAAAGAGCTAAAAGTAGAACTACAATTTGATTCAATAATTCCACTGTTGGACATCTAAGGAAAAAAAGACATTCCATAATAAAGACATCTGTAGTAGAATGTGTATAGCAGCACAATTGACAATTGCACTTGGAAACAACCCAAGTGCCCATTAAAACATTAGTGGACTAATAAAATGTGGTATATGTATAACACGGAGTACTACTCAGCCATAGAAAACAATGGTGAGCTAATACCTCCTGTATTATCTTGGACGGAGCTGAAACCCATTCTTCGAAATGAAGTATCACAAGAATGGAAAAACAAGCACCACATGTACTCACCATTAAATTGTTACTAATTGATCAACACTTAAGTGCACATAGGGAAGTAACATTCATTGGGTGTTGGGCAGGTGGGAAGGGGATGGGGTGGATGGGTAAATTCACACCTAATGGGTGTGTTGTGCATTGTCTGGGGGATGGGCATGCTTGTAGCTCTATCTTGGGCCTTGCAAAGGCAATATATGTAACCAAAGCATCTGTATGCCTGTAATATTCTGAAATTTAAAAATAAATTTTAAAGGCACTGTTTAAATAAAATACTATCCATCCATGTTATAAAATACTGTGCAACAGGTAAAAAGACAAAATTATGAGTAAATAGTTCTAAAGTACATTAAGTGAGAAATTAAGTATGCAAAAGAGAATATTATGAGTCCTTGTTTGTCAAAAATGGTAAAATATGCATATTTAAATATATTTGAATATCGGTAAAGAATTGTGAGAAAAATTTTTGAAAATATGTTTATAATTTTTTATCTCTAAATTGTGATACCAGATAAAAGCACACTTTTACCTTTCTGTTTTCTTATATTTACACTGAAATCCTGATTACTTCCAAAGTGCATTTATTACTTTATGATTAAAAACTAGGTTATAGTAAATAAATAAAATATGCATATGCTTTGACACAGCAATTTTGTTTCTGGTAATTTATCCTAAAGAAATGATTAAGGATGTGCATAAAGATTTATGTATCTAATGCTCATTGCAGCATTGTTTATTACAACAAAAATGGAAAATAGCCAATCCTGCAATATGAGAGTATGGTTAAATAAATTACAGTACATCTATTTTATGAATACCATGTATTCATTAAAATTATACTGTGGAAGTTTTCTCCTAAATGATGTATTATCTTTTATTAACAAGTTTTAAAAGCAAGGAGCAAAGGGTTACAAAATGGTATGTATAGTAGGTTCACATTTTGATTAAATATATTCATATTTTTACAGATGTCTGTATGTCAAATTCTTAACTAGTTGTCTGTTGATTTAGTTGATTTATGGGTGGTTTTTATGTTCTTTCTTTTTGTATTTTTATACTTTCCAAAATTTCTGCAATAATATGCATTACTTTTAGAGAGGAATTATTACCAAAAATACATTAACATCATATTTATAATTATGAGGAATTTTCTTGCATGAGAAAATAAAAGGCTAACAAGTTTCAAAGTTTACTAATATTATGCCCCCGTCCACAATTTTTATTAATAACACCAAAAAGAGTAATTTACAGTCCTGAAACAAAAGAAGAATAAACCCAATCAAACAACAGATGAAATAAAGTTAGATAAAATCAGGCTCACTAGGGAAATGCTGAGGAACCAAGTCTGAATGAAGGCAAATATCTAATTTTAAATGGCATAACAATGATTTAGTAAAAAATAATTAATTTTACTTTTATTAGCACTACATCATTTCACTTTGTTTCACAATAGAAATAATCATGATGATTACCATTTGCCAATTATATGATTTTTACATAATCCTTACAAAATATTCCTACATGATGAGCCACACTTTTTGTGGGATTTTGTGGATACTAAATTGGAATATCAAAGAGGCTTAAAAATTTGCTCAAATATATACATCTAGTAAACAGTACAGCTAAGATATAACCAGATTTCCTTCAACCCAAACTCAATACACTTTCTATTATCTTATCAGCCTGCCAAGATATTTTCCTGCTGGTGTTAAACAAACCTGATGTCCAGATATGCTCCAAACATTGGGGTACTTGAAGGAATGAGTGCCCATAATGGTCATGTGTCAAAGGAAAGTGGGATTATGAGCCCAGGGCAATTGTAGGAGAAACTAGCATTAGAAGAAAGATTTTGCTTCAGTCGTGAGAGAAATTTAGGCAAAAACCTATGGTATTTAAGAGTGACTAAAGAATAGTTTTGATTCTTCTATGATCATCTGTTTTATCACCTTTCTCCCAGGCTGAAAACCTTGAGGATTGTAGTCAAGGACTTGTTTTGGGCAAATCAATTATTTACCAATCTCAGTCCTTTCTTACCGACAGGAGAGCAGTGGTGAAGATAATAGGAAAGATATGTCGTAGGGATGCCCTGTTTCTCGACTCAAAGGAGTTTGGTAGACACCTGTAAGAATCTAATGACAGCATGAATGGCACTTTGACAAAGGCAGCAGTTAAGCTGACGAAGGCTACAGTATTGGAATTAGCGCTGGTGCTGGGGCAGCAGTACTGAGGAAATATCTAGACTAGTGAAGGCAGCGGGAAAAGCCCCTGAAGAGGTTCAGAGGTTGAATGAATGCTGCCTCTGACAGAAGGCCAGAGCAATTCAACTTGTCATTGTATGCAGAGCAAAATGGGGGAGGGGAGCAGCCTAGAAGATGGGTCCTTTCACTGACTAAATCTCCTTTAATAAGTACTTTCAGTTGAGTCATGTGAGGGTCAGTCAAAAACACATGAGAGGTTCAAGAGAGAATGGAAGAAGCAAGATTAGAAAATTATTTTGAAGAGCTTTGCTGTTATTTGTAGGGGTAAAATAGGGTATTAGTTAGAGATAAAAGTGTAATCAAGCACAGGTTCTTTTCAAATGGGAGAAATAACAGCATGTTTGTATGCTAATGGGAATGATCCAACAGAGAAGGAAATCTGTGAATGAGATATGAGAGGGAAACAATTTACTTAAGTAGACAAGCAGCCAACATCTAGTGCACAATAGTAGTACTGTTAGCAAGAGCACAAACAGCTCACCTGTAGTATCAAAAGAGATGGACGTGCTAATTAGCTTGATCGTGACAACCATTTCACAATAGATACAAATATTAAATCATGACGATGTACATCTTAAATATATCCAATTTGCATTTGTCAATTATACTTCAATAAAGCTGGGGGGTCAAAAAGAAAAGGTAGAAAATATGGGCATAGGTAGGGTAGGTGAGTAGATATCTTGTCAGAAGTTCTCTTCTGACAGCTTCTGTTTTCTCAGTGAATTCTAAGGTAAGATCTGAGATTGAAGATGGTGGAGAAAGTATTAGAAAACTTAAGGAGAGAGAGGATAAGAAATAGTTATTCAAGAGAACAGGAATGGGAAGTGACTTGGGAAATACCATGTGATTACTGCAAAGCTTTAAGGGCCTCTTGAGGTAAATTCTTATGAATTTAAATTGAGACAGTATATAAAAAATTGTGCAGGGGCAAGCACAGAGAAAGTAAAGAGTTGGATTTTAACTGAGCTGTGGGTTAGCCAGGAGAGTAAGACCAAATAAGAGAGTGACTAGGGAGTTGATGCCGTTTACAAGGGAGTAATTATTATGATTGAGCTTGGGATTAAATCTGGGTGAGAAAGAAGGGATACAAAAGCAAGGGACAATGAAAGGTGGTAGATAAATGGATCAAAGGTTTTATTAAGATCCTTGGATTGTGGGAGATGGTATACTAGAGAGAGTAAGTAGAAAAAGCAAAAAGTGGTAGTCACAGATGAGACCAAAATACAGGTGTTAATTTATTAAAACAACAATGAAATTGTGCTTATATTTCTCTCAGCTGATGGACCTAGGCACAAAAACTCCTGCTTTCCATAATACATGTATTGGAGGCATTGTAAAATTAGTAAGTAACCTCTTTTAGTGGGCCTATGAATATTTTGAGAGAGGAAGTCTCATAAAACAACATGAGAAGATTAAAATGCCTAAGCTATAGCATCAGATGCTTACAACTATATAAACAAGCATATTAACCAAAATGCTGAGGTGTCTTTTCTTATCTGTCACTATTTGTGTGTAGCTGAAGTAAGGCCTTCTCTACAGACAAATTTGCATCTTGTTAATCTGACATTTAAATGGAATTTCAAAGTTCTTTTCCTATTGGATTGTCATTTAATCTAGCTAATCCAGGCATTTTAAAGATGCATTCCTTGGTTGTGCATTATGGCTTTGAAATTAATTAGTACATAGATTCCCTGAAGTGCACCTTCTCTGTAAATTCAGCCTAAGGAGGATTAGTGTACAGGCAGTGAGACTCATTTGTGGAAAGTATGGGCACTTCCAAGCTCATTGGAATTAAGTATGTCCAACTTTTAAGTTTGGCTAGTTCTTGATCAGAGGGCATTTCAATTTTAATGCTGGCCTATTTTGGTCAGAGAGAAAATGTATAAATATATTTCTCTATCCATGTTACTATGACTATATCTAAGGTTGTAGAGCTTGTGCATGAGAAGGAAGAAAATAATTAATCTTATAGATATTAGCACTTGGCCATGATTTGGCAACCTGTGAATTTTATAAAACAATGGAGTGGTCTTTTCTTCAAATTCAGCTATCTTCTTCAGTTATCTAAAAAAAATAAATAAAGGAATCTCTGAAATCTATTAATATGTTGTTAGGCAGCCTATGGTCTACACTAACTAAATACTAATTACCTGAGAAAGTTTATCAGATTCTTGGCCATACTGTGCATAAGTAAGACCATAGTTTATAAACTATACCCTTTCATTCACAAGTTCAATAGTATTTCTTTCTCTTGCAAAAACCCAATATCAGCCTTACATGACAACTGGTGAGTGATATATAGTCACAATTGCAGATTATAAGTATTTTCTTTGTATTCAGTAAATCACCTTCTCCAGTTCTCACTTAATGTCTGTTAAAAAAATCTAGTTTAAGTAGCATAAAATACTAATGAAAAACAAATAAGATGTGCAATGCACCCACATCATTTTTCAGAACTGATGGAATCAAATACCTGAGTCTTTTCTTAAAGGTTTCTGAAGTGTCGATTCCTAACAATAAGTTAATCAGTACTGAAATGCATAGATGAGAAAATGATAAGGCTTATCGGTCCATATACAATAAACTGTAAGACAGGCAAACGGCGGAGTAAGAAGTAATAGCGTATTTTCAATGGCTGTTTTTTGAGCAACCTACTACGTACAAGCATAGGCTACAGAGCATGCAGGCTCTGGAGTAAAATAGTCTGGGAGGCAAAACACAATCTATTATAGAAGAAAAAAATGATGCTCACTAAGAAGAAGTAGAAGTAAAGAGAATTGTGGAAAGTTTCCTAAAGGTAATTGAAGGGAGTTAGACAAGCACCAATAGTGTAAGGAAAGACAGTGACGGGCAAGGAAGAGGGAAAGTGGCTGGAAAGCTTGGATGCAGGGAGTGTGGAGGCTGCGTCGGGGCAATGGCGATGCTCGTGATGACAGGAACATAAGACTTACTTATAAGACAAACAGCAGGGAATCAACTTTAAAAGGTAGATTGGGCTGTATGTGTGTATAGAAACCAGTGGTTCTCAAAGTGTCATCCAGAAACCTCTGGGAGTCCCTGAGACTATTCCAGGAAGTCTGCAGGACAAAACAATTTTCATAATAAGATGTTATTTGCCCTTTTCACTCTCATTCTCTCATGACTGTACAGGGGAGTTTCTAGAGGACACATGGCATGTCATACCTCAGCAGATTGAATGCAGACAGATATGAGAAAACAGACATTAAAGAGATTTGTAAGGAGATTGTAGAATAATGTGACTCTTCTCTCTACTTTTGTGTTTTGGGAAATATAGTTATTTTTCATAAAAATATTGTTTTTAACATGTAATATGTTTTTATTTTTAAATGTATTAAAACTGTTTAAAATCTGTTCTAACTCTTAACATGGTAAATATGAAAACAGGTAACTTATATTAACAAGAGCACTTTGGAATATTCAATGATTTTAAAGTGTATAATGGGGTTGAGAGAACAAAGGTCTTAGAAATGTTGGTATAGATTAAAGAATTTGGTCTTTCTCCCTAAAGAAGGGGTTAGAGAAGCGAGAAGTCGTCATTGGAATTTGTTGAAAATGATGGGATATGGTCAAAGTTTAGAGCTTGGCCATATTTATCTACTATGTTTTGCTGAAAAAAATATGTTCTGTAGCCTTTATAAATTTAACTATTCAGCTTTTGTAAACAACGTGTCTTCTATGTTAAAGAGCATACTGCACTTACATACATTAGGCACCTCTTGTGACCTACTTTAAAACCCCCTTGCCCTTCTTCTTACATCAGCTACCGTTATTAATATTACCATCCATCAGGCTGTAGAGGCTTCAACCGTTCTGCTCAGGTGCCCTCAACCTTCACTCAGGCCTGCACCACCTCTGAACCATAGTGTGAGATGCCCATGGAAACTTGCCTTACACTCACACATGCGCCCCACCCAGAAATGTACAGCACCACCAGTGAGCAACGAATAATGAGGACCAATGAGTAAACACTTCCACCTTTTTCCCCAAGTCAAAAGTTCTTGGGCACGTTTCCTAAGGCTTCTCACAAGGGCCCAAAGAAACAAGCGGTATTGTCTATCAGAGTGGACAACTACTTTACCCACCCTCTCTTGGCTCTTCCTCCTTCCTTGCTTTACCCCTCTTTCCCTCACTCCTGCTTTCTGCAATGACATTTGCAAATAAACTGCCCATAAATAAGACTCTGCTTTCTCTGCTTTGGGAGAGGCCCAAGCTAAAATTATATTCAACCAAACTTTTTACCTAAAAATCTAAATAATTTCTTGTCATACTAATTCAAGTCAATCTGTTTCCTGCTGGTGAAAACTTAGCCCACACCATGGAAAGGAGATGTTTGTAGAGGAAGAGATACAAATGTGAAATGCATGGTTGACAAATACTCTCATACATGGTTTTGCTTCTATGTTTTAAATAAAGACCAAATAATGTGTTAATAATACAGTAGTTCAGCTATAAAATTGATCTGTTAGGTAAATTACGTCTCTACTGAATAATACTACTACTAAAGTAAAAATACTTAATAAACTAGAAAAATAAATTATTTTCAGCTTTTAAGAGCCTTCTTAAGTCTGAAGAATAATGGTGAAGAATCTAATTTAACATTTTCCCAGTGCCTTAGAATTTTGCATGCTTTTACTGTCTTTAGCAGGAACATTTCTCCTATGTATTTCCTTTCATTCCATCCCCATTAATACCATGTAATGACACCTCGTAGGTCATTGTTAACTTCCAGAAGCTCGTCTGGCAGAAAGCCCTCTTCTCAGGATTTCCACTCAGGGTTTTGGCCCCATTTGAGTGTGCTGAGCATACTTAAAAGAAATAAAACTATCCTGTTGTATTAATAAGTCAGAGACTATGACCCTCTCATTTAACACATTCTGCTTAGTAATTATTAAATAACTATGGAGGGAAGTTTGATGCCCTTTTAGTAACCTGCCTCATTCATATTTTTGGCCTTGTGGTCAAGACTGACATAATTTCAATATAATCACTGTTTCCCTAAGAATTATTATTCCATTTGCCATTCTACTTGTTCATTACATATAAATCTGACTACCTATTACTTGAAATATGCAATTATGTGAAACATAATAGAAAATAAGCCTCAAATTTGTCTTTTCTAATTATCTGCAAACGTCAATGTTCCTTGAAATATTCTTCCTGTTTAAGTATAGATTTTTGTGGATTCTCTGGTAAATTTCAAACCATCATGAGAAATAGCTGAGATAATATCCTCTCTTTGAAAGCTTCCTTGATCATATTTACCACACTAGCATAGGTAGGTTTAAATACTTCTGTGCTCCTCTTTAACATAGGAAATGGCACCATATTTTATTATACATACTGATTTACACATTTGTCTATCACTTTAAGTAGTTCTAATGTAGATGCCATGCCATATATACTTTTGCATGTTCAATGTATACCCCAGTACTTAACAAATAGCAGAAAATGTGAAATAAATGAGTGGCTGAATGAATAGATGAGAGAATATGTCAATCAGTAAATGAATGACTACATGAATGAAAGAACAAATAAACGAATAATTGAGACAAGTAGGTTCAATAGTGTACCAGAGTCAGGATTCCAGAAGCACAATGAAAAAGTCCAAACCGATTAAAGAAGTTTTTCTTTTTTTCTTCCAGTTTCCATTGCAGTTTTTAAATTGTTTCTGATTTAGTGGAAATGAAAAGATATTTTTCACTGAGCTAATTTTTCTATTTTATGTTCTTTCTGGCTTTAATTAAATATCTTTCATAAGCCTGTCTCTTCACCTTCTCTTCCCTCTCTCAGAAGTGAGGCAGTGAGCGCTCAACTCACAGGCTTCACAAAGATTTCACAGCTCTATTTTTAATGCTTGCAGTACAGTTGAAGACATACATTAAGAATTTTTTCAAAGTCTTATTATTATTAATTCCAACAAACTGTTACAGAGAAAGAATTGTTCTGATGAGAATTATACTAATTAATTTTACATAATCAGTGCTTTGCCATCACAGCAGCTTTGTGTGCGCTTACAACTTGTCATTCTCCGCAGGATGCCAAATCCGTGCCCTTGTGCTTTTACACATTCAGCAGTAATGTGGTCTACTCGAGACACCAAGAATTTTGAGCTTTAAATAAGTATATACAACAGGAGAATTAGAGTTGCTTGATTAAAGTCACTGTTTAGCAGTGGTAAAAGGTTTTGCTCACCAATCTTTCTTTGGTTTTACCCTTTGTTTTGTTTTCTAGAAAGGTCAGTTACTTTGTGTATTGTTGACAAGGTACAGGTAAGCTTTATTCCATGACAGATTTGGTAAGTTTACTTTTTTTTTTTTTTGTAATTGGACTTAAGAATTTGCTTTTGGCCATTTGTCTGGAACTATTTCACTTTCCTACCAGAGCTTTTGAAATCATCAATCTTCTACATATATGTCACTTGGAGAGCTAGCTTGATAGTTTTGATGGGCCATTATTGTAGTTTAAATTTCATTTCTACAAGATTTTATTTGACATTTCAGACTTATTATGCTACCTTGAAAGCTGGAGTTCCATAGGGCCCTGTCTTTGATCTCAGGTCATCATTAGTTAATGCCAATGATCCACAGCCCTCCTGTGGTGAGAATATTAACTCCAAACACTTGTGAAGTACCATTTCATTGTGGCTCTTTTTTCATTAGTAATTATATTGGGCAGTTTGACAGCAGATTGTACATATTATGGAAACTCTTCCAATAGAGTTTCATTAATCATTAAGATGAATAATAATTAGAAATTGCAGTTGTGTTTGATTAAGTATAAATAATAAAATTACAATTGAAGTAATACTTCCTTTTAATAAAAATTGGAAAGAGGGAAAGGAAATGCCAACTAAGAGTTCTTGATTTTATTTCTTTCTTCTTTTGCTGCCACTGAAAAGAATTTCTGCCTTTGCACTAAATCACAAGAGTTTGATTATAATTAACACTATTATTAAAAAGGTCATGTATAGGTTTACTTTGCTTTCAGCTGAGCTTCTATAAGGAATCTATTTTTAAAAGAAAAGAAAATGAGGTAAATGCTCATTTTTAAGAATGCATTCATAAACAGTATTTCTGTAAAAAAATTTGCTTTTATGTTTTAAAAGATCAAGTAGGTCATAAAATTATTTATATACTTAGTAATGGTATAAGGGTTTAAATGTATTATGTGATATATAATATATGCTATATACTAATAATTTGTCATTATTATTAAGAAATACTTTTTCATATTTGTTTATAAGCAAGAAAAGATACTTTGAGTTGTAGTTTTATATTCTGACATATAGAAATAATTATTCCTCAACTTTTGATTCTTTGACTCTTGAAACTCTGAACCCTCAGAATAATTCCATCTAATTAAATAGGAACAAACTGGGGCCGACAGGTTAGGAGGATGCTTTCCTGGAAGGACCTGATACAATGCTACAGCATCATTGGTTTTCTTGTGGTGGTGTCTTCTAGGTATTAGAAATTTCTTTTTTTTTTATGCTTTCCAAATACTCTGATATCACAACATACCTAACATACCTCACATTTCTTCCACCTACTATGCAAATAATTGTTATTCTATTCCACGAATCTATGATGATGCTTACAATTCCCTTTATAATGCCAACTAACTTCCACCAATCACTACTTAACTACTTCATTTTATCCTCAGTAGACTAAACTATCTCTTTCAAGTTACCTTAAGCCTCAGTCAAACCTTTCCTTTGCATCTTTGGATAGATTTGCACTATTAATTTTATATTTTATTTTATTTCATTATGTATTTCCAATTTGGCTCAGGGATGTTTTTTAGAGAACAAAATAAATGGCAGAGAGCTGCAGTGGAAAAATAATGCATCAGAGAATTCTCTCTGCTCAGTGTCCAGAATAGTGCTCTTTGGCTGAGAACATTTTGAACAGAGTACACTAATGCTCACTGGCCAAAAGGATAGTTGACCTGCTGCACCAGCTCTTCTGGGTTGAGAATGTGTGACAGCATTCCACATGTGCATCGGAAATACATATGGATGTACGTATGTGTATACACACACATCTATAAACAGCGTTCCATCATAGATTTATATACATATGTAAAATGTTTTATTAATACATTGTACAGAAACATTAAAATCAGAGATGTATGAATTGAAGTTAATGTAGTTATGTGTGTAATACTCAACAAGTTTGCAGAGCTCAAAGGGATTGAAATGGTAAGAAAATAGCACATCTATTTCTCTCCTTCTGTTCTCAAATACAATTTTTTATGTGCTAATTAACTACTGGGGGACTATAGTTCCCTTCTATTTTCTTTTGATCATGTGAACTGAGAAGGAGATTTGCAGAAATATATTGATATTAACAGAATTCCATTACAAAAAAAACAATATGTGTGACCACATGAGATTACTTTTAAAAGGATTTTGTTTCCATTGTTGTTGTCAGAGTCATCTTTGTATTCAGCTTTAAGGTATAAAAGTGGATTTAGAAAATTTAATCAATAATGTGCATTATAGAAACTACCTGTAGGTATCATAATGATGATGTACATTTCTGTTTCAATTAACTTCAGGGGAAATAAATAAGATTTGATTATATGCAAAAATTACTGCAATGAGGACCTCTTAAATAAGTGATATTTTGCTGAAACAAATCAGTATGCGCTTTGTTTGCTCATATTAAACTCTGATAAAGACATGTCCTTCTATATTGGCCCAAAATTCTAATTTCAAATATTTACCTTCACATGCGTAAAGGTAAATTATCTTTATCTTCTAAGCAAGATACGATTTCTGGCTTCCCAGTACACTTTTATTGTTTTCACTTTCCTTGTGCTAACTGAACCATTCTTCCTTGTGGGAAATCCAACACAGTGTAGGCAGATAAGCCAGCCTTTAACTATCAGAGACTCCATCTCCCTGGCCACACTGATGGTTAAGAAGTGCAGACATGTCAAGACAACAGAGCCATCCCTGGATTTTTGCTTGAACAGTTGAGAAAGAGGCTTGTTTTGTTTTGATTTGCTTTCTCTGGGAAAGTTGGTATAAGGATAGTGGAAGCCTGAAGCTAGCGCTGGCTGCTGGCCTGACATCTTTGCCACAACGTGGGAAAAGACAGCCTGAGATGAAGCCAACTCTGAAGAAAGCATCAGAAATAATCCGTTCTGATTATTTCTCCAAGGAAAGTGAGAGGAGTATCCTTATGACATTTTTTGAACCACCACACCCAGTGGTGACTAAGTGAGATTTACTCCTTAGATTACTGTCTTCTCCCAACCAGTAATATGAGATGACAAATTCCCTTTTTGGACTCGGTAGCATGAACAGATTTCTGTCACTTGCAATGGAAAAATTTGTGACTAATGCACCTACACACACGTGCACACATATTTAGCACTTGACATACAGAACATACAGGATGGCACATCTAATCTTGACAGTGTCGTAAGTGAACACTTGAAAAGAATTAAACGTTCCTGAATTGTAGTCTGAGACAATGAAGGGTTATCTTAGGAGAAGGTAAGAAAAATGGCACACTATAAAACCTAACATAATGTCTTCTGGAAGAAACATATATTACCACTTTTCTATTGTATCTCAAACCTTGGTTGTAATGCTAAATAGGATTCCAAACCAGATTCCAGTCCCACATTTTCCTTGTTGACTTAAGCCCACTCTATAGTTGATGTCACCACACTTCCTTGCTTTTTATCACATGCTCAGCTTAACCAATAATGAGTGGTAAAGAATCATCATGTGTAGCTTCCTCCCAGTTCTGCAATTGACATAAAACTACCCCATAAAATTAGTTGTTTGGAATTCCTAGAGCTGTGGATATATCTTACCGTCAAAACACCCCTCTGAGTCTCCTTTTTTGATCACATGCTGGAGGTTAGGCATTAGATCCAGGCTGACTATAGGAAATGGCAATACGGAGAGAGGAGCTTCCTCTCAGTCTTACCTTTCGGTAAGCCAGTGGTAAAATATCCTTGAGAAACAGCTATCAGTCTTCTCTTATAGAAGTAAAAGATGGGTTGACTATTTTTCTTTCAGAAATTCCAAAGGAAAAAAAATCACATCCTCACTGAGTGGCAGGGAAAGAATAGCTCAGATTCTAAGAACAAGGTGCAATGAAGTAAGTATAAGGCAGAAGCAAAAAAGAAGGACTCTGGTTGAAAAACAAAAACAAAATAAACCTATTTCTTAATGTAACAGTCTTCTCAGGACTCAACTCAAATCCAACAACAATTACCATGTTAGTGCCTGCTTAAAACACTTTTCTATTTCCAGCACCGGCAATTCATCGATGAGGGCTTTCTCTGACCCCTGGAGCCTGCTCTGCTTGTGTTCATGGCAGGCAGCCAGAAGTTCCAGGGAATTAATGTCCCCAACTCCACCACTCTGAAGCAATGACCAACAGAGGTTGATGGACAAACACTCCAGTTTCCTTACAGTTAAGGTAGAAATAATCTGAGCTGTATGCTTTTCTCATAGTTCCTCAGAAAGATTAACTTCCAATTGCCCACAATGCAATGTCACCTTGATTGTCAACATACCTGTTACTGTCTTCCTCACTCCCCTATCTAAATTTGCCATTTCTGTACTGTCGTTTCCTAGAATTACTTCCTAGCCAACTAGCCAATCCCAAATCCTTTTCCCAGGACCTTTTTCTTTGGAATCTCAAAGCAAGGCCCTTACTGATGTTGTTATGTTAGTCTTCATTTCATTTATGCAGTTGAAATTTGGCCACAAAATCTTTGACACTCCTGGTATGGAGAGGTGGGATATCTAAGACTTCTGGATCTGGGACAAATTATTCATCATTATTATTAGTAGTAGTATATCCAAACAATATTTGTTTATAATATATAAGCCACTATTTCCTATTTCTTTGTTCACCATTTCTATTTATATCTTAGTCCTTCCTTCTGGGAACGTGATTTCATTCTTTCCATGGTGTAATAATATTAAGTATGTATTTTGGTAAAGATTTGTTTGCATTCAAACTTATTGTGTTTTGCTAGAATGTACTTTATTTCACTACCATTTCCTTAATAAATATTTATCTGGACATAAAATTTAACTAATGACTTGACGTAAGATTTTAAGTTGCTAGTTATATTCTCTCAGTGTCTGAATTCTTTTCACTGTTATCTCTTTCTATTGTTGGTGTTAGCAAATGTGCTAAGTTTCATTTTTTGTAAGTAATATTTTATGTGTAATTGCTTTTAATATACTTTTTATTGAATGTTCTGTTTTTGATTAATGTGTGCCTAGGTGCACAGTTATTTTTATTCATTCTGTTTGGGATTCACCATGATTCATGAACATAAGAAATCAAGATTTTCTTCAATTTCAGAAAATTTTCAGGAATTATGTTTTTCATGTTCTCTCTTTTCAACTCTCTGTATCCACTCTTTCTTGTCAATTAGAGATAGATATGTTGGTCCATTTCACCCATTCTTCCCTGTCTTCTAATTTATTCTCTGTGATTCATTCTGAGTAATTTACTTAGCTGTTTCCTATTTTCTCTTTTTCAATCGATATATCTAATATTTTATTTAACTCTTTTATTAATTGTTTTCCATCATTACATTTTTCATTTCTACAAGTTCTTGTTAGTTTATTTTAAATTGGGTTCTAATTATGTTTATAACATTTTGTTTCTTACATGTGTTTTGAATACCATATTTTATTTTTAAGACATTTATACATACTTATACTTTATGTCTATAATTTCATTATCTGATAATTCTGTTTGTGCTGTTTATTTTCTCTGCTGATTCTTATTTACTATACCATGGCTTATATGTTTTTTATTTGGGGCTGTGAATTAATTTTCAGGAGAGTTTTTACTGTGAGAACCCTGTGCAGCCTGACTGTGCTTTGTTCCAAAAACATTGGCATTTGCTTCTTCTAATGCTAGAGCACTAATAACAGAGAATTAATTTGTTGGCCTTAGATGTCCCTCAACTCTCTGGTAGTATAAATTGAAATCTCAAAATTTTATGAAGGCACAAAGATTTGCTTATAAACTCTGAGAAGTTTTTGTTGTTTTCCTGAGAGCCCAGGAACAGGTAAGGACGTTCAAAGGCTCTATCTTTATGCCGTCTCAGCTAACTCTCTACCTTGCTAAAGCCTTATGCCCTGTCCCTGTGGGAACATGGAAAACCAAAACCAAGCCTCCTGCTGACCAACATCAACATCCCCCAGGGAAATTCATAGCTTCAACTTCCACTTTTCATGCATTCCATCAGCTTTCTATTACTTTATGGCTTCTTGGGATTTTCCTTATTCTCTTATTAATTAAGGTATGCACTTAAAAGTATTTTTTAAATTTTATCCAATATTTCTCGGTATTTTCAAGAAAGGTTGTCACATTATTAACTAGAGCCATATGAAATTTCCATTTTTTAAAATTCAAAACAGTTGAACATCATATGGTTCAATCTAATAGTTTCCTATATTTCTGAAAATGAATATCTCCCTAGTAGCTTCATTCTGTTAAATTAATGGCATTTACTGAAAAATCACAGATAGTTTTTGGTGGTTCTGTCAACCAAATATTTGCATAGAATTTATAGACTATTTCCAAACAAGGAAAAATTTCAGTGTTACATAAGAATCTAAGTTGAAAAATACACAATCAAATCTTCAAGGTTGAATGATTCAATTTAGAGTGTGGCAAATAATCATCCAAATCATCTTTGGATGCTTTTAGTTACTTTTACAGCATTTAGGTATGTGTGATATATGTTTTTAAAAAGATATTGATTTCTTTCATCAACAAATGAAGAAAATAAGTGTTCTGAGGGAACTAAACTCTTGGTAAGTTAACCATTTGCATCATAGTTTTCTTCTTAAGCAATTTTTATATTCACCCTGAATTTCAAAAATTGACATATGTTGGCTCATCAGGTGATCAGTTCTGGCTACCCCAGATATAGCAAATTTAAAAGTTTATCATTGAGATAAATTACTGGGCAAGATACTTGAAATCTCAAGAATGGTCTTCATAGATATTTTCAGTGTCATGAATAAGTGATTTTTATTTATTTGTCTGTTTCCTAATTGCATGTTGAAATCATTACACCTTTTACAGTCTCCATATTGTGGAATAGAAAAGCAAATTCATGATTTAATACTGATTTTTATAAAGAGCCCACTAAAAAGATGCAGACAACATGACCGTAGTTTGATCTTATTTATAATTTTCTCTGTCTCATTCAGCAGTGGATTAAGATCAGCAGGCTTATTTTTGAGAGTCATAAATACGTGAAGAATAAAAGAGTGCATAAATTGGCACTGCATTATAGCCACCTCCATTCAGTTCATAAAATAGTCCTTAATTAAATGAGAAACCTCTTCTCCTGCATCATGGTTTTTCAGTAACAAATATATTGAGCATTTCTCTCTCATATGCATACCACACGAAGGTCAAGTCGGTTCACACTTTACACATCAGTGTTTCTTCTGCAGAGAAGCAATATAAATGATGGCATGTATATTGGGTGATGGCAACTTCTCCAGCGCAAAGTGCATAATCGTGACATTTTGCAAAGGCGTACCATGTCAGCTGATAAATATCTTTTCTCAGTAGTTTGTTCTGCTTTCCCTCACATGATCACATTGTCATTAACTGATTTGTGGAGCTTTCAAAAAATGATATGCCTTGTATTTTTCACTATAAAAATTAAAATTTGGAATGCTAAAGCTTTGGTAGCTGAGTTTTGCTTTCCTCTCTCCTATTTGAAATAAGTTAACTTCATACAGAAAATGTTGATTTTCATCCTGTTAAAGTAAAATTCAATTCTTTTACCACAGTGGTCATTTTGCTTTGTTTTAAATTGGCACAGAAACCATGAAGCTTTCATGCACCTAATTTGCCAAACGTTCCTAACAGTTCAGGCATTACAACTCAGCATACATGATTATTAGTTTAACAAATCTAATTTAAGGTCCCCTTCTTTAAAATTCCTGTTTGCAATTGTCTTTTGCTGCTGCCTTTATGAAATAATAACACGCTCAGAAATTTTGTTCTGAGAACAAACAAATTCACATTCTATATTTTAACACAAGTTCTAATTACTGTTTATATTGATGACTTTATCTGTTTTGTGGTAGCTATGATCATATTTTATCACTACCTTCATGCTTTACTGAGTGATTTTTAAGCTATTGATCCTTTTCTGTGAATTGAGGGTACAATGAAGTCATATCCCAGTTACAATAAAAATGCAAATTTAACAAATTTAATTAACAAAATTCAATTTATATGAAAATATCTTAGTCAAGACAAATTAGTCCCTGTTAAATGAATGTTAGCCTAGACCAACTGTCCAACACAGTACTTGTAGTCCATTATTAAAAACTTAATAATAATTATGCATGTAATAGAATTTCTGTGAAAATAGTTAATCTCAAATTTCAAATGTATGAAATATATGTGAACAAAAGATTTCATCTTTTCATATTCATAGAAAATTGCCAAATCCCCATTGGATAATTGATAATGTGCCAGGAACTGCACTTTAAGATGACTCCTGACAGTGGGGAGCCATTCTGCAGAGGAGAGACATAACTTTCATAAGGAAAAATGTAGTCCAGACATTGTTTGCAAAGCTGAGATGATAAAAAATAAGGCATAAATTAGGGCAGAGAAAATGGTAATGCAGAAAGAGGTAATAAAGAGGAAATGGTAAGCAGACAGGTGATGTAGAGCTCTTTTGGTATAAAAATCCCTAGTCTCCATGTCCTACCTATAATCTTTCTTCATCGGTTCTAATGAAGTCTCTATGGCCACCTGTCTAGTGAAACAGGAAAGTAGCACATCACCTGTATGCTGCCCAACACAATGATCAGAGATCTGTTCCCCGGCTCCCGCCAATTTACTAGACTTATTAACAGCATTCTCGTGGCTTCCATGATACCACACTTCCCTCCTCCTTATGCCTGAACATTCCACTGAGCTCCCAGACCCAGAATCAACTGCCTACTTAGCATTAACATTTTCATTCCTAATAATTGTCTAGAAACTGAACTCTTGATTAATACCCATATCCTTTACTTCATAGTCGTCCTCATCTCAGTAAGAATCACCATTACTGACCCCATTACACAAGTCCTTCTCCTTCACCCATCACTCCTTAAAGCCTATCAACACCAACTCCAAAGCATAGCCACGATTAATCTTCACTGTTAGCACTCTAAGCCCAGCCACCATCAGCTGTCAACCAGGCTTTCGAAGCCTATTAGTTTCTTTGTTGATGTGTAGTCCATTCTCTACATCAGAAGCACAGTCATCTTTGAAAAACGTAAATGAGATTGTACCACTTTTTGTCAAGAATTCTTCTAATTAAGGTCCAGTCTACATATCCAACCTCTTTTACTCAATCCTTGGCTTGCTAGGCTTTAATCACACTGGCTCTCCTTTTGCTCCTACAAGGCAGTAAATCTGGTCCCACCTTAGGGACTTTGCACTTTTTATTCTCTTCCTAGAATATTCTTCCCCCTCATTTTCACATGCCTACTTAATGAAATGTTCCCTGATCATCTAAATTATTACTCCAGTCACTCTTGAACATATTTTCCTGTCTTAACTTCTTCACAGTAACTTAATTATTCAAAATTAGCTTTTATATATTAATTTATTAGTTTATTGTATGTCTTTTCCCCATTAGAGTGAAAGTTCCATGAGTTTAGGAACTTTTTTTTCATTATACCACTAGTACCCAGGAAAGCACCCATCAAAAAAGAAATGTTTAATAAATATTTGTTGCAATGATGGTAGGTTAACAATGAATAATTTGGCAATCAACATAATACGAAATGCAGTGAATAACACAGAGAATTAACAATGGCTAAATGACTAAGTAAATAGTGACGTCATTAATGTGACTATAAAACCCAGACAGAGAACAAAGTTTAGAAGAGACATCTTGAATTGGCTGAACAGGAGGTACTAGAATATCCATGTAATGACTTTCAGTAGTCTGGATCTCAATGGAGAAACTGAGACAAGAAATACAGAACTGGATTCATTTAAATACAGATTATATTTATAACTGAAATGGTTGAGCTCACTAAGAGAAACATTACAGAAGAAAATGACAAGCTCTGAATGGCAAGGAATGGAAGATGTGGAGTCAGGAAGAAAAGGAAAAAAAATGTAGGAGGGTAAATTCAAATTCACATAAGCCAAGGATGAGGTGAGGAGAGTCTTTCACAGGCAGAAAATAATCAGTATCACCAACCATAATAAGTAAGTGTTCAGTAAATGCTGAGTAGGATGAAGACTGAGGAATTTGAACTGGGCTAAGATAGTGTTATGTGAGGCCAGTGTGTAAATGGCGAGCAGTGAGAGCAAGACGAAGCAGTGCAGACAGTGAACATGGACTGCTCTCCCAAAGCATGGCACCAGACGGTAGGAAAAAATGGATAAAACAATTTGACTACCTTTTTAAGATAGGAGAAACTCACACATGTTTATAAGTCAAGGAGAAATGGCCAGAGAGTTGGGAGTTTAAAGTTGAAAATCCGAGGAAAGTTAGGATGTGATGAAGAGGGTAGTCAAAATGGGCATCAATGTTGTGACTGTGGAATGCTTGAAGCCACATTCTGAAACCAGTGATGATCTTTATCACCTAAATGTCATGTGGGTAAATAAATAACATGTATGAACTGAAGCTCTATGAAGATCATGTTATTAATAGATAAGAATGTTCACTAGGACAGCACAGGTGAGATATCACTAGCAAATTCTCCATGGTAATTTCACCACTGACAGGATCATTGTGACCTCTTTTTTGAGTTGTGTTGCAAATACTTGATCGCTCATCCTGAAAAGCCATATTGCCCACACTCTCTTTAATTTAAAAGGAAAAAAATAGAGCTAACAATAAGTTACATAAAAAGATTGTAGAGCACATTTTTTACCTAGTTTTGTTTAAATAGTAATAGGAGGACAGCATTCCCAAGATATAACTACTATAATTATTAATAGCACCTCCTTTTCTCCTCAAATGTGTCCAAGTTTTGGATGATAAACATTATGATTTATACTTATCATATAAAAATACATAATGAAATACATAATAATATAACAATACATAGCATTTTAACAACTTGTAGGATAGCTAAAGTACAAGATCACATTTCAGCAACGCTCAGCAATTCAAAACAAAGAAGAAAATGGGCAACAGAATTTATCCAAGCTTATCAGGTTAAGTGTCATGGAGAAAAATAATGTCTACATGTATTGAGCAGTATGTTTCAGGCACTGTTTACACTGTTAACATGTGTTGTCTCACTTAATCCTCACATCAAGCCTAGGAGAAAGGTCTTTCATAATTCCCACCGAGAAGATAAACTGGGAGACTAAGAAATTAACTAACTTGACTAAGGTAATAGCAGCAAATGGTGGAACCTACAACCAAAAGCAGACAGTTCGTACAATTTTAAGGTATTCACGAGTGCAGAAGTAAAATGATTGAGATGTAGTTTAGGAGATAAATGAAGCCAGTGGGAGACTCTACCCTAAGATAAGCAGAAAAAGACAACAGTTGAACATAAGGACAAAACATGTTCAATGAAAACAAGGGGCTAACTGAGCAGGTAGATAAAAGGCTGTGGTCAGAGAAGAACATTTCAAAGTTTAAGGTCATGTACACGAAGTCATTGTAAATTTTGACAGACCTGGGGATAACCGCACTTGTGAGTGCCTGGAGCACACTGGTAGAGCAAAGTTTTGAAGTTAAGGAATTCAAAAAATTATGGACTAGTAAGTTAAGTGGAAAAATATTAAAATGAAAATAACATAGAAGCATTAAAACCCCAGAGAGAGGAGTAAAACAGGACAAATGATGCTTTTGTGAAATAAACGTTAGGCAAAGCTTTATTTCCACATTTCTTTTTAAACACATACAGACACATATGCGCGCGCACACACACACACACACACACACACACACATAATCAATCGTATTGAAATTCTTCTGATTCTAATATCAGGTATTGAAGAGAAAAATTTAGAAATGTAAAATCGAAAGTTTAACAAATGTACCTTTTCTTGATGATACTATATAAATATTAATATGCTGAGAATAATTTTGTCTAATTACAAATTAATGTTAAAATTGTAGTTTCAACTCTTATTAATATAAGAAATAGATTTATATTTCCATTAGCTCAAAACTAATTTACCATAATGATCAATGTACCCCAGCATCCATATGATCCCTCAAATAAAGAGTAAATCTCCACTGACCTAATTATGTGATGAGAGAGAATTTGCTTTGCTTTTATTCAAAAACTGTTTATTTCTTTCAGATATCCCTCGATAGAAACAGATTTCATAACTTAAAAAAGGAAACTCATTTAATCAACTGTTATTGTTCATCCCTTTGTTTGTTCCAATAATTGCTGCGTTTTAACACCAAAGGAAAAATTAATGAGCCTGTCCTTAAAAGACTTTTTTTCTCATATTAAAACAGGAAGGATTATATTTTTACACAAGTTGAAACAACTTTATTTGAGTTAGGAGAGAAATAGTGATAAACTCATGCCACCAATTATATAACAGCCTCAGAATGAAGCAGCACTTTGGTACTCAGAGGGTTTTAAAAAGTAAATTTGACAATGTTCATTTCACCTCCCTTAAATACAAATAGACAACACCATTATTTGTTAATAGTAAATGGCTGTTGAAAAAAAAAACATTCCATTGAATATGAACTTACTTTGTCAACAATTCTCATTAGATTCATCAAAGTACAATACAGTAAAAACTGACTTGCACTGTTTAGCTTACTAAAATAAATTCCCTTTGTATTTCAAATTTTAAGGGCTATGTAGATGTGTTTCAGTAATCATAGAGCCTAATTCTTACAATTTAGATTTATTGCTAAAACAACTACAGTTGGTTAAGAAGAATTTGAAAATAAACAGAAAATACTGAAAATTGAGTGTTAAGATTCAATAAATAACCTTATATAGGTTATATAATGAGTAACCTTATATATTCCTAACCCTTCTGTCCTTAAATGTCTCTACTTCCACTAGTAGAGAAATTTTATTTGCATTGACTTTTTTTCTTCTATAGACAGCAAAACTGTCTAGAAACTGTCAGTTTCCTATAGTTTGGGGGACATCCTCAAATACTATAGACATTTTTTTAAACCTTGCTTGAAGTTTCAAGATTGCTTTTTGGACACTTCCAAAATACCTATCACATTTCATATTGAAAGCTATTTACAAAATGGTAGTGCATTTTCCCAACATCTTTCAGAGGTCACTACACGCATTTTCATTTTCACTTTCACTTTTAAACTGTGTCTACATTATGACAAGCCACTCCAATGAAAAGTGAAAAATTCACCCAAAATAATCTTTCCTCTAAACCACAGTAAATACTTTCTTTAGAGGATTTTTTTGTCCAACTTTCATTTTATAAATATTTAATTTATTTCTAGCAGTGTTAATCTTTTTAATCTGAAGGTGATTCATCTTGAGAGTACATTTAAAAGGCAGAGAAAACTTGGCTCACAGAATCATCTATTTTATTTGTTTCATGGTTTCTGTCTGTCATTCCAAAGCACCAGTCAATGTTCACCTTCAGTACTGACTCCAAACCTAAAAAGCCTAAATTAGTCCTTTAACATTAAAATACCATCGCTGTTATTCTACAATATGTTTGCATTTATATCCCTTTCCACCAACATAAGCATAAGTAAGTATCCTAACATATGCCTTAATACAGGATCAGTCAGAAAAATTCCTGTTTTTCTGAGACCTTTTAAATATTTCAGGGTTATGAACAATGCATCCTGATAATCAATACATCAAATATTCCAGGTTATTAAAGAGTTTTATCTACCATCGAGATGAAAAAATGCCTTCATATGTGTATTAAATTGTCCCTTATTCACAGTGGATATAACCAGTCCAAGGCAAGATTATTCTTTGAAAGCATAATAGTACAAGTAGTTGAAGATGTGAGCTTTGGAGTCAGATTGCTGGGGTCAGTCTGGAATCTGACAATTAATATCTATCTGTCCTTGGATAGGTTATCTAAGCCCTGTTCTTTTCTGTTTCTTCATCCAAATATTGAAGGTGGTGATAGAATCTATCCTATAAGGTTAGTTTGAGGATTAAATTAGATAATATACACATCTTTCCTATTATAATAGAGCCCAATGTTTCCAGCACAAAATCAGAGTTCAACCTTACCTGGTTGTATGTAAGTACAGAACAATTCAAAGCTTGTCTTACCTTGAGAAATGGCTATATTCAAAAGTGTTCCTTATATCTGAATTCACTCTGGTTCTCTTTAAAGTCCCACAATAGTTTAATAATAAGCTCTGTGATTTAAAATGGTCTTAACATTTTAAATGCTTAACACAGGATGTTTAGCAACAAGTAGAAGCAGAAGGTGCTTCTGTAGGTTCTGTCATTTAAAACCTCAGCACAAACCCAATCTCTGAATGTAACACAGATGATGTCTTGATAACTGTCTTAGACTGTTTGTGTTGCTGTAACAAACTACTATAGACTGGGTGATTTAAACAACATTTAGTTTTCACAGTTCTGCGACCTGGGAAGTCCAAAATCAAGGTGCCAGTAGATTTAGTGTCTGGTAAGGACCACTTCCTGGCTCACAGCCAGTTCCTCATCTTATACTCACATGGCAGAGAGCAGAGAGAAGCAAGCTCAATCTGGACTCTTATAATGGCACTAATCCCATTCATAAGGGCTCTGCCCTCATGACTTCCTTTAACACCAATCACCTCCTAAGGGCCCCACCCACTAATACGATCACATTGGGGGATAGGGTTTCAACATATGAATTGGGGGCAGAGAGGTAAGTCCATAATGATAGGTCCACAGAATTACCTTCATATTTCATCTCATTAATCTCAACCATTTCAAAATATTCTTCTGTTTGCTATAACTTCTGAGTCTCAAACTAAAGAAACTTCCTCATTGATTATAAAGTTGTATTAATAAAAATAATTGTTTCAATAGGGGAAAGAGGCTAAGTGAGACAGAATCAGGTGCAACAGCAAAGTTAATCTTTCAGGAGTTTTAGGGATAGAGTTGTGGTTTTGTTTCATATAATTTTGATAGATATAACTACCTATTTATAAAATATACACATTGCTGAAAATATTCAACAGTATTACATGCAACTTTTGCTTAAAAGCATATTTTGATTATATATTCTTATAACTTTTATCAATGTATTTTTTACGTAATGTACATAAAGAATAAAGCCACACAAAGGAATTTCCCCCCATTACTCCAATCTAGTTCTCAATGCTATAGAATGATATCCATTTCTTTCCACCCAATAATACAAATTGTGTTCACTAATTTATTGATTTACCTCACTATAGGAGGCACAATTCAAAGATGACACACATTATCCCCATGCCATACTGGTGCACCCTGAATAATTCCCTTTCCTTGAATATAGATAGGACCTATGACTTACATATGACCAATAGAGTACTACAAAGGTCCCAAGATTATGTTATGATATGTTTATAAGACTCTGTCTTGTTGGCATACACAAGAGTGACTCTCCTGCTAGCCTTGAAGAAGTAAACTGCTATTATGTGAACTGCTGATGGAGATGGCCAAGTGGCAAGGGACTGCAGGTGACTTGTAGGGCCTGAGGGCAGCCAATGGCTCAGTCCCAGAGCTACAGGAACTGAATTCTGCCAACAACATGAGTGAGCTTGGAAATGGATTTTTTCCCCAGTCAAGACTCCAGATGAGTTTGCAGCTCTGAACAACTACTGACTGCATGCGGCCTGTGAGATTCTGAGCCGAAAACCCAAGCCATGCCCAGAACTGTGGCCCACAGAAACTGTGTGATAATAACTGTGTATTATTTTAAGGCACTAAGTTTGTGTTAATTTGTTGACAGCAACAGAAAATTAATACACTCATTCTTCTAAGTCATATTTTGAAAAATCAGGAAATGACAAGAGGGAGCCATATCATTTTTCAGTTACTATAAACCTCCACAGTTACTTTCCTCTCTTATCTGACTAGATTTCCATCAAATCTAGTCATTTATCATCTCCTCTATTTATCTCCAGCTATCCTTTGGTGAGAGTATGAACAACAATTAAAAAAAAAAAGAAAACAGAACATATTATTCCATGTCCCAATTTTCTGCTACTAATCATTTCACCCATCTCACTGAATTATATTAAGTTCTATGTATAGTTGGGAGTGATTTAAATAACTCAAAATATTTTAAATAGGGAGGAGATTGATTATGTCAAATGACAAGAAGCTTATCAATAGGGATGGCTCTAGGCTCTGCAAACTAAGACTCCAGCTCAGCTTCTCTGTAATTATTTTAACTATTCCTTTTCTAAGTTGATTTCATCCTCCAGCAGATACAGGAATCACATCTAGACATGTCATGTCTGGCATTCAAAGACGGGCTATTCTTTTCAGGCTCTCTTCTCTCTTCTTTCTCTCCCTCCAGAGAAACCTTCCCTAGAAATCCCCCCGGCAGACTTTTTCATGTCTTATTGGCCAGAACTAAGTGTCACATATTTCTCCTAAACTGATCATTAATAAGGCTTAGCCAGTTCCTTACCCAGGGATTGGGTTGCCTTCCCTGGAGGTTAGATAACATGATCAAAATAGTATTTCCTCAGTGGGAACACATAGAAATTAGAAGCTTGCTTAGGAAGAGATACTCGAAGAAGTTATACCTGCTTGGATATTAAAGTTCAAGTAAGCAATATTTAGGCAAAATGGGCAGGAGAAACTGAAAGCAAAAAGTTAGGTATGTGAAAGATGATCAGGCTTGAATTAGGATAATTGTAGTCTGGATGAAGGGAGTCTGAGGAAAGGGAAATGTTATGTGAAATATTTGGGTGTTAAAATTAGGGTTTTTTTAATCTATTATAAAATATTCACCTCCCCCAAACACAGCACAGCCCAACTTTCGGCAAATGGTTCACTTATAAAATTTAATTACATTTAAAGGTAATCTGGGAAACCTTGGAAATACACATTATTCATGTTAAAGGTCACAAGTGAGTTAATTTCTTCTACCTAATCTTAATATTTCAGATTTGAGAGCAACTAAAAAGTGACCAGTACGTTAATTGCAAATACCAGAGATAATTGATTCAAAATATGAGAGCCACTTAAGCATGAACAGCCTTCATTTCAAGATAGAAAACCAAAAGCAGCAACTGTTAAAGCAAATTGTCCTCTTATAAAAGTCCTCTTATATAATTTTAAGCTATCCATTACTTTAGAAAAACCTTCAATTGGCATTGTGAAAAAATTCATGTCATTTAAATATCTAGTGTAAGACTTTAAACTACGTATTGTACATGTGAATAATTTTGTAAAGTTCAAAATAATTATATATGACTCCCCATAATTAAAATAAAATTATTAAATTAAAAAAGACAATTAAGGCTGGAGTAAAATGATCTGTGTTAAAATCATAAAATCGTCATTGCTCTAATTATTAGCACAATCCATTTTTAATCTATGACATTTATAAAGCAAGAAATTTTACTTATCCAGTCTTATTAGCATAATAATCATTGCACTTTACATAGCTTTAACAATAAATTACTTCCCTTATATTTAAGTTTTGCCCAGACAAACAGAATTAAATATGTATTGAACTGAAAGGTTAAAGCCCCTTCATTAATTCTGTTATTGTTTTTCATAAGCCAAATTCTCCATGTGGGTACCTCTTGACTTCCTAGCATTGATTCTAATCATTTTCTAGTAATGCACCCCAGTCTGACATGAGATAATGCCTTTGGGCAATTTTACTTGTAAGAAAACTCAGCCCTTAACTCCTTTTACTTCATTTGCATAATCACTTGCATAGATCTTCCTACATTTGGGATTTGTCTGTGTTTTTCTGTAGTAAACTTAAATTTTACTATACTGGAACTATCCCTTTCTTGACTTTTTTTTTC
>CM052440.1:131517461-131554378 GCA_028533085.1 Varecia variegata
TAGTAATGCACCCCAGTCTGACATGAGATAATGCCTTTGGGCAATTTTACTTGTAAGAAAACTCAGCCCTTAACTCCTTTTACTTCATTTGCATAATCACTTGCATAGATCTTCCTACATTTGGGATTTGTCTGTGTTTTTCTGTAGTAAACTTAAATTTTACTATACTGGAACTATCCCTTTCTTGACTTTTTTTTTCCTCAACATTTTTTTTTTCATTACCTCTCTATGCCACACGCACTGCCCCTGAGGTTTCTTCCTAACTGGCCTTTTTGCCTCCACTTGTTTGGTGCTCACTTAGAAGAGACTGTTAATGGGTTTGATGGACTTTCTGATGCACATGAGCAAATCACTATTAAACCCCCTTTCTAGGCCATTGTACCCATGATAAACACTTCAGAAGTATCTCCAAACGGAAGTTTCCTCAGTTCACTCAATCTTACTTTCTACGGGTTCTAGACTGTAACCTTGAGAATGAAGTATGAACGCTCCCCTTTATTCTACACATTCTCCATATTATATTTTCAACAGTTATACACAATTTAATTGAAAGAGCTGTTATAATCCAAAGTAAGGATTCCCAAACTGCAAACTATATGGGAATAGGTAGCATATACCATAACTTTTTCCTTTTTAATGGGCAGTGGGCTTCTTAGAGTCACCCTACTTCACTCAGGCCAACTGGGAGTTCATTCTTTCTGTAACTATTCTTTAAAAAAGTATCCTTCTCACTGGTTCTACCTGATTTTCCCAACAATTCATTTTCTTCCCAAATAATTAATTTCATTCATCTCAGATCCAGAGTATTTAATTTTTATCTCTTCCAAACTAAATTTAATTCTATCAGTTGCTCCTTTCTTCAATGATGAAATTTGAGTAGCACAGCATTCTCTTTAGTATTTCTCTGGGACTTTCCTTTTCTCCAGACTGGGTTCATGTCATCAGACCTAGAGTCATGTAACCCCATTTGTTTCATTGCCCATTGATCTTTCTGCTGTTGGTCAAGTATTACTCTGTCACATCAACCTTTTCATAACCTATGTTTACTCCACTCATACATTCAAAAAGGATACACCAAGCTGAGGCTCTATGTAGTTTAAATTGTGTTCAGAAAACAATGTAACTGGTTATGTTCAAAATTTTTCATTAATTTCTGATTAAATTTAGAATAAAATGGAAACTCTTCATCATGGCCCTACAAGTTCTGCATCATTTGGCCTCCGTTTCTATCTCCATCTTAGCACTGATCCTAATCCCTGCATTGCAGCCTGAAGAGGTACCAGAAGTCACTTAGTGCTCCTCTGCCTCTCCTGGAATGTTTTGCTTGGGATGTTTGCCCGTCTCCTTCTGATTTACTTATCTTTTTTAACTTAAATATCACCTATTTCTGACTCCCATACCTAAAATATGTCCACATGTATTGCCTAAGACATCACCCTTTTATTTGCTTTACACAATTTATAATTATTTTTCATATTTGTTTGCTTATTTACTGTCATTTCCTGTCAACAGAATGTAAACTCCCTGAAAGTAGAGACCACTTGTGCTTTTTTCACTGTTGTATCCTTGGCATTTGGTCAAGGCCAAGTTATCTGGTCCACAGCAGAAACTCATTAAATGTTTGTTAAATAAATGGACAAACAGATGCATGTGTATAAGCCGTGTCAATGCAAGGAATTAATTTATATTTTCAAGCTGATGTATATTAAATCTCATTCCCCCAAAATAAATAATATAGAACCCTTGAAGCAATGAGAAGTCTCCAAAATCTGCTTGAAATTAGTGGACATTTCATCCAATGGACAACTTTAAATGGCTTACATTTTATAGGCTATAATTTCTAAATTTCCAAATATTCTAAAATATCTTCCTTATTTTCTTTTTTTAATGTCTTTTAAGCCTAAATTAAATGGAGGGATTAGAAATAAAAGCACCTGGTGTTTCCATGCAATTGAAAAAGACAATTTCATAGACTGTAAACTCCTTCATGAGACTATGAGCTCCTTGAGGGCACGTCTAGCCAAATCTATGAAAACCCTATTAGTGCCTATAAAATGTTACACAGCAATAGTTTGCCAATAGTGATGATAAATCGTTACACAAATCCACTTTGGAGTCTACACTATTTACAAATACTAGAATTAATAAAATAATTGTGATTTAAAAAAATTTTCAGAATCAAATAAATGAAACCCATATTAAATACACATTTTCTCAATGTTTCAGTAATATGAGTACTGAGACACTCTCAGGTAAGTGCTCTGTGAGGCACAGTCATGCTGTTTGCTCATAGGAAAATGTTTAAAGTAGCAATGTGCAATGCATTCAATTACCTGATTATGACTTAAGGGAAGACACACTTAAAGATTTTACTTATTGCTTAGAAATGGTTCAAAAATTTGAAGTCAAGTCTACAAGGAGGTAAATATGATGAGAGATTCTGGGGGTCTTTATGTGATATTAGGAGTTTTAAACGAGAAAAAAAATAACACTTAGGAAGACCAGGTACTGAGTAACATTTGACATATCTTTATTAGAGTAATATCTTAGAAGCTTAATTTATAAACACATAAATGCTTTGGCCTTTGATTTAGAAAGATTTAGAAATGTAAAACCTCTTTCCTATAAACTTTTGAAAGCATTTTTATCAAAACTTTAAGTTAGCATTCCATACATTTTATGTCTTATGGACATTTTGGTGAACTTGCAGAAGGTGTTCAGAACTTCAGAAAACTCTTTCGTTAGGTAGTAAGTTTTGGAAAAATGTTCCCTGAGAGTTGGAGACTCATGATGTCTGAATAGAAGACATCTCTCAAAATGATTTTGATTACAGCAGACTGAGGAATGCATACAAAATCATATTTAGGCAACAATTCCCTAATAAAATCAGATCAGAAAATTTTATCTGTAATGATTTGTCAGGTGCCAATGGCAGATGAGAGTATTAAAAGCAGTCATGAAGTGGCCTGGAAGACTCTCCTAAAGAAGGCCTACGCCCTCGGATAAGTGTATCACCCATATGAGGGGCAAAGGGGGAACTTTTATCCATTAGCTCCTTTTCCCCATTGGTCAAGTATTCATCCCAAAAAGTGTTAATGCCTCTGAATTTGCAGGTCGCACAAGTGTGGACACTGAGAGGCAGGACCTGAAACTAGGTTATACCAGCATGAATCTAACAGAGCCCACACAGCACTTTCCACTGCTACAGTGCCTTATATGTACCTATATAAAAGATAGACAGGGCCAAGTGAGTCTGTAGCAGTACAAAAAAGGTGACCAATACAATTCCTAAGAAAACTGTGGATTTTTATCAACTTGAATAAAAAAGGATCAAAAAGATTTCGCTTCAATATATACATTTATGTGTGTGTGCATGTGTACTAATAATGCCACACTATTTTTTGTTGTTACCTTGACAAGAATATTATACTAGTCAACCTTTTCAATCAAGAAATAAATGTACTTCTCATAGTTGTACAGAATTTTCAATGACAGCCAAATACCAAAATACCATCCAATTATACACACACACACACACACACACACACACACACAGAGGCACGAGGTTTGTCAGATGAAACCAAACATTGTTAATTTCATTCTGAAAAGAATATGTATGTCTGTAGAGTTTTTTGTAGGAATAGTCCCATTCTTGTCCGCTTTTACTACAAAAATAGTGATGTTAAGACCATGAGGATTTATAACAACAACAAAAAATTACTTTATATTTTAATGAAAACTTAAGATGACATGTCTTAGGCCATTTGGGCTGCTATAACAAAATACTATAAATATGGGTAGCTTATAAACAACCAAAACTTATTTATCATAGTTCTTGGGGATGGAAAATCCAAAACCAAGGCACTGGCAGGTTCTATGGTTGGTAAGTACCTGCTTTCTGGTTGTAGATGGCACCTTTCACTGTGTGCTCCAGGGTGGAAGGGGCAAGGTAGCTCTCTGGGGCCTCTTTTATGAGGGCACTAATCTCATTCATGAGGGCTCTACACTCATGACCTTGCCACCTTCCAAAGTCCCCACCTCCTAATACCAGCACATTTGTGATTAAATTTCAACATATGAATGTTGAGGAGACACAAGTATTGGGATCACAGCATTACAATTATATAAACATTTTTTTCTTTTTTTCACTGCTCTCAAAATGATTTAGAATTACAATAAAACAAGTACAAAGATGATCCTCTGCTTCTTATTACCAAAGCCAAATATGCACATGCATGCTATTTTGTGTTATCTAAAAAATTTGGGAAATACGCAGATATGTTTACAAGTAAATGCAGCACTTAGATCTTCATTAACTGTTTCTAAATGAAGATTTGATCACAAGTTTGAAAACTTAATAAACAGAAGTATTTTGTTTTTTGGGGGGCGTGGGGGGCATGACCAGACAGAGCTGGTTTTGGGAGAAGTTTCAAGAATGGGAAAGAAAATCTAAATTTAAATAAGTGAAAGATTAATAAAATTATATAGAATTTCTACTTATAATTCCAGGGAAATAAATTTGAAATCTAAAAGAAAAGAAAATTGTCCGGTAGGACATGAATTGACAAAATTGACCTTCACAAAATGAAAACCATGAGGATTTTTGAAATGTGATTAAAAATAATCTATTGGATAAAGTAACAGAACCCAATAGACTCAGAGCTGAGTTTTATCTAATTTCTAAAGAGTAGATACTTCTAAACTTATTTAAGATATTCTAGACTATGCAAAAAGATAGGAAGTTCCACGAAATTTTTATGAAGCCAGCATAACAGTAATTGGAAACATGTTAGATAGTTATGAGAAATAATCTATAGAATTATTTCATTATGGATTATTGATGTAATTTTTTAAATGATTCTTTAGAAAATAGAGTCCAGCAATGCACTGAAATAATTTTATATTATGACAGGTTAGAGTTTACTCCAAGAATGTAAAGGTGTTTTAATGTTAGGAAAAAAACCCAACATTCTCCATTGCATCGACAAATTAAAGGAGAAAATTCATATAACATATCAATAGATGCTGAATATTCATTTGATAAATTTCAGCAGGCATGTCAAATTAAAATTCCATTTAAAATAGGAACTGAAAAAAACGGGATTAATATAATTATCTATCAAACATAATAGTAAATATGCTAAATGTGAAAATACTCAGAAGATAATTCTAATTAAAATCCCACACACCATGGAGTGTTTGTTCTTACAATTATTTAACATTGTCTCACAAAGAATATATAAAGCTACACCATTTTGCTGATGATATAATTATATGTCTGTTCAAGCTCAGTTCTAATTTTAAATAATATACATATTTATGTATATATGTGTGTATATATGCATATATAAACATATGTATCTATGTTATATTTGTGTATTTGTGTATGTGTATATTTACATATATTTAGTAGCTTTCAACTGTTCTTACAGAAAGCACCTAGAAGTAAAAATGAGGAAAGTTATCCTATTCATAATAGTAGCACAATTTCAATCATCATAATAGGAGGAAAAACTAGGAAATAGAAATAAGTTAGGAAGAAGGCAAAGAGAACCAGCTAAAAGAAAACTATGGAATATTATTGAAAGAAATGAACCATAAAATTCATCTGATAAAAAGAAAGATATAGAATATCTTAAGATCAGAAGCATCAATTTATCCTTATAATAATAATAAACTTATAAAAGAAATTTATTTTAATTTAATGCAATTGTAAAATGATGATTGTTTACTTTTAAAGCCATATAAACATAACTTGAAATATTCTTAAAACATAAATGAAAGAATAAATTCTGGATAATAGCAAAGAAAGCATGGAAAAGAACAGTGATGGGGCAGATCAGAAACTAGCCATACCAGATATCAGAACATAAACCAAAGCCATTGCTGGCAGGCAGAATAATGGCCCCCAAAGATGGCCAGACCCTAATCCACAGCACCTGTGAATATATAACACTACATGGCAAAAAGGTGTGATTAAAATTAAGGGCCTTTTGATGGGGAGAGTATACTAGATTACCCAAGTGGGCCCATTTCTTTAAAAGCACAAAACCTTTCAAGCTGCAGAGAACAAAAAAGAAGGAAGTGGGAGAATGACTTGACTCACTGTTGGAAAATAGAGGAAGGAGGCCATGAGCCAAGGAAGGAGGAATCTTCTAGAAGTTGGAAGAGGTAAGAAACGAATTTTCCTCAAAAGCCTGCAGAAAGGAACACGACCTTGCTAATATCTTGATTTTGCCCCAGTGAGATCCCTGTCTGACTTCTGCCCTACAGAACCATAAAATAATACATTTATATTGTTTAATTGCCAAGTTTGTGGTAATTTGTTACAACAGCAGTAAAAAAAAAAAACAAATACACCATTACAATCAATTAAATGTGTTACTGGAAAAAGAATAGCAAGCAGGATAGTGGAACATAAGGTAATTTAGAAATTGATCCCAGTTTACATAAGAATTGAGTATGTATCAAGGTGGCCATTCTATTCAACATGAAAGGGGAAATGGGAAATAGGTTACATAATTGAGTTGCTGCAGGTTTTACCTGGAAGAAAACAAAACTGGATCCTTATCTTGAACCATGAATAAGGAAAAACTGATAGATTTTAGCTTTAAAGGAAAAAGTGAACAATAAAATCTTACAAGAAATCCTTTGCCTAAGATATTATCTAGAAGAGATTTTACAACATTTTCTTCTACAATTCTTATAGTTTCGTGCCTTAGGTTTAAATCTGTTATCCATCTTGAATGAATTTTTATGAGTGGTGAGAGGTAAGGATCCTGTTTTAATTTTCTACATGTAGCTATCCAATTTTCCCAGCACCATTTATGAAATAGGGATTCTTTTCCCCAGTGTATGTTGTCTGCTTTGTCAAAGATCAGATGGCAATATGAGGATGATTTTATATCTGGGTTCTCTGTTTTGATCCCTTGGTCTGTGTCTCTGTTTTTGTGCCAGTACCATGCTATTTTGGTAAAGTGATGCCACTTGATAGGTTCTTTTTGCTTAAGGTTGCTTTGGCTATATGGGATCTTTTCTAGTTCCATACAAAGTGTAGAATTATTTTTTCTAGATCTGCAAATAATGATATTGATATTTTAATGGGGATTGTATTGAATCTGTAAAACACTTTGGGTAGTACAGGCGTTATAACAATTTTGATTCTGCCAATCCCTGAACATGATATGTTTTTCCGTTTGTTTATATCCTCTGCAATTTCCTTCCTCAGTGATTTGTAGTTCTCCTTGTAGAGGTCTTTCGCCTCCTTGGTTAAATATATTCCTAGGTATTTTATTTTCTTTGTTCCTTTTGTGAAAGGTATTGAAGCTTTGATTTCTCAACTTGACTGTTGTTGGTATGTAGAAATGCTACTGATTTGTGTACATTGATTTTGTAACATGAGACTTTGCTGAATTTATTTATGAATTCCAGGAGTATCTTCGCAGAATCTTTGGGGTTTTCTAGATATAAGATCATCTCATCAGCAAGGAGCAATACTTTGACCTCTTCTTTCCCCATTTGGATACCATTCATATCCTTCTCTTGCCTGATGGCTCTGGCTAGGACTTCCAGCACTATGTTGAATAGAAGTGGTGACAGCGGATAACCTTGTCTAGTTACAGTTCTTAGCAGGAATGCTTTCAATTTTTCCCCAAGTGCACATATGAAAGTAAAACTCAATGGAAATCAAGCAGGTGGGAGGGAGGAGGAGGGAATGGGTAAAATCACATCTAACAGGTACAATGCCCACTATCTGGGTGATGGGCACACTTATAACTTTGACTTAAACTGTGCAAAAGAAATTCATGTAGCCAAAATATGTGTGCCCCTGTAATATTCTGAAATTAAAGAAAAAAAAATAAGATCATTAGGCAAAAAAAAAAAAAAGCCAATTTGAAAAGCTGTATACTATAAGATTCCAATTGTATGACATTCTGGATAAAGCAGAACTATGGAGGCAGTCAAAAGATCAGTGGTTGTCACGCATTAGGTGGGAGGAAGGGCTGAATAAGCAGAGCACAGCATTTTCAGGGCAGTGAAACTATAGTAGCAGATATATGTCATTATACATTTGTAAAACCCTTTAAAATATACAACCAAGAATGAACTTTAATGTAAAGTACAGACTTTGGGTGATAACGGTGTATCAATGTAGGTTTGCCTATTGTAACCAATGCACCACCACTCTGGTGGTGGGATTTTGATAGTGGGCAACGCTGTGTATTGGGCAGGGGCAGGTGTATATGGGAAATCTCTGTACCCTTCCCTCAATTTTGCTATGGACCTAAAACTGCTCTAAAAAATAAAATCTGTTAAAAATGCTTTAAAAAAATAAAATCTTACAAGAAAAACTTGATTACAAGTGTATCATATATGACAAATACATAGCAGGTTGTTGACATGATTGTGGGGAGAGATTATATAGGTGAGAGGGAAAAAGGAAAAGAAAAATAAAGACATCTAAAGAGTATGTATGATTAGATATTATTTTATGTAAAATTATATATGATTATATATAAATTTTAATGTAACATAATATAACATAAAAACAATTCATTGCACATGTGGGTCTCTTTCCTGTCATTTTGTGTATTTCAATTTTTATAATGTTTTATTGATAAATGAAGAATATTTGAATACCTATGTAAACTGTGAATTAGTAACATACTCAGATTGCATAGAACATAAAATGTAGAGAAAGATGCTTTTAGATAACAATTTCTTGAAGTTCTCAAAATGTGCACAGGTTGTTCAGTATTATTAGATGTTCATTCAAAACTCTCACTTGCCTGGAGTATCTCTGATCCTTATTTTATCATCCTTCTTCTGTTCTGTGCTGACAGCTCTCGAGTTGAAATTATCTTCTCCTTGCAGTTAAATTTTAACAATCCAGTTATCTTTTTCTCTCTTTATTATTCATCTGTCTTAAACCAAATGAGAGGATTTTTTTTTCTTCCACTGGGACTTACTCTCCACACTTTTTAAAAATGAAAGTAAATTTCTTTATTATAGAATTGAATTGAAATCAAAAAACGTCTGAACCCCTTTTGAAAGACGGTTTTGTGACTAAAGAATTGAAAGGATTTCTTTATGAACAAGTGTCACCTTAAGACAGAGAATAAGAACCCTGAAGACAGCATTGTAGTGAATCACAGAGGTGCTCTCCTAAATAATGCTAATACAGCCAAGAAGCAGGACATGCAGAAGGATTTCGAAGGGCAGTTTGCAGGAGAAAGTAGCACCACCTGCTCCCAGGATGGCAGTGACCTTCATCTCTGACCTGTGGTCTAAAAAAGGCATTATAAGGAGAGACGACAGGCAGCGAAGAGCACATGAAAAGAAAGGTAGAAATGAAAAAAAGGAGGAAGAGAAAGAGAAGAAACATAAGGTCTCATAAAAGTGGTAACACAATTTTACAGGGCAATTAGCAATCTACAACCTGGTCCAATACTTACTATTTAATAAATTCAGACTATGTAAATGAATTTTGGAAATGAGAACTCTCCAAGAGCAGAGGTGATCTGGGCTAGGTTCCACTCCATCCACATGTTTTCAGGTGGCCTTCCTTTTGTGCCCCATGAGGACAGTGTACTACTGTGAACTGGTTTCATCAGACATCATGGGTGGAGAGATAGTAAATCGGTAGTATGGGGGATAGATGCAACTCTGTCCCCTACTGCACCCAGTGGCATCTTATGTGGTTATTAATCAAAGCTTCTCTCACATAACTCCAGTGATTAAAGTGGGAGGAAGTGAGGATATGGCTGACATTCTCTAAGAAATAGGGACTCTTAGAAGATGATTGGCATTTTGAACTTCAGGAAATTGCTTGGCCCTCTCAACTCTCGAAGTCTATTTGCAACTCAGAAGAAAATTAGGTGAACACAATACTGCTGCCAAATTTAGAAACTTGCTTACATATTCTGCAGAAAATATTCAGGGTCTACTTTAAATATCTACAGTTTATATTTCCTCTTTAATACCTTAGGCATTAACTCTATTCATTTCACTAGCTTCAGTGAATTTCATTTTCAGAGCATAACATTGCATTGAAAATGTGTCCTCTAACCTATGATATTTATGTATCATTTAATATGAAATTTATGAGGTTCCATTTCTGATTTCTAAATGGATGCAAATTAGAACATAGAGTATTTATAGTCCTTCATTTCTAATCCACATACATAAAGTTTGACTTTAAAATGCCACCACCATGCCTGTCTGTTTCATAGAAGCTATATGTATTTATATGTCCTTTGTTTCTCTAGCATACTCTGAATTTCAATTTTTAATCTAATATTGGGCCAGAATTGACTATAAAAATATTGTGCCATTGAGGATAGAGGTGTATTGCTTTTCCTTTTAATTCCTGAGACCTTTATAGGTTCTCAGGGAAGTAGAATTTGTAACACATCATCATCTAACACTTTTTCCTGTCTTCTTTGGAGATTGACAGTTAAAAATCTGTAAGATCTTTTTACTACTCAGATCATATTCTGAGAGAGAAAATATTTTGGTCAGTTCCTATTTACATTGTTCAGACAACATGGATCTTTAGAAAATATGCCCTATTTGTTGAAAATACAAAGTGTATCTTTTCAGAAATAAATAGCTTATATTCCATTTATTTTAATAAACACTTTATGTTGGTTAAACACTGTGAACCATTTGTATTTCCATAGGTGATTATCTGGGTGGTAAAATGCAAATCTAAGATTCAAAATCATAAACAAATTTTTAAAAATTTATTTCAAAAGTGTTGAATGATAGTGATTAGACAAGTCTACTTTGAATGTAGTCATTGATTTCACAATGATAATTTCATTATGAGGAAACCTGCTGTAAAGGAACCAATATTTTTGTGTGCCAAAATGGGACAAAATGCTTGATATGTTAGTAATTTTAGAATGTAATTATTATTGATAAAATATTGCCATCTGAGTAATTTTGCTTCAGGAATTGAAATACAGAAATATAACATAAATAATTCAATAAAGACATTATGGTATTGTGTATGCCTTCTGTGGTGTTCTCACATAAATAAATACAAACAATAAAGCACAAACAATAAATAAAAAATAAATAAATAGAACAGAAATAATAAAAATAATTTAACAATTATTCATTGAATATAAAATACCATTTCTCTCATCAGTATAGATTGTTTTGTCCACCAAGACTTTCTTTTCCTTCTCACCATATTATGATGAAATTTTAAACTATGTTTACTTTTTCTCTCTTCTTTTTTCCTAGTCTCATGCCTAAGTATGGTAAAGAGCATTTTTATCCTTCTTCCCAACCTGCAAGCCATTCTCAGTGCATAGGTTTGGTGAGATTGCTTAGTACTTTTAACCAGATGCCAGCATTGGAAGGTCTCTTCTTATTGTATGTCCGTTTTGTTACAAGAGTCCTTGTAACAGATACTGATACTGATATTTTATTAATATTTTCTTAGTGTATTCTATTTATTCAGCCTTAATTATTATGGAAAGTGACAAAGAAAGATTAATTGCTCACCCTGTTTTCTTTCTTAAGGCCTTTGTTCTAGTTCACATTTTATTAGCTGGTACAAAGCCTTTTCCTCAAAGGGGTTATATAAATAATATATTATTTTCTGAGTTCTTACATATCTCTAATTAGTTTTTCCCCTGGCAAGTAAGCATACCAGGATTTGGGGATTGTAGACCTTTTTGTTCAGAAGTTTATAAATCTTCTTAGTATTCTATCACCTAGGGTTAGCAATGAAAATTCCATTGCCAACCTAAGTTATTTTTTTCTACTTGCCTGGAAGCTCAATTTTTTTTCTTTCTCATGAGTATACAAGAAATTTAGTGGGTTATATCTAAGGCTACACCATTTCTCTTCAGTACTGTTTGGAAGTTGGTGAATATATTCAATCAAACAGTCTCAGATCTCTTTCCCTCAGGAATTTTTTCTTCTATCATTTCTTTAGTTATTGATTCTAACATTTATTTCCACATTTTTTTCTGGAACTATGTTAATCATTTGTTAGTTCATCAGGATCTATCTTCTATCTCATTTTTTTTTCTTATAATTTATACCTCATATAATTTGCCTTGTTCTTTGAGCTATTCCTTGCACCTAACTTTACAGGCCGTTGATTCAGATCTCAAGTTGAATATCTTATGTTTAAATCACCTATTAAATTGTTTAGTTGACAAATCCCATCTTTCATTCCAACTTTATTTTATTTTTGGTATGGAAATTTTTTTTTTCCTTATGTACTTTTGCCAGTATATTTTATCCAAGTGGCTATCTCATGCAGCAGCTGTGTTTTGATGGATAAATGTCTTGTTCAGACTGATCACTTTCTCTGAGTGCTAGCTAATTTAGATGGGTGTTAACTTATCTGGCTGAGCTCATGGGGCTCACGTCTAGTTATCTTACAGGGGCTGGAAGATAAAACAATCTCTTCCCTTTGGGCCATTAGTGAGGAAAAGGCAGGTTGCCAGGCTTTACTGAAACTTCCAAAGAAATCTCTCTGACCTTTCTACATTATTCCCACCTTGAGTCTGATGAGATTTGGCCCAGCTGTTCATGGATTTTGTGCCCAGAGAAAGCAGATATATTCAGACAAGTCCATGTTACCACAGTTTCTACAATTTGTGGACCAATATCTTTCCAGGATACTCCATCTTCCACACCTGTATCAAGCTTTCAATTGTCAGCTTTCTCTATGTAACTCCAACAAAATCTAGGCCTCACTTGCCTACACTCATTAACCAAAGGCACAAACTACCACACGGCTCAGGAAAATCAGGTTGATTGGGGCTGGGAGTAGAGGGGAAAAATCAGTTTATGTTCAGATTGCATGTCCCCTGTTTGTTCCCAGGACTCTATCAAAGGGTCATAAAAAAGCTAAATTCTACAAGTTTTGTTAGTGTTAAGCTATATGCAATTGGATCACAGTGCAATGTATGTGTATGTGTGTGTATTTATAGGAAGTTATTTATATTAAAAATGGCAGATTATTCATAGAATTTTATTTGTAGGTCATAGAAAGAGAGATACATAGTTGTTCATTTTTAATTTTCTTCCTTGTGTTTTGTTGTGTTTTCCAAGTTTTGTAGCATGTATGTACATGTGTGTGCATGTTTGTGTGTATATATATATATATATATATGTTATATAATCACAAAAGATTTTTACAACACCTTAGGTGTTCAGAATATAGGTCAAGGATGTGAGGGTGATCTGGCTGTGACATCCGTCACCCCATCGATCGCCTGGGTTGATTCGGCTGATCTGGCTGGCTAGGCGGGTGTCCCCTTCCTCCCTCACCGCTCCATGTGCGTCCCTCCCGAAGCTGCGCACTCGGTCCAAGAGGATGACCTTCCCTGATAGAGGAGAACCATTCTTGTTCTTTGGTCAAGGGCATACAAGTGGCTGCACTCCCCTGCTAGAAACTCCAAACAGCTCTCAAGGTGTTCAGAGTATTGGTTAAGATTTATTTGTTAACTTATTTTGTCTACTGTATTTTTGAGTTTGAAGCTCTGAGGAGTAGGTCATGACTAGGTATTTGAATTGCTTTTAGATAGTTCATTCATCTAGAAGCATTTTAAAATTGTGAATTTCTTGCTTATTTTTTTAAATTAAGAGGGTAGTAGCTGTTGAAGTTTTATCTACTGATAAAGACTACATTCTCTATCTATTTTGAAGCCCACATTAGTCTAGTCTATTATCAAGTACAGCTTTGCTTTCTTTCTTTTTTTAATCATACATATATGAAATTATATATTTCAGTAGTCAACCACAGAATCCTGTTGAGAAAGATAAATTATCTCAGCTGGACAAAACTCCACTAATATACTGAAATGAATGAATGGCAGAAACAGTAAGAATGAAATTTAGAGTATAACCAAATAGTTCTTAGGTAACAGTGATTTAAAAGCTAATGTCACCTTTTGGCAGGTATAATGTATAGGTTTGACCTAAGAAAACACGTTACTAATATTTATGGGCCCTTCTCCATTTCTTGAAGTAAAGCATTGTTACTGGTTTGTTGTTGTTGTTGTTGTTGTTGTTAATATAAAGCTTAATTTTTTAAATCTCAATCACATTCTTAGAGTCCACGTAAAGGGAAAATAATTTATAGATTCAATCTAACATTTCTTATTCATAAAGGTGGAAAAAGTTAAAGAACAAAGTTTTATCTTATTTAGCAGTGGGTCTAAGATGCATCAGATTCTAAAAGTCTTCAAGGTATTTCTCTGAGTGGATGTTTACTAGCCCTCCTAATTTTCCTAGGAAGTAAGGCAGTCATTTGTCTCAGTGGAATTGGAGACTTATATTATTTTCCCCTCTATTTGGGGTCTTTCCAGGTTGTATTTTAAATTATATTTTACATATTTAATCTCTTGTTAAGTTCTGAATAATTTAAGGGAAGATGCCATACCTTATTTGTGTTTGCATCATCAGTTTGGCTCACTGCTTAAATGAATGAATAAATACTAAAGTAATTTGTAACAGGGGATAAGGAACCAAGAAAATAAGACAAGCAAGTGCAAAAACTAAAAGCAAATAACAAAACAAAATAAAAACTCCAATCAACTGTATAAAACAGGCAAAGGAAACAATTGGCCAGATTTTCAGCTATTCTAACAAAATGAAGTGGGGTTTTGTTTATTTTGTCTGAAATAACTTTTCTCTGCTTTATGTTACCATATAAATGTTTTAAGTTAACCTGTTATTACCACAACAATAGTAGAATCCAGTAAAACACAACTTTAATAAAAAAAGAAGGGAACGTTATGTCCTATATCAGTCAAAATTGTGCTCCAACTAATAAGTAGAATTGCACAGATTTAAATAAATTAAGGGATTATTCATTCTTACAGGCAATCTATACCTGGTTTAAAATGTCTTTAAGGCCAGGTCACTATTGTAATCTCAGTACTTTGGGAGGCCAAGGCAGGAGAATCATTCAGCCCAAGAGTTCAAAACCAGCCTAGACGACATAGTGAGACCCCCTTTCTACAAAAAAATTAGAAAATTAGCCAGGTGCAGTGGTCTGCCCCTGTAGTCCTACCTACTCAGGAGGCTGAGGCAAGAGGATCACATGAGCCAGGAGTTCTAGGTTACGGTGAGCTATGATCATACCACTGCACTCCAGACTGGGCTACAGAGTGTGACCCTGTATCTCTTAAAAAATGCTTGAAAGTCATCCAAGGAGGATCCACCATAAATTGTATGTGTCTATCATCCTAAAGGTTGCCACATGATTCAAAGATAACTGCTGATGCTTCAGCCTTCACAGTTGTTACAGACAGGGAGAAAGTGAATGAACAAAGGACTTTTACTTAAAGTATGTTGGTCACACAACTCTTCAAGGAGGATGTAAATGTAGCTTTTGAGCACAGCACCTTGCCAGTATTCTGATACCAAAAAAGGATAGAAGGATGGAGCACAGGTAGACAACCAGCATTTTATACCATGTTGCAGCTCCAGAGAGAATCTTTATTATCTTGAATAGACTCTTGATTCAGAATAGCATGTGGAAATTTAAAAGTGATGCCTGGTATTGGAAGCTACTTACTTGGGATATAGATCATCAGATCAAACACTTGATCAAAGGATAATTTATTTTTTTCTAAGGACTGTTCTGGTTATATCATAAACCTAAGTCACTTTTGCTGAAAGTCAAAGAAAAGGCAAATTTCCTGCCTTTATGAATAGTAGCCTGATCTCTGGTTAGCCTTATTTACCAGTATTTACCTGGGATTTACCAAGAATATAATCTGTATACTTCAGAGATTATTTTGTCTTAAAATATGTTATTCACCCACATAGGGCTGACTTCATGGGTGTGAGACCTGTGCAGTCACACAGGATGCCTCCCTTAAAAGGGCCCTGGCCCAATTCTGTTGCCATCTTAAAAAAATTCTTAGTAACTTTTTAATGCAGGGAGGGGGGCTGCATTTTCATTTTGCATTAGAAACTATTAATACAAATTATGTAGCCAGTCTTGTTCTCACATAACATAGCAAAAGAGCTCAGAAAGTAATCAGAAACAGCAGTTTTGAACTTGTGTTATCCAGGGAATGAAAAATAATTGTCTACTACTGGTATAGATTAAATATATTTATGTTGCCACAGGTAACATTTACTAGACATTGTAAATACCACACAACTTAGAAATCACATAAATTGTAACCCTGGAGCTAATTAAATTCAGCATCTAATGGAGTGAAATTTATTGACAGCTCACTAAAATGAATTAAGAAAAGCAGTAACTGCAGTGTGTTAAAAGTAATAAAATGTTGATTTTTTTTCCCCTAAGCTCTTAGAAGATTATTACAAAATTGCTCTAGGCCACTCAGTTAATATGCTACACCCAATTACTATTCTTAAATCAGGGAGGACATGTCTATATATTGAAAAGTAACTTACTTGTTATTGTTTCTAATTTTTATTCATACTTAAGAAATTGGACACTTATTAAATATTGAAATTGAGCAAGGCACATCATAGATGGCAGGTTAATGACATGCAAAGACCAATTTGCATTGTATTATCTCTGTTTTCAGTCACTTTTCATTTCTAACATAATTTTAACACGGGGAGCACAAATCTATGCAACCTTTTTCAGATTTAATTTTTTAAAGCTGAAATTTTTCACAAAGAGTTTTATGGGCAAATATAGACCCTTATTCACTTTACAGGAATGAAAATCCATTTGAAAACTCTTTTTCAAGGACAGTGAAGATTATATCCAAGCCCCAACTGTTCAAGGAAATTTAAAAAAATTTAACGCTGTTATCCATAATTGATTCATATCATCATGCTGTGTATTATACAAAAGATGTTCCCCTGCCCTCTTTTATTCTACAATCAAAGAAATTCCAAACAACGAAGAAGAAAATAAAATGTATGGATGATAGCACATAGAGCTAAAACAGGAAAGCAATCTGTGCTACTTTAAGGAAGCATAAGAAACTAAAATCTAAATGTCAAGGTAGAGAAATCAAGGTAAATTTTTAAATTGTATAAAGTAGTCATTAATTATGCCTATAAAAGGATTAGGTTGAAATGTTTTATTTTATTTTAGTGTTTCGGGTTTTGTTTGTTTGTTTCTTTTGGGGGTTTTAAATGTTTTAGACGAGGGAATTTCCTTAATATAGTTAAATGTACAAGATTAACTTTGTAAACCTTGCGGCAATATTGGCAATATTTCACTTAGGTACAGAGAGGTTCTCTTTACCATTGTCAGTCAAGAAAAGGAGATACAAAGTGTGCTTTAACAAAGCCATTAGCCCATTGTTTAAAGTTCTAATGTAATATCGCATCTAATGGACATGTCAGTAGCTTGGGTGACCATTTCAGCAATGTATATGTATATCAAAATATCAAGTTATACACTTCAAATATATACAATTTTTATTTGTCAATTATACCTCAATAAGGTTAGGGGCTAAAGCAGAGAAAAGTTCAGGTTTTGCTCCAATTATTTGACTAATTAACACAATCCTCTACTTTGTTTTATTAGTCAAGATTAATCCTTTAAAAGTTGATGATCTGGCAAAAGAATGTTATTCTCATCTTGTACTAAATGAACACAGGCTAATGTAAAACTAAATGAATTCTAAAAAATGGAGCAGCAGGAGTCACAAAAGCAGAAAACTAAAATGATTAAAAGCAATCCATCAGTCGTAAAAAATTCTGCTGTCCACAAATTCTTAAGGAACCTTCTGAAGGAACTATTTTTACATCATGCCAAAATGCAATGTTTCCTATGGCATAAATACCATTTTATATAAGATACTATTTTAAATGTGAAAACTATAACTTTTCACAGCACCATATTAAAGCACTGGCAAGTGTCCCTGTTCTCAAAGGGAAACTCCCTTGATTATCCATGATACTGAGAAAGAAAAATAAAGATATTTAAATTTGGAGAACTTTATATTTTAGAAAATCATACCAGAAAACATAAATATATTAGTATATAAGTTTGTAGAGAATAAGAAATTCAACTAATCTAGAATTGATGCTTTCTGAACTTTTGTGAGAAGGTGCTAGAGAGGCCATGGGTCAAGAATAGGTAGGATTATGCAAGCCAAGAGGAAAACCACTGTCTTTATCCTAAAGATAGATGGAAGGTATTGAAGTATGTCCATAAGGAGATGCTCAGTGAGCTATCCTTCTCCCTTTGCATCCATTGCTTAAAATAAGAATCTATAGCTAAACCATGTATGACACCCAGATATAACTTCTACATAACTCTTTACAATATATTATTAACTGTTATGAGAAATGTAATCTTAGAAAGATTATGATGCCCCCTCTCAAACATATTAACAAATGTGAAGACTATATGTATAATCTGAAAAAGCAGATCGAAAATATGTAAACTTCCCAAAAAATAGAAAAGAAAAAAACTACTCAGTACTCTTACTGGGGGATGTGGAAAATTGGATTTTTTTTCTATTCTAAGGCCTGATTATCCTATATAAAATAGTATTTTTATAGGAAAATGCTGCATTTTTCTGTCTCTGACCACCAGTAACATAGAATTATGGTACTTGGAACCAATCATAAAGCAGAGTCTGCAGTCCACATGTTAAAAAAAAAAAAAGTAAAGATTCAGAAAAACAGAAGGTGTTAACCTCTTCTTCTTCTTCTAGGTATGCGGTAACTACATATATGAATAACCATAGTCAACAAAAGCTCCTCATATTGAATTTAGGAAACCTTCCTGTATCTTATTTTCCCCAAATGAACTAAAAGCATTTACAGTGGAAAGAGAGTTAACAGGCAAACTAGTGCTGCCTTTCTCACAGAGCAGAAGTTTCTTCCACTGACTGCATAAATATCTCAAGTGACAGACAGCTCTGTTTACGGTTGGACAGTTTGTGGAACCAAATTCTTCCCTCTTTTAACAACCACCCATTACACCTAATTTGGTTGACTGCAGTAACATAGAATTAGTTTTAATTCCCTTTTAAACCAAGTTACCACCACATATTTGATCATATTTGTTCTGTTTTCAATTTGTTTTCTCTTGTACATATCTACACATCTGGTTCTTTCAACCACCCCTACAAAGCCTTATATAATTAGACCCCTGCCTACCTCTTTGAATTGCTCTTGTTCCACTTTCTTTTTCACATACTATGCTCCAAGCACACTTATCTTTTTGTTCCCTGAACCCAGAATATTCCTGCTTAGGCCTTCATGCTTGCTGTTCCCAATGTCCTGTGTCTCCAGATAGTTATAAGGCTAATTCCTTTGGATCTTTCAAATTTACGTATAAATGTTACCTTCTTTTCTATATAATACATCAGCATTTGAAACTACTTTGTTTACTCAGTGATTTTTTTTTCTCTTTCTCCCATATAAGAATGGAAACTTCATAATTATGGGGACCTTGATGATCTTAATAACTTCTGAATCCTACAGTAAATAGAACAGTTCCTGGCACATGATATGTGCATAATAGAGATTTGTTCATGAGTGAATAAATGAATGTGTGTGTGTATAAAGCACAGCATGCAGCCCACCTTTTAAATATATGACATAAAATCTGTATTCCACATAGCAGGCAGAGTGTTCTTATATAATTATATATCCAAACTCAATTAAATCAATCTTCTGTTTGCAGATATCAAAGGACCTCCCATTTGGGATCAATGTAGATAGTTGCATAGGTTATGCATTACACAACTCTGTAGGTTGCTACAGTAGCCATTACCCATTGGAGTTGAGCAGTGCCAAGGCCCTGCCCCATTGTTCCTAGGATTCAATGCAAACTTCAATGCCTGGCTTATAGAACCAGCAGTATCTGGGTGCAATACTGTTCCTGCTTTATCTTTCCTATTCTTCTTGAAATTACTCACCAAACCTCCTGATTTACTTTCATTTTCTCATGACACCATGCTTTCTCTGTTCTTCTAAGCCTTCTGCAGAGAATAATTTATGTCTCTTTTTTTACTTGGTGGTTCTTTCACACACCATTTCATCTGATTCTTTTATTTTTTAATTTTTTTAAAACTTTTTTATTTCAAAATATTAAGGGGGTATCACTGTTTTTGTTACATGGATACCTTTTATAATGCTTAAGTCAGGGCTTTTAATGTGCCCATTACCCATATAGTGTTCATTGTACCCGATAGGTAAGTTTTTACCCCTCCCTTCCTCCTCTTCTCCCTCCTCCCCACTTCTTGATTTCCAATGACCTTCAAATTTCTTTGTGCCCCTGTGCCAATTAATTAACTTCTATTATTAGAGAGTACAGGTGGTGTTTGTTTTTCCGTTCCTGAGATACTTCACTTAGGATAATGGTTTTCAGCTCTATCAAAGTTGCTGCAAAAAAACCCCATTATTTCATTCCTTTTTATGGCTGAGCTTTTGCACACCAAAGGAAATAATCAACAGAGTAAATAGGCAACCTACAGAATGGGAGAAAATATTTGTAAACTATACATCCAATAAAGGGTTAATATACAGAATCTACAACAAACTCAAACAAATCATTAAAAAAAACATTAAAAAGTGGGCAAAAGACATGAACAGAAATTTTTCAAAAGAAGATAGACAAATGGCCAAAAACATATGAAGAAATGTCCAACATCGCTAATTATCAGGGAAACGCAAACTAAAGCCACATTGAGATATCCCCTTACCCATGTCAGAATGCTGATTATTAAGCCAAAAAGCAATAGATGCTGGTGAGGATGCAGAGAGAAAGGCATTCTTATATACTATTGGAGGGACTGCAAATTAGTGCAGCCTCTATGGAAAACAGTACAGAGATTCCTCAAAGAAATAAATGTAGATCTACCATTTGACCCAGCCATCCTACTACAGGATATCTACTCAAAGGAAAAGAAGTCATTTTATCAAAATGACACCTGCACTCGAATGTTTATTGCAGCACAATTCACAATTGCAAAGGTATAGAATCAACCTAAGGGTTGATACCCATCAATACATTAGTGGATTAAGAATATGTGGTATAGATATATACCATGGACTAATACTCTTCTGATTCTTAAAGTTGATAAAGCTCCTTCTTCTATGTTCTCCTATTTTCTCTGCTTTTTCTCCCATAACATTAATCACCTTATTGTGATTTTCAACTGTCGTTTTGCTTCTTCTATAAGGCAGGGGCCATGTTTGTCATATTCGTCATTACATCTCTAGTATCTGGCAGGGAGCCCAATGAATCCATTCACATGAATGAATAAATAGTCATAACATGATTTCCAATGCCATACCATCTTGGCCATTTTTCTTATGTGTTCTCTATTTCATCATTATCCAATTTTGTAATGTGTCACTTATAATTGCTTTTTATTTGTTATAGAATTTTACCTTGTGCTGACCAATACAGAAAACAGTGGGAAAATGTGCTTACATTAATATTGTCTATGTATAATTCAGCATATTACTACTTTTCCACTTTAAAAGTTCAAAAATAGTATTCTTCTAAATCGGTGTTGACTAAAGTCATATTTTACGAGATCATCTCATATCCATTTGATCAGTGGCTTCTATTATATTTCCATTTCATAAATATCCTTAGAAAATATACTTATTTTCCCTTAATATATGGTTTCAAGTAAAAGTTTGCCTAGAAATAATAGGCAAAATATATTTAGGCCCATTACCTCAGTTTTAGTAGTCCTAACCTAAATCCATTTTTCATGTGGTGTCATGTCTAGTAAAAAAACTTAACTTTCATATGGCAATTAGATTTATTTCTGTGACTTTAATAGGACATTATCAGATGTTTGAATGTCCTATATTGTGACACTGATGGCCTCATCAGTTATAAACAACCCAAGCCCATGAGAGCAAGATAGGGGGCACTTTGTCACTTGGTGCTTCACCTCCGTGAGAGTCACTCTGCCACCCATCCTGTTTTCTGAGCAGATCACTAAAAGCAAATACATCCTACTTCTTGCCATTGGTCTGTTTTTACAAAGCCACATACTCCCTATAATTTAATGTTTCTATATAAGAAATTTTTCCCATGGTCAAATTCTTTAATTTTTAGAAGCAGTGTTATTATCACAGAAATCCCAGTACCAACCTTACGATATATATTCAAGGATGTTATTTGAGTTGACTTATTATTCAAGCAAATGACTCTCTGGATTTTTAAAGTCAGGTAGACCTGTGCTGTTACTGTAATCTGATTATAAGCTAAGACAAAATTTTAATTTATTTTAAATGGCAACGAATTCAAAATGCTAATCAATGTCACTGTGATAGAATCAAATGCCTTTCATACACAGAGCAGAGAAGGTAAGAATGATTTTCTTTGAGTATTATCTTTTAAGTATAAAATTAAGAACTAGATATTAAATCACAGAGACGAGCTGATCTTCTTAAGAACCTCAATGAATATGAGAGCAAAATGAATGACATGAGAAGTATTAGACCTCAGCGAACCTGAGCAAAGAGTGGGGCAGGCTGAGTATGTGAGATAAACAGCCTGGAGAAGAAAGATGGAAAAGGGGATGGTGACTGGGAGCTGCAGAAAAGATACCACTCAGGCTAGCAGCCGCAGGAGAGGGATAAAGTGTGATAAAGAGCTTAAAAAGGTAAAAATGCCCATCAAGTTTCAGATGGCAGATGTCACTGCATGTGAGTCCAAGGTGGAATTGTGGCATAAGATAGAAGAGGATGCCAAATAGAAATAAATAATCACAGACTATATAAAAGTCAGGAAAGGGCTTTGTTAGTTACCATATTATTTGAAAACAACTGTGTTAACAAGACAATGATGAATATTCTAGGACAAACATAAAGGGCATTATTGAAATGGTAGATATCAGTCAGGGGAATTGGAAATGAGCTTTCTTTAATTAGGAACTGGAGTGGAATAACAAATGTTAAAGCGACATTTGGAGATACTAAAGATGAGACAATATGTTTTCATATGTTACTATTTGCTGATGGACCTGATGATGCATTGCTGCAAAGGAACTTAGGAGTGAATAATAGTTGACCATCTGGTTGCAAACTTTGACAGCTTCTGAAGATAGCAGTTCATAGGGAGCAAGGAGTAAAGAAAATAGAGTTTTACCAACTGCATCAAAGTTACATAGGAGTAAGGGGGTTGTCTTCTAATGAAGATAATTACCTCTTGTTGATAAGAGATGAAGGCACAAACCTACAGCTGGATAATAAAAAATTCTTCTAGTGCAGAACAGCAGAAAATTATATTCAATTCAGGTTCCATGCATTATTAACTCCCTCGAAATTAAAGCATTTCTTTATTCTCTGGTGAGGCAGAGGCGTGTAATGGAAAGATCACAGGCTTTGAAGTCAGATAAACATGGACTCAAAATCTGACTCCACCATCTACAAGTATGATTTGGAGCAAATATGTTAACCAATCCTCGTATTGGAAACGAAGAGATCTCTTCCTATCTCACAGGATTTCGAATGATTAAAAAAGATGAGTATGTTAAATGACCACCATGGTGACTTGCATTAATTATTCATTTAACAAATATCTCTTGGGTGTTATCATGTGCTAGGCACTATGCTAGTGTCTGAATGTGCAAAGGTGATTGAAAACCCATTAATCCCTCCTTCCCTCATGTAGCTTAGAGACTTATGAGAGAGACAGTCACTAATCAGACAATTATGAAACTGAATGTAAAAATAACAATCATAGTAAATTCTGCAAAGGGAAGGTACCTAAGATTATGAGAGTAGATGACATGATTATTTCATGTACTCAGAGGGGTCAAGGAAAGCGTCTGAAAAGTGACAATTGAGCCAATATTAGAAGGACAAGCTGGAGTCCACTGGGAGAAAGAGAGTGAAAACAGGGGAACAAAGGGGAGCATCACATGAAATGAGGCTAGAAAGGCAGTGAGGCTAGAAGTGTAGGATGGGGAAGTCTTGAAGTATGTAAGCATAAGGAGATCATCAATGAAATCTCCACTTCTCCCCTTACGTGCACTGCTGCTGTGATCTTCTTTGTGTAGCCAAAGTGAAATCACCTAAACATAACTTCTCTGTGTTCCTTAATACGTTTCCAGCAATGTAATAAATGAGGTCTTAAAAAGATTACCAGGTCCTTCCTGAGCACAGTAACACGTAGATCGACTACCCTTGTACAAACTATAATGAGATAGGATTGGGAAAACACAAACAGGCAGAACCTGAGCCCCCGACCTTAAACCACATGATACAGCACAGCACAAGTCCCTTGAGCAGACCCTTCTCTGAGGAAGGCAATTCACTCCCACACTCACACTCTCCTGATGCCCCCCAGGTTAAGATCGACCCCAACCTTTGCTTCTGGCTTCTCAGTTGAAGGAAAGGGCAGAGATTCTCATAAACTTCTGGATGAGTTAATTATCTTACTAACTTACTCTATACGTCAGGAGAGTCTAATTTATGTTGAGCTAACAACAAAAAAGAAACATAAAATGTTTCAAGACAACACACATGTATTCCTTGCTTATTTTTATGGTTTCACTGGTGGGCTGGGGCCTCTGCTCCACATTATCCTCATGAGGGTGTGGGGAGTGGCTGAGGGGGTGACCACCCTCTGGTCATGAATGCATGTCACAACCATACACGCCTCATTGGCTAAAGCAAGTCATAAAGCCACATCTAATTTTAAAGGAGCAGAGAAGTACAATCCTATCATGTTTCATGAAAGGAACCAAAATATTGGTAAATAACTATATCGACTGCACATATTTACTATTGTTAGGGAGTCGGAGGGCTAAAAATGAACCTTTCATATTCAGGGCTTTCACTTCCTTTTATCTTGTATTGTTCTTTCTTTACCATCTCACTAGCTCCAGGGCATTTATTCTAACAAACTTCCAGCTACTGCTGATCATTTCCAATGGTTATCCTACACTACAGCGGTCCCCAGCCTTTTCGGCACCAGGGACCATTTTCATGGAGGACAATTTTTCCACAAAATCAAAAGGTTGGGGGGATGGTTTCGGGATGATTCAAGCACATTACATTTATTGTGCACTTTATTTCTATTATTAGTACATTATAATATATAATGAAACAATTATACAACTTGCCATAGATTGGGGACCCCTGCTATAATATACATAACTTATTCACCTTCTTTTGTTTATAACTCTCTCCAAGCTAATGTCTCCTGGAATTGATAAATAGCAATCTAGTAATCTTATTAATCAAAATAATATCTTACATTTATATAAAGGAATATTTAAAAGGTACTGAAAAATAAAAATAAAGTCCTAAGCCCCCCAGCTAACTGAATGGACCCCCTCTTGGCCAAGGGCAGGGCAAACCCCAGAGATACCTTAAAAACTGAAATCCTGTCCACGATGGTATGGGAGGTCAGACATAGTTCCTTCCAACCCCTCCCTTGCTGACCACCATTAGGCTTTCCTCCCTAAGGGTCAAACAGAAACCAGCCTTTGGAAGGATTTGCTCCACTGCTGATTTCAACCAACCACCGAATGCTGCTCCTCTCTTTTTGTGGTTTCAAGACAAGAACTGACAGCATTCCTTCCTGATAAAGACAACTGACCACTCTACAGAGGCCTCACAGTGAGTGTTTTCATGTCCTCTCCTTCACCTTTTGACGTCAGAGGGCCCAAAAGTCCACCCTTGGACCATGGCCATTTTTTGTACATGCACCCTATAAAGGGGCATGAAGCTCAATTACACATGTGCATGTTTCTCCTTTCGTAAATATTTGTGACTCCTCCTACAGCTTATAAAATATGTATTTTGGGCCACTACTCCAGTAAGCACAAATTCCTGTTCCCTTTGCTGTTCCCTCCAAGTGCTTGCTCTTTGCTTCAGCCTGAGGCTGTGCTTCTCAGTCTGTCAGAATAACCACCCTGCAGACTGCAGCCCTTTATGAGAAATAAAGCTTTCCTTTCCAAATTTATGAACCTCGTCATTCTTGAGTTGACATCACTTTGACAAATAATTTCTCATTTAATATCACTGTAAGATTGGAAGTCTGTAGTGTCCTCATTTTATAGGGAAAAAAACCTAAAATTCAGATTAGTATAGTGAATAGCCAGGGTCATGTGTTAATAAGTGATGAAATCTGGATTTAAATCTATGTCTTATCACAGAATATATATTCTTTCCACAGCACTACATGTTTCTAAATCTGACATCTACATTTCATGATTAAACTTTGTATATACATAAGCTATTATTCTACAGATCACACTAACAGAAAGCAAACAAAACGTAGGGGCTGATAAGGTGCTGGCCCAGTATGCACACTCCTGAGACTCTGATTCAAATTCATTAACTGACTGTAGGCACTTAGAGTCCCAGTGCATTAACCTCATCAGACACTGCAGATAATAACTGACCCCACCCAAATAACGGGATACTGGAAGTATTGACATAAAATAATGGAGTCACGTCTTCTAAAGCAGTAAAAGGATTAAAATACATTCAGAGATAAAAGAAGTAAAATACCCTTTCAAAATGTAAATTACTTCTTCCATAGCAACAATGATAATGTACTAATTCTAGGAGTCAAATAAATTATTCAAGGACACTGCCATTTAGTTTGTTTCTTGACTCCATAGGGAAAAAGTAATTATGTCTAGCCCAGCCAAGCCTATGATAACAGCTGGCTATAAGGGAACAAAAATGAAGGTAATGTCTTCAGAAATCCACCATGATGTTTCATATTTTAGTGAAAAATGTCCTTGGAGGGACCTTAACATCAGTAAGTCCAAGCTTCTCATTTTGCATTCAAAGAAGTTGAGGCCCAGAGAGGTTAAGTGCTTTTCTTAAGGTCACATAGTTTATGGCAACACTTAAAGGCAGAAGGCAGATTCCAACCATGAAAAGGCTGGGAAGAAAACTACCAATTATTAAGCATGTTCTTTGATGCTTTATTCACATTGTCTCACCTCATGCTCAGATGAGCACAATAAAAGAGATATCATTTTCTCTCCTATTATAAATATATCAGGAAGTCAAAGGTAAAATAACTAGCCTACATTCACATAGTAAAGGGCAGAGCTGGGATCCAAAGACTCTTTTTCACCCCAAGGCTGGGTACTTTCTTCTATATCAAATGCCTGGTGAATCTGTGCTCTCCCTGCTAGTATAAGGGTTCAAGTCTGGATAACATTTTGCCAATGTTGCTATTTTAGGGGATTATTTGTTTTAGATGATTTTTGACTAAAGTCTCTTCTAATGCTGTCATTCTGGGATGTCTGATTAATGTGTTTCTACCTTCTTGAAGCACTGTCTTATTTGAGGGGTTGGTTAGATAATTGAAGTAATTCAGGCAACATGAGGATGATTGAAATTGTCTTCCTGGATTTTTGTCCCAGGCCTTTAGAATGTCATCTAAGTGCAGGAGCCTTTTATAGAAAAGTTTCCTGAAAACTAAGGAAATACTGTTCTCTGGATTTTCAACGCCTTCTCTTACTGAGAAAAGAGTTGCTGTTGTACTTGTGAGATGTGGGTAATCAAGTCCCCTAGAGCAGTGGTCCTCAACCTTTTTGGCACCAGGGACCAGTTTCATGGAAGACGATATTTTTCACTAGGGTGGGTGGAGCTTATGCAGTGATGCCAGCGATGAGGAGCAGCTGTAAATACAGATGAAGCTTCACTCATTGGCTGTTCCTAAGTTTCATGGAAGACAATTTTTACTCAGACTGGGGGTGGGGGTGGGGAGGCAGTGGAGCTCTGTGGCCCAGTCCCTAACCACAGACCAGGGGTTAGGGACTGCAGCCTTAGAGGAAACAGGGCCACCTCCACCTGGCTACTCTCACCATAGCACACCATGTCAATGTGATTCAGGATGGAAATTATGCTAGAAAGTGGGAGACTGAATGATCCAACAGCTGAATGTTCCAACTTCTCCTCTTCTAAGACTGTCCCTTACCCCAGGCCCTCTTCTAGGCACATACTGACTCTATCTTTTCTGTTTTAAAGTATGTGCTGTCTGGTTGAGATGAGAGCAGAGGTAAAGAGGCAGAATCACCAGGGCAATCATGCTGACAGGTGGCAAGGATATCAACGTGCCACCTTAGACTTGTCTACATTCCAACACAACGCCTAGACCTTTTTGCATTTTCCTAAGAGGTTTTCTCAACATGCCAGAGAAACTAGAAGCTACCATCCAAACCCACAACCAAAACACCACTCCCACAAGGAGAGCTTCCAACTAAAGCTTTAGAGGACTGAGGGATTCAGCCCAGGCATGCCTTCTAGATGAAAACTTGTTCACAGCATTCCATATTCCATTCAGGTACATTTTAAAAATAAAAAATGGCTAGAAAGCATATGCAGCTACCCAAACAAATGGTTGTTCTCAAGAGCAGCCTGTATGCTAGGGTCACCTGCATACAGGAATTGCCCAAAAGAGCCAAAACCCACTGTAAGTTCAGCACGAAGGTTTTACTGTCTCCGTCCCTACCCCTATTCTCCATCCCTTGATGCCGATGCCCAACTGGACCCTAATTCAGATCTCTCCACTGCATTCTTGGCTGGAAACACAGAATATCTCTTAGTGCCTGGCATACTGTCACTGCTTGCAATGAACTTAGCTAGGAAGAGAAAGATTTGAGAAGGGTGGTGAGTCAGGCAGTTTAACCAGAAACCTATTATAATGAGCAAGAACCATCTACAACCCACCAAGAGTTCCCAATCAAGTTTTATTGGACCCAGTTAAGCTCCAAAATCCATATTAAATATGTGAAAGTGTGAAAAATATTTTGAATCTTTTAATGATTATTGTAGAAATTACAGAGTCAATGGGTTCAAAAAGTACTTATCTTCCACATTTGCACATTGCCTCACAGTATGCAAAGATTTTTCATTCCAACTTTGAATCCTTTCAGATAGGAAGGGAAGGAATTATTTTTATTTTAAAAATATGAAACAAAATATCATAGAAAGTAAGGAAAATAACTAAGGTAAATTTCAAAGTAGTCAGTAAATGGCTTTTCTTCCTATTTCCCTTCAGCCTCCTCCTCTGTCAAGTTATATTTTGTCTACAAAGTAGTCATAAGCTGTGTTTTTCTTTTTGTTTCTCTTTCCTTTCCCTAGAGATACTAATATTGTTCTGCATTTTAATAAGAAACACTGTAATTTTTTTTTGCCTCCTTTAGTACTCTTCCAAAAAGAAAAGTAGTTTATATTTCTGTTTAATTTTGTGGGCGGTATCTATTTAAGAAATCAAGTGTAGTGTGCTTAAAGTCCTGACACTTTTTAAAAGCTAGGATTTTTTTTTTTTTTTGTCGTATCTGAAAAGCTGACTCTGACATTTTAGCTATAGAAAAATGTTGATAAATCTGTTATATTTGTCACCTTACCGAAACTAAGAAAGGTAGGAAATGGAACAGCTGGTAGATATTTCTAATCTAAACTGTCAGACAGAGTGAGCATGAAGAGAAATCTGTTGGTGTTGATGCTTTTGATCTAACCTCCCAGGCAGGGGATAGCTCTGGCAGAGAATCACTCCAGAGTGACACTTTCAGGTAGAAGCTCTAGTAAGTGCCCACTTCCAAAAATGCCTGGAGGATTGAAAGAATTTATCTCAAAAAGAAGTTTATCTTCCCATATAAAAATGGCTACTTTGAATTAATGCTTAAAAACCATATGCTACGGTACTAAAATCAATGAAAGAGCTAACATACCCTTATTATATTCTCTAGTCAGTTAGCAATTCCAGAAACAGGAACCAAAATGATTGATTAAAAGTAGCCACCTCATGGTATTTACACATTTGCACTGTAAACTAGATTTCACATAGTTTTGACAAATATAACTTGAGAAAGCACTATTCCTGAGGTTTTTTTTTTTTTTTAAAAGCCAAATACTGTTTATATTTGGAATTGATGGGACTTATGGGAAAACAACCAAAGTTTAATTTAATATTTGTCCCCAGAGATCAGATGCATGAAAAATATTTTATCAAATCTGATGGGTTGAATTCCCTAGTTATTTTTTTCTCCCCAATTTAGTTCACATTCTGTTCAAATGATATATGTTTTCTTCCTAGCATATTCAATTTTTAATTTTTGTACTTAAATGCACTTTTAGAATCTGTTCAAAGGTCCTAAAGGAAGCCATTCACTTGATTAATTGATTTATGGTCTTTTTTGTGTTTTGTGAATTTTTGGTATTTTTGTTTTTGTTTTGTTTCATTTTTTTCATGTCGTAGCACATGAATACTAGAACCTATTTAACAAGTTAGGTTTCTCAAAGTATTTTAGGGTACCATTTTCTCCTTAGTAAATGTGCTGATTTGCTCAACACTACTTAGGAGAGCACATAAAGCAATTCGAAAAACATACAAATATTGTGAAGTTTTTTAACTTTAGAGAAAAAAATAAAACGTGTCCTACGTGTATGTACTGCCCTTTTTATTTGTGACTAAAAAAAGAAATCACAGATTTCTCTGAAAATGCCAGATAAATAACAGTATAATTGAAAACTTCCAAGGGAAAGAAAAAATTCCAGTCAGTCTTTAATAGCAACCACTGGGGAATTTTCCAATAAAACAAAAGCAGTCATCAGAACAGCTAACCACTCTCTCTATTTTACTTACATTAAAAATATTTAAATAACCATAGGCAGTTGTAAACAACAGTAATTCCCCCAGGTAACCCATTTCATCTTCATGTTGGTTCTTCCCTCCAAACAAGTAAGTAGATCAAGCGTTATTGCCTAGGGAAGTATATGACTAAAATAAGTAATTATTATCTTTTAAATCTAGGTTTTCTCTTTTGAATTGTTTATTTCTTAACTTCTGTTCGTTTCTACTCTCCTTGTGATTGAAATTCCCCCAGCTGCCACCTCCCAATAATGTGGTTACATACATACATACATATTTTCATATCTTTACCTTGTCAATCCTTTTAAAGAGATGTAATACCTCGAGCCCACAACTCAAAGTTGGGAAAATGCACTTTCTTCTCCAGAACAGGTGTTTTCACTTGATCTGAAACATGAGCTCACCAAAGAGTGTTTTGAGACTCAATTTTTTCTTTCAAAAAATATAAAGATGATAACTTGGATCTTCTTCACCAAAGTCTTCCAATTTTGAATGTTTATAAAGAATTAAGTCCTAGGAAAGACTAATCTGTAATGTCAACATATTTACCTCGATTGTAATATATGTTTTCTACAGACAAGGTGTCAAAGCAAAATATGCACTGGAAAAGGTTAAACAGGCAAGAAAGAACTTATTCAAGGCTACTGAAATAGGTCAGAGAGGCCAGAACTAAGTTTGAACTGAACTACACTGAAACAAAGGGCAGTAGGGTTTTTAATGGCTGGGGTGAGAGGGAGATCATAGGTAGTCTGTATTTACTAATTGGCCTTATCCAAACAAAAAGTGAACTCTTACCTTTATGATGGGAGGTAGTTTTTCAGTGTGGAACAAAAAATCCACCAGTTAGGCTCCTACCCTCTCTCAGAGATTGAGAAATAAGAGTGTTACCTTCTTTGATGACATTTCAGAGATGTTTTCTAGATTTAAGATATTCCTAGGATGTAAAACTGGCAAGAGGCTTTTTAAAATATTTACATCTGAAAAGGGCAGAATAAGTATATATAATTACAAGGTTTCTAAAGTAAATGCTCTAGGAAAAGGGAGGTCAGGGTATTGGTGTCAGGAAGAAGCTTCTGTGAACTTTAGTCAAAGTGAGAGGACTCCTGAGGTCATCTTGGTCATTGGTTATGGAAATACAAACATAAAAATATGTAGGGCACAAAATAAAGTAGAAAGGCTTATAAATTCAACCTTTTTATTTTTTACTTAAGAAGACATTTGATTTGGCTATCATCTAAGAAAAGTGAAATACAGTTTATAATATATCTTTCCTAGTGATGTAAATCTAGGATCCCTGGTAAAAGTGAGAACAAGAAGTTCAACTAACTACAAACAATAGCAATAAGAACTAAAAAAAAAATGTATATTCAAAGTAGCATAGGAAAAGAAAGATACTTTAAAACACCACTCTAAATTCCTGCATCATGGTTATAATCAGATTCTGGAGCTAGACTGCTTGTGTTCAAATTTCAATTACTATTTATGTGATCTTGGGTAATGTATTAAACCTTTTTGTGTCTCAAATACTTAAATAGAACTGAAGAATAATAATAAATCATTGCTAAATAGTTGGTAGAACTGAGTTAATAAATGTAAAGTACACAGAACAGTGTCTGATATATAGTAAATATCAATATGTTATGAGAATGAACTTTCATAATTTTAGTCAAAGATTTGCAACTAGCATTGCATAGCCAGGCCCCCTCATCCTTGGTAGCACAGAATTCTGAATCAACTTTTTCAGGATGGTGATCGATATTTTCAATCCTTTTCTCTTATTCTCTCTAGGTGTCATTGCATTTATTCACACACCTCTCAGATGGCCTTCAATGATAAATTTATAAATATCTCTGAACAGAGCTTAGCATACTGAGTAATAAGGCTATAGCTGATGGTGGAATAACAAAAACAAGTCTTATGCTGTTGACATGAGACCTGGAATAACAGCAATAAGGGAGGGTTTGGTACTGTTAAGATACCAATGATCTGCCACAGACTCACCATTATATTCCAAGAATCTTAAATAGATTCCTGCCAAAGAAAGTAATGATGCATCCTACTTTCTCCCCTTAATTATTTTCTAAGCTTTTGGCATGAATGAATAAATATTGAAGAGTAGAAGAAAGAATGACTTAGAGTTTGAATCTTAGTTCTGTCCATTGCTATCGTAAGCAAATTATTTAACCTTTCTGAACATTAGTTTGATCACTTCTGTTTTTAATTTTTAAAGATTAAAAAGTTGTAATACATTTGAAAACATTTAGCACAATGGTGTGTGCTAAATAAATGCAATTTATCTTTTCATTAAGTTCTTTCCTCCTCTTGTATCCTTAAACAAATTCCTCAAAACAATTTCATTCTTTCATTCTCCATGCTATGTGTTGTGCCCTCTCAATGCAAGGTGCGGGGAATACAAGGGGGGAGCATGGTAGACAATGGGCTCTTCATAGAAAGTATGTAGTCAGGTGGGGATTCAGTCAAGGGATTCGTGAAGTAAAATCTACTGTGACAAGTGCTACAAAGAAGGCACATATCGAGTGTTCTGCGGAGGAATCGAAGACCTAATTCAGATTTGGGTGGTCAGGAAAGGCTTAGCAGAGACAGTGATATTGTCAATGAGATGATCCTTTTTAATAAAAGTAAAATAGTATTACTGGAGAACATCGCTGGGGAAGGAAGTGGTAGAAGATGGAACTAAAGAAGTAGGCATGGTCCAAAGGAGGCAGAGATATTGAAACCATGTTGAAAAAGTTTGGATTTTATCTGGTAGGTGATGGGGAACCATCCAGTGATTTTAAGCTAAGGAATGACATGACTATGTTTATATTTTAGAAAAATGATTACAGATATAACACAGAGGATGAACCAACAGGAAAGAGATGCCTTAGAATCTACTGTAGTGATTGAGGCTGGAGTTTCATTTGATCTGAACTGGCATGATAGAAGAAAGAATGTAGAAAAGTAGATTAATTTAAGACATATGTAAATGGTATGATCAAGATAAGCAAAGACGAGGAACCAAGAATAGCACCTAAGTTTCTGGTATGGGCAACCGAATGGCATGATTCCCTAACATAAGGAACAATGAAGAAAAAAATTGGAGTTGATGAGGGCAAATACAAATAGTTCAACTTTTCTCATAGTAAATTTGAGGTATATATAGGGCATTCAGTTGGTAATATTCAAATTTGCATAAACAGTCCCAGAATTTAATGCAAGAGTATACATAGATGTTGAAAACAAGTGGTAGATGCAATTATCTAGGGTCAGAATACAGAGTATGAAGATATGAACATATGACAAAATTCTAAAGTGTTCCAATATTTAAGCGATATGTAAAGGAAAAGAACTCTTAAAGACAACTATAAGAGGATGAGCAAAAAGGTCAGAGAAATGCTTTGCACATGTTTGATTTAATATAAGTAAACAGAACATTCCAAGCAGATCTAATTACACAAACACTTGAGTAAATCAATTTAACAAAAGTTTTGAAAGGGTCTGTATGTGTGAGTGGCAAATATAAAATAAAATTACAGAAATAAATGCAATGTTCAGAATTCTAATAAGTATAAATAAATTAAATGATGCTAACTAATATTCACTATAAAAATCCAACTATACGCTATTTATTAGAAAGGCACCTAAAATATAAAATAATTGCAAATAAGGAATGTACAAAATATAGTAGACAATGAGATAAAAAATAAGATTGGCAATGTTTTGCAACATAAAATAGAATTAAGGTCAAATGTAATGTGGATAAATATTTTCTATTGTTGAAAGTTAGAGGTCTTCAAGACAATTATACTATAATGAACTTTTATCTAACACGCATTGTAGCATTGACATATATGCAATATAAATGATGTATTTGGAAAACACTACCATACTAGGAGAGTTAGCAAGCATTTCTTAGTAACTGAAAATTCGTAGAAAAAAATAGAAAAGGTTAAAAGTGTCATTTAATGAATAATATAGAGAACTGAAGATACAGAAAAAAGTAATAATTTTTCAAATTCCCAAAATATATTTGTAAAGTCAGCATGTATTAGCTCAGAGGAAAAATACCTTAATTTCTAAAATATGAAGACCATCCATACAATATTATTTCCCATAATGTAATATAATTATAAAATAACAAAAAAATGCTTCTAAATAATTTTTGAGTTAAAAAATCAACTGAAATTTTGAATTATAATACATAGAATTAAATTATGATCAGAGTCATATGTTAATACCTATGGGATCCAATAAACACAGTACTTGAGAAAAACATAGTTAACAAATGCATCTATAAAAAATTTTAAATGAATATATAGACATTCAAATTAAGTTAGAGGCTAGGCATACTTTCTCATGCCTGTAATCCTAGCACTTTGGAAGACTGAGGTGGTAGGATCACTTGAGGCCAAGAATACAAGACCAGCCTGAGCAACATAGCAGGATCCCATCTTTACAAAAAATAAAAATAAAAAATTAGCTGGGCTTGGTGGCATATGCCTACAGTTCAAACTACTCCAGAAGATGAGGCAGGAGTTTGAGGTTACAGTGAGCTATGATTGTGCTACTACACTCTGTTCTGAGTGACAGAGCAAGACTCTGTTTCTAGAAAAAACAAAAAAAATTAAGTTAGAAAAAAATTAAAATAACAAATTCAATGAAACTAGAAAATACAGTTTTTAAAAGATAAAGACCCAAAGTCATAAAATGAAAAACAAAAATAAAAAATAAAACAAAATATAATATAATAGAAAATGAAAATAATACCCAAACCATAATTATTAAAATCTGATTTCCTCAGTTGCGTGTGATGAATAGCCAATTCCCACCCTAACTTATCCCTGGAAAAATTATTATCTCTTTGGTTTTCATTTATAAAATTTTGTTATAATTTAATCTAGTCCTCATAGGATACATTACAAGCATAGCTACATTTCTAATGTGAGCCAAAGTGAAGCCATAAATTAGTAAGGTTAATCCATCAGACCCAATGGAGAGATAATTTCCTAATCTGTTAAAACATTATGAAAATACAATTACTATAAAAACAGTAAATTCTGTGAGGGCACACATTCTGGCAGAGCTTGCATATTTATTTCTATTAGAAAATTCATGACAATAAAACAGTGATGCATAGCAGAGCAATTTCTTCAAATCCACTTTCCCCCCTCCCCTCAAAAGTATTGAAAGCCTCTTCAGTCCTTTAAGATATCCCTGATATCCTTAGGATTGGAAGGAAGGGAGAACCCATAGTATATACACAGGAGGCTTCCTCTGACGTAAAGGTGATAAATTTTATAAATAATACCTTTGGTACTTTAATAAATAAACATAGATAGGACCTTCAAGAGATGAAATAGGAGGCTGATTGTAATAAGGGAAAGAGCATAGATTTTAGAGCCAAGCAGATCTGGTTTTGAATCTCATGTCTGTCATTTACTAGCTACATGAAATTAGTCAAGGTTTTTAACCTAAGTCTCAGTAATTGTACCTACATAAGAAAGGGTATGATAATCTTTTGGCAGCATTCTGAAGATTAAGGATAGTATAAGAATATGGATTAAGGATAATGTAAGTTTTTAAAGATAATGATAATGTAAAGCAATTAGCAAGATGACTTATGTTCATAAATAGAACTTTTTATTATTATATACCATTTATAAATGCTAATATATTAATTATATTTGTGCACAAACATTAATATAGTCAATGAATCATATCAAGTACCTTGCCCTGTGTAGGTGATAGGGATGGAGGGCTGAGCAAGGCTGACAAGGTCCTGTCTCTAGTAACTTCAATTCCAGTTTGCTTTCCCAAATCTGCACACCATCCCCTGCTTATAAATAACTAAACAGTTCTTTGAATCTAAACATTAAGAAAAATTCATTGATTTATTATGAAAACCAAATGTGGCTTTTATCTCAGAGGCACTGGAAACCCATTTAAGGGTTTCAGGCCACAAAGTGACAGACTAGATTTGCATTTTTGAAAGATTATTCTGGTGGTAGGACATAGGAGACCAGCGAATGGATATTTGCAATGCGTTTGGCTGAGGGATGATGTTAAGATGGCCATAGGAATGCGGACAGTGTAAGGATGTAAGAATGTGTCAGAGAGAATCAGTAGGGCTGGTTTCTGTTTTAGATATTGGGTGGCCAGTTTTTATTACCAACCAATATAGTTGATACAAAAGAAGGAGCTAGTTGAAAAGGACTTCTATAGAGAGAACTACGAAACACTGAGAAAGGAAATCGCAGAGCATGTAAATAGGTGGAAATCCATACCATGCTCGTGGATCGGAATAATCAACATTGTTAAAATGTCTATACTTCCCAAAGTGATCTACAGATTCAATGCAATCCCTATTAAATTACCAACATCA
>CM052440.1:131554878-131582629 GCA_028533085.1 Varecia variegata
TAAGTGAAGCATCCCAAGAATGGAAAAATAAGCACCACATGTACTCACCAGAAAATTGGTTTCCCTGATCATCACCTAAGTGCACATTTGGGAATAACACCAATCGTGTATTGGACAGAGATGGGGGACAGGGGGAGGGGATGGGTGTATACCTACATGATGAGTGCAATGCGCACTGTCTGGGGAATGGGCATGCTTGAAGTTCTGACTTGGGGGGATGGGGGTGGGGGAAGGGATGTGTGTATACCTACAAGAAGAGTGCGATGTGCACTGTCTGGGGAATGGACACATGTGAAGCTCAGACTGGGGGGAATGGGAGAGACATGGGCAATATATCTAACCAGAACTTTTGTACCCCCATAATAAGCTGAAAAAAAAAAAAAAGAAAACTAGGGGGAAAAAAAGTTTGTTATACCTAAATTTGATTTGCTTTTCATTTCATGAACATGGGCGACTTGCCATTTTTACATTATACGTAATGGGAAAATGTCCCTCAAATTCCAATTCAGACATTCTATTTTCCATGAAGTACACTCAACTCAAGAAGAGTCAAACACTTTTCCCTCCTCTGGTGTTTCTTATATTAATATATTCCTTAATTGTTGGCTGTTTCACTACATTACACTGCATTATACATCTGCCTGTCTCTGCAATTGTGTGCAATTGTGTGCTTTTTGAGATCAGAGCTAAGGTTTCATGTACATGTGTTTTTCCAGGAACAGCAAAGGGCCAGGCACGGAGCAGGCAATATATCTAACTATAATGTAGAATTGCACTTCTTAAGACAGTTTCTCTATAGATCAAAATCTATAGCATTGCAAATGTCATCCTTACATAACCAAGTTTACCAGTTTGAGGTGTTTGTGGAAACATGAAAGCATCTTTTTTAAGCGTCAAGAAACCTTTTTCAAGTCCTGGCTCTGTCAATTACTAGCTGTGTGACATTAAAAATATATATCTTTCAACTTTCTGAGTTGGACTTCTCATGTGCAAAGTAGGTATAATGATATCTGTTCATTCCATAAAACATGGATGTATGATTCAGATAAGACAAAATACTTAAAAGCAGTCTGCAAAACCACAAAAGGATATAGGCATGAAAGTTATATATTATTTTAAAAAATAGTTTTTAAAATCATATTTGGCAATCTTTTTATGCTATAAAGATATACGATAGGTACATATGTTTTTGCATGTTTTAGTATGTATTTTACAATTAAAACATAGAAGTAACAGAAACTAGTATTTGAAGATCCTTTATCCTTCTGTTCTGCATGTCTATAGTGAATCAATCTTTTATCATTGAACCCTCTACTATTTAATATTTCTACAAAATAAAAATTTTATCCTGAGCTGGATTGGGATGAAAAGCAATTCATTACCGCTGAAATTATACTTGCAAATCATAAAAACATTAATTAAAACAATGCTTTTAGAATCTAGTCTTATTCATTCTTTAATTTCAGAGTTTAGTATCTAAAAAGAGATTATAGAAAAGTTCAATAAAAAGATGCTCAGCAATTCCAATCCCCGCTGAAATAAGGGCTCATACTAGATCATTCAAATCACATATTATATAAAACTATTTAATTTTATCATCAAAATACAAAAATGAAAGCTATTAGCAACATCTGATTACAATAATGGTGTAGCATACTTGATTATATTTGCTCATTACTTTTCTTTATATTTTTTCTTTTATTATAAAGTGAAATAGTCACAATGTCTGCATATGAGAGCTGCAGTTAAAGGTCAAGGCTTCCTAAAACAGCTTCAGTAAACATTCTTAATGTCGTAAATTGTTCTTCCATTTTTTAGAGATTTAAAAGGACAGGTTGAGTGGAGAAATAACCACAGTGATGAATTCCCTTAAGAGAGACAGAGTGGTTTGAGTTAGAAAATGTGATTGAAAATAAGCTTCAAGAGATTATTTTAACCTATAAATGCATAGTTTCTAATTCTACTTTCATATCTAAGAAAAAAAATAGACCTGTTAGAGCATTACTTTTACTTTTACAGTGTGCATAAGGTCTCCCAAGTAATAATTTTTCAAAATGTTTTTGATCTGGAAGATAAAATTCTGACCTTGATATTAAAAATATTATCAAAGCAGATAATGCTGTTCATCTAAATTGAAGGATTATCACTGTTAAATTGCACATGTATATTTCTGTAGGATATCTATAATCCTCAATTTTTGAAACAATAAATTTTCATTTTTATTTGTTTGTTAAATATCTATGATTCAGATTAACTTGACAGCTTTATGAGACACGATAATTCTGTCCAATTGAATGCAACAGGGAAAGGATTATCTACCAAGAAGCCATAATAAAATTAGAAATATCATTGAAATATTCAGTTATCCCATTAATGATATTATTTTGTTTCTAGATTAAAGCATTCTTCTTTATGCATTAAAATATAATAATCTTCAGTAACCAAATGAACCTTGATTTAAATAACTCTTCCTCTCTTTAGTTTTCATTTGATCAGGGATGTAAACTAGTCTTTTGGTGCACAGTAACATGCAGCTGCTAAGAAGGAAAAGTCACATGGAAATTTGAGCTGTCAGGTTACAGCCTGATCATAGACTTGTGTCAAACCGCACCAAGAAAGCAAATTAGCCTTTGCAGAGGTATAAAGATTTTGCAAATCTTCTGTGATTCTGTTTATAAGTGACAACAGATTTTTCCAGGTGCACTGATTCTCTTCGTTACCAAAAATTTTACTCAGTTTAGGACAAGAAAGAAATGTCTATGAGAAAAATGAAGTTGTTTCTTCAGTGTTTGTGGAAAAATACACAACTGTTTAAGAAAACATTGGCTTTGTTTCGTGCTTTGCCCTGAATTTGAGAAGTGCCCTGGAAACTTGATGAGTAGTGGCTGAAAGGCCAGCACAGGGCAGGTGATGCTGGGTCTTTGGGCTGAAGAGCTGATATAACTCTGGACAGATGACCACGGGTTGGATAGAGGTGGGGGAGACAGGGTCTTGCAGTGGCTACTATTCATCCTGAAAATTGTGCAGCAGCCAGAGAATATGGACACAAAAGGTGAACAGGTATTGAGAGTTTAACAGGCGGAGGACCGAGTACAAATGGCTCCTCCTAAAGGGCCATCCATCACAGTTCCAGCAGGAAACACACAGCAGGTGGGAGTGCTGGCTGTTAGAAGGTACATGGTTTTTCTTTTCTTTTCTTTCTTTCTCTCCTAGATACTAAGGCAGAGGCAGAGAGGTTAGGCCTGTCTAATAAAAAAGAAAACCTACCAGATAGCATACTGAGGTGTCTAACCCAGGTAAGAGGATTGTTTCTAGAAACTTAAGGTAACAATTTTTTTGTTTGTTTTATTTTGTTTTTGGAAAAAGGGCACATGTTAAATGTACTTATTGCTGTCATTGTTACTGTTATTTTGAGAGTTTACCTTATAGTGTATGCATGTTTTTAAACAATCCATGGGATATTTAGAAATGTGTTTTGAAATAAAATAAAGTTTTGCATAGCTATGACTTTTCATTAAGGAAATTGGGAGCAGTAGAAATCTATTTACACAAAAATGGATAAAACGAGGAATTAATGATTATGAGTTAGTATGAGTGTAAGAAAAAAAATAATCACTTTATGAACATTTGGCTGAGGTCCATTTTAAATAAGGTTTCATTATTTCAAATATTTCCCAATTAGGTAAAGAGAACAAGTTTACATAAGGCAACTGTATCATTTATGGAATAGATCTGGTACTTTTAAATCCTATTCTCCAATCAGTGGTATATTAACTAAATAAACTTGATAAGAAAATGATCTAACAAGGTAACTAACATTGCTACTATATTGTCATTTGGTTACATAAAGACTTCATAAAATCTAGGCTGAAATAAGTGATAAGGTAATAGTTATTGAGCTTTAGTTTTGTATAATCCTAAACAACAAAAAATGTTCCTTACAAACTTTTAAATATTCATTTAAAAAGAAAACATATCAAATTTAAATAGGTGAGAAGAAATTCCAGAAATAATAGGAAGCAGGCAAAAAAAATTAAATCTGAATTAGGGTAAAATATAAGAGACAAGTCTGTCAAAGAAAAGCCAAAGTAATCGTTGGCTATTTGGTTACCAAGAAAATCCAATGAAAATAACAAATATTCTGATATCACATTTTGCTCTCAGATTGGCAAAGATTAAAAGGAACATTAATAGATGGGATTAAATGGCTGTAAGAATATAAGAACAAGTATATATCATTGGCAAATAAAACCTTATGGGAGAATAATTTGCCAATATGGATTACAATTTTTTTAAAAAATCTGTTTACCCTTTATGTAATAATTCTACTTCCAAGAATTTATCCTAACAAAGGAAAACCAAACATTCCATCCCTGCCCCTATTTTTTTTATGATAGAAAAAAACTCCTCTATATAAATACCCAACAACAGAGATTTAGTTTAAAAACTTATGGTACTTTTGATTAATTTTTATTAAATAAATTCTTTTTGTTAAGAGCTGGGCATATATGTGTGTAACAGAATACTGCCAGTTTAAAATGACATAAGTGAAAATGAAGATTACCAATACTACACAGTAAGTAATACATACACAAAATGCATACATGCATATGCACACGCATGGATACACATGTGTACATCTATGTACATTAACAATGACTGTCTCCGAGCAGTGGGATTTCAGATCACTTTACTTTTTTATGACTTTTGTATATTTTTCATGCTTTTTGCAGAGATCATATGTCATTGGTAAAATAAGGAAAGGAAAAATAATTAGAGCTCCAGTTGATAACTGAATCTAGTATTTAAATCAGACCAACACTGATACCACAGATAAGCAGTATGTCTAATAGTTAAGGGTAAGGCCTCTAACTATCAGATGGCCCAGGTTCAAGTCCCAGTGCTATCAGTTGCTTTCTGTGTAATTTAGGAAAGTTATTTAATTTCTCTGTGCTGCAGTTTCCTTATCTGTAAAATATATTTATAGTTCCTATCAGGTTTTGGAGGACCAAGTGAGTTAATGTACCTAAAGAACAATGAACTATTCCTGGCTCACAGTAAACTCTACCTAAGAGTAACCTATTTTATTCTACACACTTGAATGTAGGCACCATGAGGGCAAGTATTTGCATCTTTTCGGTTCACTTCTAGATTCCCAGCACACAGAAAAGTGCCAGGCAAATAGTAGTCAATAAATATATGATGAATGAATACAGGCAAGAAGGAGAGAGGGAAGAAAAGGAAGAAGGAAGGAATTTTTATTTTAGTAAGAATAACAACTAAGGTAATAATGTTGCAGTAAAGTCATTAATGTTAATGACCGTGTACTTATTCAGGTGTGTTTGAATATCATTTGTCTGATTCAGTTCTTTTTAAGAAAGCATCGATTGTATAATTTTTGGATTACATAATCTATATGATTCACTTTCCCTTATACACTGGAATAAATTTTGGCTAATTGTTGACTGAATTTAATTTTAACTTTAAATGTTTTATATTATCACGGAATTCTAAGTCTACATTCCCCTTTTATTTATGGAGATTTATTTATTTTAGAGCTGAACTATCAGAACTATATGGACACTTAGAAGGATAAAAATAACATGGTGGTGCTCCCTTGACAGCAGAGTTTGAAAGGTGTAAAATATTTCATATTTCCCTTAAGGATATGTAAATGTTTTGAAAATGTCACGAAATGATGGTCTTTTCTGGAAAGGCCATTTTCATTACTGATGAATGGTATAGTAGAAGGTTATCAGCCTAGTCAGCCTGCTTTTATAGCATTTTCAAATGAGGTTACTCATCAAGTAACAAGGACCTTTAAGAAGCCAACTATGGACTTCCAGGTTCAAGATGATGATGAGAAGGTTTTTTGTATACTGCTCTCAAAAATCACTTCTAAAAGAACAAAAGGAACAAAACACAGAAACAGAAACTCCACCTTTAGTAAAAATGAAAACATCTTAATCCTGAATCACAACAAATGAAGACCAAAAAATGGAAGGAAGTACTACCAAGAAGGAAAATCATACCTAGATGTCAGAGGAAAGGTACCAATGAGAAGAAGCTCATTTGCTACCACAAAACTAGAGAAACTGAGGGTTGAAGGCCTAATGAACCCAAGGCAGAATTCATATTGAGCCTGAAAACAAGGTTTTCTCCACTGTTCTCTTCAAAGACTGGGATGAGGGGCAGTTAGACCCTCCAAATTCTCACTCAGCCTATTTCATAAGGCAATTACCCTGACTGTCGAAGACAACAGAGGCTTCTATTCTGGATCTAGATAGGTTCTGGATTTCAGGTAAAGGAAACTAGGAAAGTGAAATCTGTACTAAAAACTTTGAGAGTAAGTGCAATTCTGTTTCTATAACAGTGAAACTACCAATTATACTTAAAGTGAAAGTATCTATATAAATTATTTGGAATTATTTGAATGAATGATTTGTCTACTCTTCCCCATTAATTTATTTTTTAATTATTTATGTCACTATGGACAAATGGATATTTATTTTATACTTTCTGTCCTAGAGTCAGCTATTTCTCCAAGAAGGCTCATTTCCATTTATTATAACATTGTATTAGAAACCAAAATCTAAATGTTAGGTGTGCTCTTTCTGTTTTTGATTTCTAGTTGAATTCCACTGTGGTCTAAGAACTTACTATATATGATTTCCATTCTTTGAAATTTGTTAAGGTATGTTTTATGGCCCAGAATGAGGTCTATCTTGGTGAATATTCCATAATATTATGAGCTTGAGAATATTGTGTATTCTGTTCTTGCTGTATGGAGTATTCTATAGATAATTGGCATAATTGTATGTCAAGTTGATTGATAATGTTTGTTCAAGTCAACTGTATTTTTATTGATTTTCTGCCTATTTGGCCTATCAATTACTAACAGGGGGTGCTGAAGTCTTTAACTATGTGTGTTATTTCTTATTTCTCCTTTTGGTTCTAACAGTTTTGCCTTACATATTTTATGCTTTATTGGTAGGTGCATATATGTTTAAGATTATGCAGTCTTCCTAGAGAATTAATCCCTTTACCATTATTTAGTACCACTCTTTATCCTTGATATATTTTTTTTGTTCTGAAATCTGCTATGTCTGAAACTAATATAGCTACTTCGACTTTGTTTTGGTTACTATTAGCATGGTCTATCTTTCTCCATGCCTTAACTTTTAAATGAGCAGAGTTTTTACATTTAAAGTGGATTTCTCAGAGACAACATATAGTTGCATTTTTTTTATCTACTCTGACAATTTCTGTCTTTCAAATGGTGTATTTACCAATTATATTTAAAGTGATTATTGATATATTTGGGGTAATATAAACCATGTGTGTAACCATGTTCTAGTCATTGCCAGAAACTTTTGTCCTGCCTTTTCTGGTTCCAATTGTTTATTTTATATGATTTCACTTTACCTCCTCTCTTAGTGAATCAATTATAATTATTTTTTAAAAAGATTTTTGGCGATTGTTCCAGAGTTTACAATATACATTTTTAACTGATATAACTCTACCTTGAAATAACACTATTCCACTTCACATGTAGTGCCAAGTTCCCTGTAAGAGAGTTGCTCAATTCCTCCCTCTTGTCCCTTATGACATTGCTGTCATTCATTTCACTTATCTATATGTTATCATCACCCAATACACTGTTGCTATCATTGCCTTGAACAGTTATTTCATAAGTCAATTAAAAATAAAAATAATTATTTATTTTACCTTAATTTATTCCTTCTCTAAGTGTTCTTCTTTTCTTTACGTAGATCCATGTTCTGACTTACATCATATGCCTTCTGCTCAAAGAATATCCTTTAACATTTCTTGCAGGGCAGGTCTGCTGGTGATAAATTATCTCAGTTTTGTTTGTCTGAGAGTCTTCATTTCTCCTTCACTTTTGAAGGATAATTTCATTGGATATAAAATTCTAGGTTGGAGGTTGTTTTTCCTTACACAAGGTTCTGGTAAAGTCTCCCACCCCCACCCCTGGCAGAAGTAGACTTTTGTTATTGAGAAGGTTCATAATGTTTTTCATAATTACTCTTTCTCTCTCCTCACCAGAGATAGAAGAGGATCTTCCTCAGATCCTCACCATGGGAACCTGGTGGGGTTCCTAGAGGTAAGGCCCCAAAGGTGTAGAGGCTCCCATAACTGTGGCTCCCAGAAGTCCCTTGCTGTCATGCTAGTCCACACTTAGTCTCCAGCAATTAGTTAACATTGTCATGTAAGTGCTCCTATCATTATATGGCTCCAGTGTCTTCTGTTCCAAGTAAGCAGAACTCCCTGAATTTGCCTGTCTCTCTAGATTTTGGGGCAACAGTTTACCCTGAAAATTCAGTTCTCTCATGGGTCCAAGAAAAATGATCAATTTTCAGTCATTCAGCTTTTTCTTATTGTAAGGATAGAAATGACAATTTCCAGGCTCTTTACATGTATGTCAGAGCTAAATGTAAAAAGTCTAAATGTAAAATTTTGATGACAAAAAGTTCAAAAAATAATTTTTAAAAATTGCTTCAAAATCAAACAACCCTGAACTTGGGTTTTATAATCTTGTGAAATAAGTGATGTGAAATGATATGTGGAAAAAATACTGCATGCCCTGAAAATTATTTATAAACCATTTCCAGCTATATTAATCTATTTAACACAAATGACCTCTTTGAGGGATATAGACAATTTCAATGCTGAGTATGACATAGGCTTTATATTGACTATTCCCAAAATACAGAAGAGGAAGGATTTTTAACTTTTACCAAAGTAAACAGGAAAAGAAATTGATAATGAATGAATGTCAATGAACTGCCTTCAATCTTTTTCATTATAGCACTTTTAAAGAAAATATTTTATTAAAAAATTCCTAAAGCAAGTCCATATCTTATCCAAAGCTATTTAAAAAAAAATTACAACTTTAGCAATGTGTTGAACTTTAGCTGTTAATTATCTTATTTCAAGTATAATAAAAAAATTCTAGCCCCAACATACAGGTTTTTGTGATGCATTGATAATTATCTGAGTAGAAATTATGATATATAATTGATTAAGTACTATGTATTCTAATACATGATCATAAGAAGAATAAAGATTCTTTAATGAATCCAAGGATATGCATACTTGGGACTAATATCAGGGATAAATTAAGACACATTAGTATGATAATGATGATAGATAATGGAGTAGGGTAGTGTGGAGAACATTTGTTCCATTTCCTCATTTCTTGTGCCATAAGTTACCTAATTCACAACCAGAAAAATCCAGTACAGATGATTAAGCAAACTTATGTCTTTCAGCTTTTATATTCAAGAACATTTTCTCCAAAAATATTTACAAATCTACTTATTATGTAAACAACTTGCCATATTTCACCAGACTTAAAAATGCTCAGCCACAAACAAATACTGGGTAACAGTGTTAAGGGTGATAGGGATATTAGTACACAATGTAGCACTTTCTCTATCATAAAGGACCTAAAGTGCTTGGAAAGCTCTCCTATCTGTGTACTTTTTTTTATTTTCACAGACACAATTAATTTGGAAATTTTTATTTGAAAATTAAAACTGTCAGCATCTTTAGAAATATCAAGATATCAGACCACACTAGGCCAGAATGCCTATGTTCAGATGCAACACACTGGCGTGAACAATATATAAAGAATGAGGATTTGGCTTTAATTTTTGAGCAGACAGTCCCCTTTAATATTAAAACAACCTCCAGGGGCCTTTTAATTACTCAGCTGTAACTTATACTTGCTCTTTTTTTTTTTTTCCCTAATTGGGGAAAGCCTGAATGCATGGACCTAAAGTGAAGGCAAGTGTTTTAGATTGATCATTTAAATCCTTGACTCTGTCTTAATGCAGCTTTAGTACTTGCTTTACTGACCTATATACTAGGAGACACAATTTTTTCTTTTCAAGAAATATTTCTTACTCTAAGCTTGTGTCGTTCTCTTACCTTATCCACCTACCTTCTGAGACCATTTGAGTTCAGGGTCTCTGCTTTATAGTCAGACCAACCTAAGTTAAATCCCAGTTCTGCCACTTACAAGTTGTAAAACTTTAGACAAATCAGTCAAGTTCTTTGAGCCTCAATACAAAATATATATATATATACATAAATATAAATAAATAAATAATATATATATATATATAAAACTGTGTCTATTGGTCAGTATTTCATCAGGAAAACAGAGCTACTCTGAGCTTGTGAGCTCATTTAAGGGCTTTCACTGGACCCACTCAAGGGAATCTTTCTTTTAATTAACTCAAAACCAACTAATTTGAGATCTGAATTATACCTGGAAAAAAAAACTCCATCATTTTTGCCATTAATGTAACCTAATCAAGAGAGTGATTACCCATCACCTTTGCACTATTTTATTGACTAGAACAAGACATAAGTTTAAACTGTATTTAAGAGAAGGAAATTATGCAAGGGCATGGTTTATTAGGAGTCACCATAAAGCGCTTTTTTTTTAAAAAAATTCAACTGTTAACTGACTTTTCAGAGATCATGCTCAAAATCTTTGGTCCCTTGGTGCTCACTTCGGCAGCACATATACCAAAATCTTTGGTCGCAAAATTCTCTTTTTATAAATATATCTGTAAGAAATAATTATCTATGTGTCAACATGAATTTATCTCTATGATGTCAAAAATTAAAAGCAATATACATGTTCCAAAGTAGAGAATGGCTAAATAATTGTAGTTTATTCATACTATGATATTCTATGACACTATTATTGTGCCATTTTAGAGAAGAGTATCAAGCCTAACACAGAAAAAAATGTTTAGAAATATTTCTGAGTAGAGAAAAAAACAGCCTGTAAATCAACACACACAATATGCTACTGTTTTGTTTTACATATACACTAAATATATATAATACATACTTTACATATAATACATACATTTTATATATTGTATATATTTTTTACGTATATAATGTAACAGAAGCATACTGCTTTAATTCTGTCATTTAGACACAGGCTTTTTCTCTGCTCATGTGGCAGCATAAAGAAGAGTGAAAAGGCCAATTCCAGTCACACTGCCTCAGTCCCAAGGCTGGGTCCACAAGCTACCAGTCTGTGACTCTGGACAAGTCTCTCAACTTAATTCTGCCTCAGTTTATTCTTTAAATAATGGGAGGGTCCTTACAAATCTATTATGAGAATTCAATGAGAAAATAAAACATTTAGCAAAAGATCTAACAGTGAGAAAATAACACATAATTTTAACTATTAATTCACTAAGTGGCCAAAAATATGTGGAAGAATTGGATTAGCAACATGGATGATAGAATGACCTTGAATATCTGGGAGGAATTTCTCACAATTTGCTCACATATTCCTTAATAACTTAATGTAAACCCAATTTAGCCAATCCATGATGAATATTATCAAGTTATCCTTTCCAACATAAATAAAACAAATTATTTAAATTATTACCTAGTTAGTATACTGTGTTATAGAGAGAAAAAAATGTTAACGAATGACATGGAAAATGTGGTCTCATTTTAAAACCGCAGAAGAGCCTAATTTTGTTTAGAAAATGTAAATCTCTAAGTATTACAAGAGAAGGTGAACTAGGTAGCAATAATAATTTCAAAAGAAAGCTCATAATAGTAGGACCTAAGAGCAATTAATTTTGATGTAGAGAAAAAACTGGGATTTGAATCCAAGTCCACTTTTACCACCTCCAAGAGAGCAAAACAAACTAAAAACTACTATAATGGCTAAATAATGATGTTTTCATGATCTAAAAGTTTCACCATAAGGTAGATATTAGCTGCTGAGAGATAAGCAAAAGGAGGAAAAACAAGCCTGGAAACCCCCAGTGAGTGTGGCTCACCCAGTCATTTCCCAGCCGGGTACCAGGAGCTGCTGACCGGGGCCCTACATTACAAGATGCATAGAACTAATGAAACACCAATAACATTTTTCTTTCACCTGTAGCTGTTAAAGAAAAAAATTATTTTGACACTTGTCAAAACAGTAAGGCAGACTTTAATAGAGACTCTCTAGATAGGTGTAGGGAGTACTGCAATGAGGAGAGATTGGACCCAACTCTAAACACAACACAGAAGTGTTGGGATTTATAGCCAAGCAGCAGGGTGTGGCGGGGGTGGGGAGGTCAGCAGGTGGAAAATTACTAAGAGAGTAGGGTAATTCTTGCTAAGCTAACCTAGTAGGATTCTTGCTGAAGGCAGGACAGAGAGATCAGATATTAGTTGGGGGATAATGCAGGATGAGGAATTTGGTCAGGTATTGATGGATAGGTAGGTATTGATGGATAGATATTGAGGGCGGATAATTCTGGCTAACTCAACTTGACAGGATTCTTGATAAAACTGAGCTCTTGAGAACATGCCCAAGCACAGGGCCTAGTCAGTATCAGAGCACCCTGTTTAGAGCTTGTTCGGGGAAAGAATCTTTGTCACAGCGTTATTACATAATCAGAAATAACTGCTGTGAAATAAAGAACCAGGGCATAAAAGGAATCTGCTCCTACACTGACCTCAAAAATCAGTGCAGAGTGTCCTAGGGCCAGAAAAATGGATATCTGAGGAGCAAAAAAAAAAAAAAAAAAAAAAAGCAAGCATTCAGTCACCAAAGAACTTACATACACCTTAAACTATTGGCAAAGTTTTCACTAGCACCAAAATTTTACACTTGAATTAATTTAATGTTTTTTGAATTTCATAGATTCCTGCCTTTTTAAAGCTATAGAAATATAATTATATTCTGGTCAGAGTAGGAATTTGAGGGTTTATGATGGATTCAAATCATTCAGTTCATAACCTTTACAAATCCAACAACAAAAATCACATTTCTCCACATAACCAGAGAATTTCTTTTCTTTTCTTTTTTCAGTGTTCTACATTGGTGAATTGTTTCGGTACTTGTAGTGAATAAGTGAATAATGTAAGCAACGTTCTCTCTCCTCTCTCTCTCTCTCAATCCTTCATCAATTTCTAGTTGCCAAAAGTAGATGTAATAAAGCTGGATCCAAACAATGAATACACAAAATTAAAACACAAATTACACAGATATGTTTGAATTTCATGTGCTTTCTGCATTTGGATGGAATTAAGAACATAATGTGAAAATAGACGTCTGAGGAGAGGAAGCACCCTGGACTGAAGTCAGCATGCCCACTTCTTGGCCCTACAACTTCCAAGAACAAACCTGGGGCTGTGGCGTCTGTGCAACCCTCTATAAGCTGGTAATGTAAAACTAGAGGATAGGATCTTCACATCACCTAAAATTCTACATGATATAAGCAAAATATTAAAAATCATACCATAGATTTAGATAAATATAGTATAGTACTAAAATCTTTCACTGAAAACGAAATTGAGAAGCAGATAAAACTGGAAGGCTTTTTGTAAAACTGACCACTTAATACTGGCTCCACATCTCTCTTCCTCTAGGAAGGTAGCCCAACATTCTCAATTACGTCTCTCCTTTTCAGATATGTGCCTGTCATGGGACATAGTCCGTCACTGTAATCATCTCTTACAAGTTGGCGTCCCTCCCTATACTAGGAGTATATAAAAGCAGACCCATTTTTTCACATCCTTGCAGAGTCAGCATCTAGCAATGAACATGTAACATATAATCAATACATGGTGGCATTAGTAAATGAATGAATTAATTATTTAGTCACACTTAATACAATAAATAGCTATCCAGAAACAAAATACATCAATCTCTTTCCCATCCCCATTACTTTTTTTAAAAAATAGTAAACTAAACTTTTAGTGGACTTTTATTTGTTCTCTTTATCGTCATATAATATGTATTTTAAACACATATTTCTTTGACCGAGGATTTATTTAAATATTGATTAAACTAATAAGAAATCATCATTACTGAGATTCTTTTCAGAATCAAATATTCCAGTTTTAATCCAGAAAGATTTTCTCTAACCTAGGATATTCTTTTCATATTTTTCTATCTAAGAGACCATTTTCCACATCTTATGGATAAAGATAGAAACTCCTGAAGCAAGCCAGATTAAATCTTGAATTTAAAAAAAAGAATTGATAGACAGTCCATGATTACCTTGGTAACAAATATGGAGTCATTGTAGTCATGTTAAAAATAGCTGTATAGAAATATAGAATGTGAATTTATTTAATGGAAAAGACAAAAATAATAGGCAATAAAAACTGTGAAACCCTTTATGCTGTATAAGGCACTTCTGATACATTAACTCTTGATCTTTACCAGAATTCGGTGCATTATTTCCATTTTGCCAAGGCAAAAACTGAGCCCCAGAAAATTGAATTACTTGTTGGCATTCATGCAAACGTTAGACGGTAGAGTTGAAATTACAGCTGAGACCCCCTGAGGCAGAGTTCACTTCTCTTTGTACTAGATCTCAGTATATCTTCTTTATGTTTCAATTTTGGTAAATAAATATACTTTAAATATACATTTCATATATATTACTATTAATAATTCTATTTTGAATACTTTTCTGCAGAAATATTAGAATGCATAAATGTTAAGCCCCTAAGTGTGAGCCAATGTAAATATAAAGCAGCATTATTAAAACGCACAATATTATGGCATTTAAAAATTGATTTGTCTCGATTGATGGAGAATCCAATTTAGGTTAAATAACTATGTTTATGAAATTACTTCAGGATTTATTGGCTGTAGCATGATAACTCATCAACTATAGTTGAGTTTGCAGGAATTTGAGCAGAAAAGTTAATTAACAATAATTTCAAAACTGCCAAAAGCTGCTGCAAGTTCATTCTGCACTCTGCATACATAGCAACATGTGCTGGGCTTCAAAAAGAAAGTCATTTCCTAAAACTGTTTACTTTTATGTCATTGAATTCATTATTAAAAATAAGTGAGCAGTATTGATTTCAATGGTTTAATAATTCAAAATGGTTAGGGGCAATAAGAGCACTTGAACAGGCAAATATTTCCTATTATTGTTTATTACCAACTTTAACTGTAATGACTCAATTAATTCAGGCATAGTTTCCCAAAGTGAATTGAAATGCAATTATCAGACGAATAAGATGCCAGAGTCAGTAACTTAAACCTCAGGCAGAAGATTTTACAAAGTGATATAATCAATATTGCATTCAAAGTGGTATATGGTGTTATTAATTTGCCACAGAAAATACAGAAATTTCATTACCTTTTAAAAATAAAAATAAAATATCTCAAAATCTACTGATGCAATGCCAGTTACACTTTGAATAACTACTTTGCAACATATATATGATTTAAAAAAATAGCTTAACTTCATATGCTTTGAATGAGGACATTGGCCACTGTTAGGTGAGAGAAATTATGGCTAAGAAATGTTTGGACTTAGTAATATTTAGTCAGTAGGAATATAAATTGCCTTATCAACATACAAATAAATTTTATATATCACTTGTGTTAGAGAAATATCTGTAAATGATTCTTGTGCATAAATCTACTCACAAGCATCACATTTATTCTCTTTCAAATTTCCTTTTAAAATAATGAACTATTGGTTTTAACACCCAAGTCGGCTCCATATTAGTCCGTTGTAACTCCTTTTAAACTAAAGGAAATAGAAATGTACTAACATATCTTTAAACATAACTTCGATAACAGAAAAATATGCTGCCTTCTTGGCATTGTTTCAGTTATTCATCCTGGACTATGAACTAGTTTTCTCCGTGTGCCTTTCCAATCCCTCAGTTCAGAATTATTGATGTTTAAAAAAAATAAAATACATAAAGCTAGAAATTTAATTGAAGTAAGGATTGAGACTATGATCAGAAACTTCCTTGAGCCAAAGGAAAGTCTATTATTGGCTAATGGTGCACAAGCTTTCTTTCCTTCTTTCTTTCTTTCTTTTTTTCCCAGTATGAAAGCACTCTTACATCCAACTACAGCATAAGAATAACTACTAATTGGTTTTCTGCTCAAAGATACTTATCTTTGGTTGGCAACCTAGGTAGCAAGAGTAGTAATTTCTCCCACTCACAACTTTAAGAATGAAAAGAAAATCTGATGAACTGAATATAGGTAAGAGAAACTTTCAAATTCAATAAAGAGATATTCTTATTTTCCTTTAAATTCTGATTGGTATAACTATGATCATTGTCTTTAAAGAAACATAACCAGAATTAAATGCAAAAGAATGCTGAAATTAAAATACCATTTAGTGAGTCTTTACAAAGTTTAAGAACTATTGTCAGAAGTTACATTCATAAAAGAGGAAATAGTAGAAAGATATATAAGGAAACAATCAATATTTTCACACATACACATACTCCCAGTCCAAGCTCCTGAGGTGACCACCATTAAGACTCTGGAATATATACTCGTACTAGTTTCCCTCTTTGTACTAACACACACTTGTGTCCTTCAGTGGATGTTGTGTTACCCCAGCCATTACCCCTTCAGAAATGAAGGCCTCATGGCTCCAGCTGAGAGAAAAGCAGCTGTACAATGGCTCTCAGCCATCCCTTATCTCTCCGATTACTTCCTTTAAAGAAAACTACCTCTTCAAAGCTCTTGTCTGCTCCCGGGGCAGTCAATATTTAATGACTGCTCATCCCAGGGGTGAAACGGTCTGGCTCCCTCCTCTCAACTTAGAACAAATCTAAAGGACCCTGCCGGCTCCAGAGCACCCACGGGGTGGATGGAGGCTTTATTTGTTCTTCATCACAAATATCCCTTTCCCCCATCACGTTGCATCCCCCGCTCTTCTACAGCTGCACTCCCGGTGAACATCCAGCGCACCAGCCCCTTCTCAGAAAGCTTGCTGGGAATTTTCAAATGCTGTTGCACTACTTCGCAAACAGGGTAAGACCCTTAAAGCAGTCTAATTTTGATCATCGTTCCCCTGCCTTTGTGCTTCTTGTGTCTTACATTTTACCACCACACATACAATAAACGCCACACTACCTTCTTATTAGTTTTGCTTTAAAGAGTCAATAGTCTTTTAAAGAAATATAGTTACATACATGCACATCCACACACAGAGAAAGAGAAAGAGAAACACAGAAAGTGATTTACAAAGGTTCTAAAAATGTCTTCTACATTGACCTACCCAGATGTTTACTTTGGTGCTCTTTATTCATTGTTAGAGAGCTGGAATTCCATTACCCTTTAGCCTAAAGAACTTCTTACAGCATTTCTTATACAGACCTGATGAATACTCTCAGGTATCACCTCTCTGAGAATATCTTAATTTTTCCTCTATTTTTGAAGAATATTTTTAGAGAATATAAAATCTGGACTCACAGTTTTTTCTTTCAGTACTTTACAGGTGTGGTTTCGTTGGAATCTGATCTTCATAATTTATGGATAAATTTAATTATATTTTCTTTTATTTTTCCAAGTATGTAATGTGTCTTTTTTTCCCTCTGTCTGATTTTGAAGTTTCTTCTTTATCTATGATTTTTTTCACATCTCTTTATGATAAACAGCATATAAATAGATTTTGATTTTTATCCATTTATCTTTGAACCAGAGCATTTAGTCTAGTCATATATCGTGATTACTCCTATGGTTGGATTTATTTTGACCATCTTATTTTATACTTTTTTTCTCAGATTTTTACATTTTTTCTTCTTTTTGTCTCATGGGAATATATTATTTTTACTTTATTCCACTTTTTCTCTGCTCTTGTTTAGAAGTCACTCTACAAGTGTTAACATGCATACTTATCAATATTTGTACCCTCCTCACAAACAATACAGCACTACCCACTCTATAGCCTATATATTTTTATTTTAGTTTATTTTTATCTTTTTCCTGTCCTGAAAAGACATTATTATGACTGTGCTCTGAAGTCAATGTTCTCACCTTATTCTTCTGACTTCAAAGACAGAATAGACTCAGTCCAATCAATCAGCTTCTTTCTGGGGTTGGTCCAACTTCTAGAAGCAATTTCTATATCAGCTATCTTTTGCTACATAATAAACTACTCCAAAACTTAGTGGCTTAAAATGAAAACAAGTCATTATTTCCCATAAGTTGATGGGTTGACTGAGCTCAGCTGGGATAGATGAAATGGATGAAACTTCTCTTCATTTCTTCATCCTCAAGGAGGCTAGATAAGGCTTCTTTACATAGCAGAAGATTTCCAAGAAGGCAAGCACAAGCATATATTAATATCAAGCCCAGTGCTTATGTCTCAGTTGTCAATATCCCATTGGCCAAGGCAAGTCACAAGGCCAAGCACACAGTCAATATGGGATGGAACTACACAAAGGCATTGTGCAGGTAAGAGTTAATTCAGCAGGTCTGGACTTCATCAATGCCACACATTTCCAAGAAAATATTTGTCCTCAGGATTGGGATTTGGGAAAAGAGCTTTGAGACCTTGAAATATTCTGCCTGATGTGAGTGTTTTTGTATGCCTGAGGCCTTATACTACAGTGTACCATTTTGATGAGATAATTTATGCTAAAAATATCATTTATGGTAAATGACTGTTTTTGTATTCCTAACACAGTGAACATGCTGTACCAATTTCATCATATAGTTTATGCTAACAAATGTTATTTATGGTGAATGCTTGTTTTTGCTCTGGGAGTCTGGAAACTGAGTTGTTGGGATCAGTCACATAAGCATGCAGTGACCCCCAATAAAAACCTTAGATGTCAAGATTCCAGTGAGTTTCCCTGATTGACAATACTTCAGTGTGTTTCCACACGTTGTTTATGGGAGAAATAAGCATGTCCATGCCACTTCGCTGGAAGAGGATACCGAGGAGCTTGTCCATGGTATTTCCTGTACATTTCCTCATGTACCTTTTTTTCTTGGCCGATTTTCATCTATATCCTTTCATAGTAATAAACTGTAACCATGAGTGTAATAGCTAATGTGAGTCCTATGTGTCTTTATAATGACTCATTGAAACTGAAGGTGGTCTTGGTGACCTCCAAACAGGCATGAATATCAAGAGGCAAGATTCACTGGGGGCCATTAATGTAGGAATCTATTACAGGGAATGAGAAAGACATAGACCTTGAACAAATAGATCCCAAACATCATCCAAACTTCAAAGAGATATTCTGTGTTCATATATTGAAAGACTTAATATTGTTAGTATGTCAGTTCTTCCCAGCTTGACCTTACAGTTTCAATGTAATTCCAATCAAAATCACAGCAAGCTGCTTTGTAGGTAGCAACAAACATTCTAAAGTTTGTATGGAAGGCAAAAGTCCTACAATAGCCAGCACAATCCTGAAGAACTAAGTTGGAGGAATCACACCATCTAATTTCAGACCTTACCAGAAAGCTATAGTACTCAAGACAGCATGATATTAGTGAAGGAATGTATTTAAAGATTGATGGAACAAAACAGAGAGCCCAGGAATAGTCAATTGACAAAGATAGTTCAATTGCTTTTTAAAAAAAGAATGCAAAGGCATTCAATGGAGAAAGAATAATTTTTTCAACAAATGGTACTGGAACAATTAGATATTCAATGCAAAAACATGAACTCAGACAAAGACCTCACAACTTACACAAAATTAAATAAAAGTTAACCATAGACATAAATGTAAAATTATGAAACTTCTATAAAAAGAGAAAATTTACATGACTTGCTTTTGGTGATAAGTTTTCAGATATAACATCAAACCATGATCGATGTGAGAAAAAAATTGATAAGCTCTTTATCATTAAATTAAAAACTTCACTGTTAACAGAGTGAAAAGTCTCTAAGGGAGAAAGGTTTTGCAAAATCCATATCACATAAAAGACTGTTTCCAAATATACAATGAAGTTTAAAAATTCTACAATAAAAAATAAAAATCTTGAAAATGAGAAAAATACCTGATAAGATACTATACCAAAGAGCACCCATAGATGGCAAATAAGCATACTGAAACATGTTCAACATCATTCACCATTAATAAATACAAATTTAACAAATAATAATATATCACTATAGACCTATTAGGATGGTTAAGTCATTCTGAAAATATGAAATGCTGACATGTTTACTGTGTGAATCAGATTTTATCTGGAGTATTTCCCAAAGCAAGTTGCTCAAGGGAAAAAGTTAAATGCACAGCAGTCTAGGAAATAACTATATATTTTCCTTTTAGTGATCTACCTAATAAATGTTCTAAAAAATCAAGCAATAAAGAATCTTGTTTTATTTTATGTAATCTTATGTTCCCCAATCTTATTGAAACCTAGAATTCATTTTTTATTAAGAGATGCTTCACAAAATATCTGTTACTATCCTCTGGAACACATTTTGGGAAAGATTGGTCTACATCCATGTTAATACATGTATTTGTTTCCCTTTTTAAAATGTACTTAGTCTTTACTTTGGTTCTTAATATAGAATACCTTACAGATATATCATTAAAAATATTTTTAAACTAGCATTATTAGAGTTCAAATCTTAGTTTGACTATTTCAATCTACCTCGGTGATCCTGGGTTAATGACATAAAATCTTTAAGTCTCTGTTTCCTTATCTGTAAAATGGAACAAGGTAACAGTGTCCAACGCACTGGATTGTCATAAGGATACAAGGAAATAATAGACACAGAGCAGTGCCCTTGGCACACAGTAAGCAACCAAAACATATAAGCTAATTCTTTCAACATTAGCATCATCATCACCATCTTCATTAATGTTAATATAAATAAAGGAGGAATGGCTCCTTCTCTCTCTCATTCTCACCTTCACTTTCTTCACCCACCAGTCTAATGTTAGCTCAGTAACGAAGGTACTTATAGGAAGAACCCCAATGGGAAAGCCAAACCCAAAGTCCCTATACACTCAGAAAAACAAAAACAAAACCAGAAAAACAAGAGCTGTCCTTTCTGATGATAAACTTGGAGAGTTGGGTACTAATTTTATGAAGAAAGATAGTATCTGCTTCTCAAATTTTTAAATTTTATTCTGATTTTTTGTGAAAAATTGTACATATGAGAAAAATAATTAAGTATAATTATATAAAATATAAGCACACTTTGTGTCATGCCTACATTTACCTTCCTAAGGTCAAGAACTCTGTATAACATGAAAACTTCAATTGCAGTTACTATATAAATTTAATAATATTTAAATTCTTTCTGTGAGTAACATCTTTTTTTTTTGCATGTAAATTTATTTAATATAAGTTTAATGTGGCACAAAAACCTTCACAAGAAAATGAAAACCCAATGCAACATATAAACTTGTCTATTTTTATGGACAGTCATGCAGAAGTATCATGGAGAACAAAAGTATTTGATCTAATGGCAATAAACTAGGGGGAACTTAGCAAGGCTTATTTGTTCAGATTCTTCGTGGTATTTCTGTGTGTTCAAGGAAAGGATGTTCCTTTCTTCTAGGTATAGGGAAGATACCTCTGGAATGAGTGTCTCTGACCAATTCAGAGAGGAAGGTCAGAGAATTCTTTTTTTTTTTTTTCTGTTTATTATCTTTATTCTAATATCACATAAGATATTTCTGTTGATTTCATAACAGAGAAGTGTGCTGATAATGACAATGCTAGTTTTTTGTTTGTTTGTTTTGTTTTTATTTTTTATTTTTATTTTTTTTCCTTTTTTTTTTTTATTTATTATAGCTTATTATAGGGGTACAACCGTTCTGGTTAAGTATATTGCCCATGCCCCTCCCAACCCCCCGAGACTGAGCCTCAAGGGTGTCCATTCCCCCAACAGTGCACATCGCACTCATCATGTAGGTAAACACCCGTCCCCTCCCCCACCCCAACACCCCGAGTCAGATCTTCAAGTATGTCCATTCCACTGACAGTTCGCTTCGCTCTCATCATGTAGATATATACCCATCCCCTTCCTCCACCTCTGTCCGACACCCAATTGGTAACATCTTTTAGATATGGGTTCAATTTTGGAGAAATCTTGGGCAACCTTCAGAAAAGAAGAGCTGCAGTGAATTAAATGGTGCTTTAATGGACTATAAAAGAGACTCTTGCAGCTGAAGTATTCTGACAGCAGCAAATTCTAGCTGACCAGGTCATTCCAAATGTGTCTGACCATTATTTTAAATTAGAAGATATAACACTGTCAAACCATAGCAGCCAAGAATCAAAAGTGACATAAGAATTTTAAAGGAAAAACCATTGACAATTTTATCAGTAGTTCTCATCCAGTACCATAATGCAATGGTATGTCATAAATAATTTGTCCCTAATAATACTGAAAGCATCAAAATTCATGAGATAATTTACTTCACTATAAAACATTGTCTTAGCATGGTTCAAGGTTATTCTTATACATCACCCTCCCTTGGTTACATTCAATTTGTGGGTTTTTTAATGAGAAAAAAAAAGACAATACAGGGACTGCCCTAGAGAATTGCCCTAAACCCAAGCTTACAAATACATCAGTCAGATATATTCTGTGTCATGATAGGGATCAGGTGAAACACCTCTGGACTGTAGAATGGTTTATAAAGGCTATAATCCCTTTATATTCCAATGCAGACAACAATAGAAATAAGCAGAATGTTGAAAAATTCAAAAGCCATTTCTATTATATTTATCTTCATTTTCTACTTCATCTTTCATAACATAATTACATCCTTACACAATTACTCTACAATAATAGCAATAAGCCTGGTAATGAAAGAAACAATTCAGGGTATGATCCATTCAAGCTAATTGATAATGTACTCTATTTTGAAATCAGGTATATAAAGCCTTATTGTTGAATATACCATAGCTGAAGCTTTGGCAAATCAGATATTAATTGTATGTAATAATTCAATATTTGGGGGAATTTTTCAATTTTCCAATTGTTTTCAGTTTGTCATTTATAAAAGCAAAGTTAGAACTAATATGATTATTTATAATATTCAGATCACATTTAAGAGAAAGGACTGTACAAAATTTCAAAGTAGCTATGAAAATACTTATTAAATGATCATATAAAAGTTCTAGACAACTTGGATTCCCAATATGCCAAACAATTGAAAGTAAAACAAAATAGACATTGGGTACCTTAGTGGAAAATATTCTGTCTGATATTTTGTTAAGTTTGGTTTTGCATTTTTAAAAGCATGAACAGAGATATTTTCTAAGAACCTGATGTATTCTTCAAACTGAATTACCACATGGGCATTAATTGCTACCACTTATCCACAGGTAAAATACCTTTAAAAAAATTACTGTTATCACTTTTGGCACATTTCTTTCCAGTTTTGTTCCTACTCTTTTGTGTTTATCTACATGACATCAGGCTCAAAATATGAAAATATCCTATTCTGTATCTATTTTTGTATACTGCTTTTTTAAACTTTGTATTATTAGCCTCTTGTTCTATATCATTAAAAATTTGTATGACCATTAGGAAAAAAAAAAAAAAAACTAAACATAAAAACTTCCTGACTCCCTCATCCTCTCCTCCCCACAAATGACCTATTTACCCCAGATGAAAATAATTTTTTGCTCAAATAGAGCACTTGCCAATTAAATAAATATTAATTTACATAATGCTACAGTTAATATTTTTAATTGTGGGACATTAAAACATAAATATAATATTCACTAATTACATATTTCAAAATTAATGTAAATAATAATCTAAGTGTTGAGTGTTATTTCTAGTTTTTTAATTACTATTAACTGAAACTGTAGATATCTCATCCAAACAATTTACATCTTTAATTGTATTGATGCCCACTTTTACTAAGATATACTAAGTTAGTAAGATACTAACATGTCTTTTTGATAGCATCCTGGCTTGATTTAAGCATTGTTGTACTATTTCACATTGTTGCTCACGTCTCTGACCAGGGTAGCACGAAATATAAATCGCCATTTCAAATGTCCCCAGCTGCTCTTTTGTATCTCAATAGGTCCAGTCATTCTCAACACGAATGCTTGATAGCTTTGGAAATTTCAGTAATACGGTGCCACATTCTTGACTTTTTTTCCTATATTATTATTTTGTACTATGGCAGAACAGGTGCTTCATTTTTATTGATTAAAACAAAAAATAAAATTTTCAGTCTTTCAACTTTCTCTTGTTTAGGTTAATCCTCTAATTTCTTTATGAAGTTTGTATTTTACAATTCTCCTGGGTATATAAGTGTGTATGCATGTACCTATACATAAGTTATTAGATAAAAGAGAATTTTTAACAAAAAAAAGCTATTGAATTGTAGGGTTGAAAAATGGACTGACAGCAGGACATAATACCCAAAGCCACAGCTTCAGGCATTATAACTCATGAGAAATCCTATTTTTTAAGAACCTTTTGAGTAACACTTTTTCTTATAAATGAAAAATGTATCATTTATTGTGCCCTTAAAAATAATGCTCTGTCATAAATGGACTTCAAAATTTTTCAGTTAGTTGCTAGATAAAATATTGGAATCAATAATAATAGCAATTATTGTTATTGGCTCATTTTATATTTAGGCTTATGTATTTATTTTATTTATTATTTTGATTTTTTTAAAAGGTAGCATATGGGTGATGCAGAAGATCCATATTGAGTTGGATTTTCTGAAAGTGAAGTTATGTAGCCTCAAGCCATGCTGTTTCACCTTGTTCTTTTTGCAACCAACAATGTTAATGCCAGCAAAACATGGAGACATTCAATGCAACTAAGATTTTTCCATCAGGTGTACCTTATGCAGGAATTTAGATTTATTTATGCTACTGTCTGAACATACGAGCTAAGTTACCCTTAGAAATAATATTGGTCATGTTGAAGTGATTTTTAAAAAAAAACCTCTTGGTTTTTCCTTTTCTGTCTATTCTAATATTTCTTTATTGCACTAGAAAGAATCTTGCAACCTATGATTCTATACTTCAGAGAAAGATTCTAATGCTATTACTTATTGTATTCAAGGGTCTATCTTGAGAGCTAGAAAAGGCTCACAGATACACCAAATAATACCATAACAGATATTCAAATTTTTACAATATTGAGTAGCATTTCTTATGTGGAACAAATGTTTTCTGTAAAGAATGGCTTCAAAGAATGTATGAAAAGATGTCGACAAGGCTGAATTATCCCATAAACACCAATTACCTTTTTACTTTTCTTTATTCCTCTCATTCACTCCCCAGAATATTATCATTTAAAGAATTTTACCTTCTAAGTACATCTATCATAGCAGTACAGCTCAGGTCACACACAAACAACAATGACCTTTCCAAAAAATATTTGAATTTGACATAAAAATATGGTATAGTTTAATTGCCACACAAATACTATTCTTAGTAAAATATCAATGCTCAGCAAACCTTTACATTGAAAAGAACAGATTTGTGATGCTCAGAACAACAGATGTTAGTTTGCTATTACATTAAAAGCGGAACATAAAAGAGAAAGATATTTGCTTGTATCATATGCTGTGCGTTGATCATCTGCATCTGCTTGGCATATTTGGGTCTAAATGAAGCAAGTTGAGTTTCCAAACAAAGTATCCATTTACTGCCACATAGTCAAAGCAATTACATTTCTTTCCTGCTGCACTCATCAATCATACAAGAAGTCAAATATTCACATTGCAGCTTAAAAGCAAGAAGACCAGCGGAACCAGGTATCACACACCAGGTATTAAGTATGTGAGTGAGATGCTGAAGAGCCTGGGTAATGCTGAAAACGGAGGGTAAAGGGAAAGGCTTTGAGCACCTTGATTGCACTGAGTCATTGTGTCACTTTCCCACAGAATTAATTTAATTAGCCTCTCCTTAGTATTGGGCATTGCTCCTAACCTTGAATAGTCACTGATGGAATGTGTGTCATGGCTGCCCCTCCTAGATGAGCAGTCCTCTGTTCTGTAATGGTGATTTGCCTCAGGTGAGAAATAGGATCACTGGCTTTTCCTATTGATTTCTGAAAAAGAAAATGCTTCCCTCCAACCAGCACTGCACTATTATTTTTGTTATCACGTTTCATAGAGCTGCACATTCTCTACGTAAAATTGGGGGGAAAATATGTCAAATCCTTTCCTTTGCCCAGCTATAGAAACTAAAATCCAGTTATCTAACTGTTAGAAACACTTATGTTACATCTTTTAAAAGAAAAGTGTTATTATTTTAAAAATAGAATGTCATTGCCAATGTTTAGTGTGAAACTTAAGTTTTGCAAAGGAAATGTACACTTACTAAAATATGAAATGAGGTAAAATATAATGTTCATATCTAAACTTAATTTTTTATTTTTAAAATGTACATTTAAACTTTCACCTGTCCATTCAGTTCATAAATTAATTGATGGAATTTTCTATCAATGAACCTCATAAAAGAAACTTTTATAAGCATAATCAAATTCCTGGGCTCTAGATTTCCTGCTCTTTTTTTATTCCTGAAACAAAAACATAGTCTAATCCCAAGATTTAAAAAATACTATTACTTTCAAAATTTGGCTAGAAGAATCAATCATGAAAAGGTTTATTTAACTGTAATTACAATGTTTTACCTAACAATAAGTTATAAAGTTACAAAACAGTAAATTACAAAGTAAAATTCAATTAAATTCACTTCCAGGAAACATGGAATCATAAATAGTAATTTAATTATGTGGAAAAAAGCTGTATTACAACAAATTCAGATTTGAATTCAAGATGGAAGACTGGTAACTATGTTACCTTCCTTCCCCAACACTTATTGAAATGACAGAAAATAATACAAATCAAATGAATTCCAGAAAAAGGCTAAAAACAAGTAAATGAGACCATGAGCAGAGAAAAACCTAGACTAATTTATGGAAGATAGCAGAGGAATGAGATTAGCTCAGAGAACACTCCTAAGAAGTTTGCAGTGAAAGTAGGAGTTTTTCAACTGCTAGAGTTGGCAGGATGATGGTGGAGGAGGAGGGGGAGGAGTAAAAGAGACAGAAACTAAGGTTGATAATAAAGAATTTATTGGTGAGGAATGACCTAGTCAGGACTCAAAAGTATCAACAGGAAGTATCAATGAGAGTTCAGCTGCAAACAGATATTTCTCTATTGACCATGAAGACTATAATCAGAGATTTAAGTGTTCATAATACCTTGAAAAAACTTGGGGTACTGTATCTCTGATCCCAGGGGCTACCTTTCAGTCAGGCTCCCTTGCCAATAACCACACTTTCAAATGCAACAGTGACATTTTTCCCAGGCTTAACTGAAGACATTTTCATGAAATAAATTAGACAGTCTGTCAGGAATAGACTGTTCTCCCTGCTAAGTTCTAAATTTCACAATTTAGTTCTGAGAATAAATTTATTTTCAAACTGGGGTATATTACTCTTACCCTCTGGCATTACCTACAAGAAATTTTATCTAATTCCCTATAGTAAACTATTGCTTTCTTTATTGGCATAGAACAACAATATATAAAAAGCAGAGACTATTGTCTGTGATATCTTTATTTTGAAATCATTAAAGTTTCTGTGAGTGGCAAATTTGGAATATTTGTCTTGGACCAATCCTCCTACTGAGAACAACTATCAAATCTAGGGAAAGTAGGTTTTAAAAAAGAAAATTATGTTAAAATATTAAAGAATTATTATGTCAATAAAATTTTAAGAACAAAGACTAAGGTAGAAAAGAGTTCAGAAACAAGAGCCCAGAATTTGATACTACTTTTTGTCTCAAGGTGTTTTAAACCCCCCAAAAAATGTAGCTGAGCAGAACTTTTAGAAGACTCAAGGGACTGGAAAAAAATTAGAATTTAGAGATCAGCAATATAGATAGGCTCTGAAAAGGACTGCAAACATTTCGTTGTGACTCAAAATGATTATACACTAAGAGTAAATGTAAATTTGAATTATGAGCAATGAAGCCCAGATTCAAGTCATTT
>CM052440.1:131582729-131594158 GCA_028533085.1 Varecia variegata
CAGCCTCCCGGGTAGCTGGGACTACAGGCATGCGCCACCATGCCCGGCTAATTTTTTCTATATATATTTTAGTTGGCCAGATAATTTCTTTCTATTTTTAGTAGAGACGGGGTCTCGCTCTTGCTCAGGCTGGTCTCGAACTCCTGAGCTCAAACAATCCGCCCGCCTCGGCCTCCCAAGTGCTAGGATTACAGGCGTGTACCTCTGTAATTTTTAATATATGTTACCTGGCATTTAATTAAAAAAAACACACACATAAGAAGATAATAATTATAAACTAAGAGACTAAACCTATGGTAGAAAGAGGCCTATAACAAATCTAGAAAATCTAGAAAATTTGATATAGGCTTTAAAATAAAATAACCGTAACTAACATATTCAAGGAATCAAAAGACAAAGTAGAGAATCTTGGCAATAATCAACAACTATAAAAATTAACTGAATGGAAATTTTAGAACTGAAAAATGTGATAGCTGAAATTACAGTGCAATAATGGGGTTAAAATTGACTAGAAAAAAGTTGAAGAGAGATCAGAAATTGAAAGATAGATCAGGACAAAATATTCACACTGAAAAAGAGAAAGGTAAATAAATGGAAAAAAGAGAAAAAAAATTACAAAGATTTGGGAAACTCTGAAACCTAATATTTTTATAATTGTAGTTCCACAGAGGGATAGAAAATGTTATAGCAATATGTGAGGAAATACTGACAGAATTTTTCAAAACTGATGAGTCATTAAAGCCACAGATTCAAGATGTGTTATGAGCCTCAAACATAATGAATATAAAATGGAAAACCACACCTAGTTACAATACAGTAGGCTGTTGAATATAAGAAAGAAAATCTGAAAAATAGCCAGAAGAAAAGAATGGCATATTTCTTATCTGCAAGGAAGTAATAATAAGAGTGACAGCTGACTTCTTAAGAGAGAGAAGGAAAAAGAAACCTGAAGACATGAAATGATATCTTCAAAGTACTGAAAGAAAATAGCAGACAAAAGTTTCTGAGAATTTTTCACCTCAGACTCATACTGTAGAAAATATTAAAAGGTTATTTTATTGTCAGAAAGTAAATGATCCTAGTGGGAGCTCAGAGATAGAGGAGTGGATGAAAAGTAACAGAAAAGATAATTATGTGGGTAAATCTAAAAGAGTATTGGTTGAATAAAACAACAGTAATAATGTCCTGTGTGGTTTAAAATATCTATAGCATTAAAACAATTGACGGCAATATCCCAAGTGCCCAAGTCAGAAGGGCACAATTATATGGTGTTAAAATGTTCTAAACTTCTTCCTGGTCTGGCAAGATATAAAAAGTGCTAATATGTTAGATTTAATAACTTAAAAAATTGCAAGTTTTACTTTCTAGGACATAACTAAAAGAAACATAAAAATAGTTAAACTAACAAACTATTAAAAAATGAAGTAATAATAATTTTTATGACATGTAATCCCAAAGAAAGGAAGCAAAAAAAAAAAGAAAATAGTTTATACCAGGAGAATAGATAGATTTAAGTCCCTGAATTAAATTACAAAAGTTGTTAGACTAAATAAAAAAAAACTCCAACTATATGTTACTTATGGAAAAAAATTCTTATATATAAAGGTACAGAAAGGTTGAAAGCAAGAGAATAGAAAAATATAAATAATAATTCTAAACCCATATGTGAAAATTTACATTGAGTCAAAATATTAAAAGTAAAAGAATTGAAAGGAAAATAGATTTTCAAACATAGCAGGAGACTGAATATACCCCTCTTAGTTAAATCAATAATGATTATAATGATCACTGTTCATTGAAAGAGAAAAACAGCAACTCAAAAGCATATAAATGTATAAATCTTGTTGTAAAAGGTAAATATACAGATAAATAGTGACTATCATAATTCTGTAACAGTGATGCATAAATCACTTTTAATTCTGGCATAAAAATTAAAAGAGGAAAGTATAAAAATAACTATAACTATAAAATGTGTTAATGGGTACATAATATAAAAAGATATAATTTGTTAGATCAATAACACAAAGCATGGGTGGAAGAAGTAAAAGAATAGAGCTTTAGTGTGCAATTTAATTTATTATCACCTTAAAATAAACTTTCATAACTATAAAATGTTTTATGTAAACTCCATGGTAAACACAAGGAAAATACCTATAGAAGACACACAAAAGAAAATGAGAAAGGGATCAATGATATCACTATAAAAAAATCAACAAAACACAAAGGCAGCAAGAGAGGAAGAGTAACCAAAAAACCTATAAGACTTACAGAAAACAATTAACAAAATGGTAATAGTAAGTCCTTCTCTATGAGTAATAACTTTAAATGTGTGAATTAAACTCCCCAAACACATAGAGTGGCTGAATGGATAAAAACACAAGATCCAACTAAATTCTGTATTCAGAAGACCCATTTTAGGTTTAAGGACACACACATGATGAAAGTAGAAGGACAGAAAAATATAGTCCATGCAAATGGTAACCAAAAGAGAGCAGGGGTGGCCGTAATTACTTGAGGCAAAATAGACTGTAAGTCAAACACTTAGAGAAAAAGGAGGAGGACACTGTATAATAATAAAAGGTTCAATTCACCTGGAAAATACAACAATTATAAATATATATGCACTAAACATCAGATCATTCAAATATATGAAGCAAACTTAGGCAGACTAAAAGGAGAAATAAACAGCAAAGCAAAAATAGGAAATTTTAAAATCCCACTTTAAATAGAGCATCCAAACAAGAGATGAATAAGGAAACAAAGGACTTAAACAGTACTATGGACCAAATGAACCTAATAGACACATGCAGAACTTTCCTCCCAACAGCAGCAGAATACACATTCTTTTGAAGCACATACAGAACATTCTCTGGAATAAATTACATGTTAGATCATAAAATAAGCCTTAAACATTTAATAAAATTGAAATCTACCAAGTATCTACTCTGAACACAATGGAATTAAATCAGAAATCAATAGTGGAATGAAAACTAGAAAATTTATGAGTCTGCAAATTAAACAACACACTCTTGAACAACCAATGGGTCAAAGAAGAAATCAAAAAGGAAATTAGAAAATATCTTGAAAAAAATGAAAACAAAAACACAATTTACAAAAGCTTATGGGATTCAGTAAAGGAAGTACTAACGTAGAAGTTTAATAAATGAATTTAGCAAAGTTTCATGATATAAAATAAAAATATAAAAATTAGTTGTGTTTCTATATACTAACAATGTATAGAATGCAAACAATACAAAAAGGAAATTAAGAAAACAACCTCATTTACAACAGCATCAAAATGAAAAAAATACTTAGGATTAAACTTAACCAAGGAGACAAAAGACTTGTACATTTAGAACTACAAAATGCTGCTGAAAGAAATAAAAGAAAATACAAATAAATGGAAAAATATCTCATGTCCATGGATTATAAAAATTAATATTACTAACATATCCATACAATCCAAAGCAATCTACAGATTCAATTCCATCCCCATTGAAATATTAATGGCATTTTTTTGCAGAAATAAAAAACACAATACTAGAATCCAGATGGAACCACAAAGGAACCTGAATAGTCACAACAATCTTGAGAAAAAAAGAATAAATCTGGAGATCTCACACTTTCTCACTTCAAAACATATTACAAAGCTAATCAAAGCAGTGTGCTACTGGCATAGGACACAATAGACAATCCATAAATAATCCCATACATATGCAATCAAATGATTTGATGAGGGTGCTGAGACTCCACAATAGGGAAAGAAACACAATGGTGTTGGAGAAACTGAATATCCACACACAAAAGAATGAAATTGAACCCTTATCTTACACCATACACAAAAATCAACTGAAAATGGAGTGAAGATTTAAATGTAAGACCTGGAAGAAAGCATAAAGAAAGAGTTAACGTTGGTCTTGACAATGATTTATTGAATATGACACCAAAAACACAGGCACCAAAAGCAAAATAGACAAATGGTACTATATCAAACTAAAAAGTCCCAGCAAAGGAAACAATCAAAAAAGTGAAACGGCAACCTGTAAAATGGAAGAAAATATTTGCAAACCATTTATCTGATAAAGGGTCATATTCAAAATATATAAGAAAGTCCAACAATTCAATAGTAAAAAAAAAAAAAATCCTGATTTACAAATGGGCAAAAAACTTGAATAGATATTTCTTTAAAGAAGACATATAAATGACCAACAGGTATAAGAAAAGGTGCTCAACATCACTAATTATCAGGAAAACATATATCAAAACCAGACCACAATGAGACATCAGCTCACATCTGTTAGGATGTCCATTATCAAAAAAAATAAAAACCAGAAAATAACAAATGTTGGCAGGGATATGGAGAAATTGGAACTCTTGTCCACTGTTGGGTAGAAATGTAAAATGAGATAGCCATTATGGAAAACAGTATGGAAGTTCCTTAAAAAATTAAAAATGGAACTTTTATATGATCCAGGCATCCAACTTCTGGGTATTTATCCAAAAGAACTGAAAACAGGATCTCAATGAGGTATATACACTCCCATATTTATTGCAGCATTATTTACATTAGACAAGAGATGGAAACAAGTTAAATGCCCATTGTTGGAGAAACATGTTGAATAAATAACATGTAGTATATACATACAACGAAATATTATTCATCCTTTAAAAAGAAGGCTATTAAAAAAGAATGTTGTCATATCCTACAACATGAATGAAACTTGAGGACATTATGCTAAATAAAATGTCAGTAACAGAAGGCCAAGTACTACATTATTTTACCTATATAAGATATCTAAAGTAGTCAAACTCTTAGAAGCAAAAAGGAGAATGGTAATTGCCAGGGGCCAGGGGAGGGGAAATAAGGAGTTGCTCTTTAATGAGTACACAGTTTCAATCATGTAAGATGAGGAAGTCCTAGAGATCTGCCATACAACAGTGTGTACAGTTAATAATACTGTACTGTATAGTTAAAATTTTGTTAAAAGGGTAGCTTTCATGTTAAGTGTTTCTTATCACAATAAAAAAAATCTAATAATGGATCCTCAAAAATTTTAATCACACCTACCTAACTACTCCATGCTGAGAAAGACTGCCTCTTTTAATTATTTATTGGGACTTGATGGTTTATTTGAAAGCAAATGCAAATATAACCTGACACCTTAATCACCAATTACAACCTGACACCTTAATCACCACTATTTTCTCCCTTGCCACTGCTAAAAGGAAGGTTAATTTTCTATGGATATTCTGACATAGCTATAAAGGGTTTTCTGTGTATTCCTTGAGATTGTATATGATCCATATTGTTAAATGTGTGCAAAAAATCTCAGTTAAGATATAACTAAGACCCTAAAGATAACCTTCATACTTGCAATAAAACAGTCTTATACCTTGAAGTACTAAAATAATTTTTAAATAAAATGCAGTTATCTACACTATAACTTGATATGGTCTGAAAGAGTTGTTTAAAATTCTAGAGAAATCTCTTTTTTAGAAATTACACAAATAAAACTGCAACTAACTTTTGTATTTCTAGTGTAGCCTACCTCCAAATTAAAACTTCCAAATCTTTAATCAATTTTTCACATAAACATAATCCTTAACCACAAATCAGCTTTTTTGTTTTCTTTTAATAATTAATTTCTTAGTATATAATTATCAACTTTAAAAGACTGGGAATTATGTGCTAAATTCCCAATTTAAAATGATGGAGTAAATTTCATACATTTTCTTGTTCTGTTATAAATCTTCTTAAATCTACAAGGAGAATAAGAAATCAGAAATATATATTTAACTTTGGTGCAACAAGAACCTACATAAAACTCTAAACCACAAAACGCTGAGGGGAAAGGGCTGTCAAAAACAATGAGTATCAAGTAGGAGCATAGTGTCTTCTTCTTGTTCCAATTTGTATTTTCTTGATTATTGCATAAACTGCACTTAATTTCATGTATATTTCCCTTTGTAATCATTACTGTATGTGTTTTATTTCTGCCCAATTGCCTACTGGGTTATTCATGATTTCTTACACAAATATTTTATACTTACTAGATAGTAATTCCAATACTATTAATAGATTGGTTTGTCTTCATTCTTCATTTATTTGAAAGATATTTGCCATTATTGATTCAATCTTCATGTATTTGGTGGGTTATTTCTGGACTCATATTTGTGTACTGTTGCATCAATAACAGTACTATTATACAATATTATGAAATATTTGGATTTTAGTAAGGCACACTTAAAAACAATCAATGAATTTGTCTGGTTTTTAGTTATTTTGACTATTATTGTATATTCATTGTTCACATGAATTTTAGAATCAGTTTTCAAGACCTGTGAAGAATCCAGTTCTGATTTTTCTTAGAATTAATTTGTCCTTACAGATCAGCGTGAGGAGTCTTAAATAGTGAGTCATGCTATCTGTAATGATAGGCTGCCTCTCCATTAATTTAGGAATTTTTACAGGTATCAGTAAAGCTTTGCAGGTTTTTTCCATAACATTCTTGCACATTTCTTATTAGGCTTACTCCTTACACTTTAGCATATTTGTTGCTATTGAGAATGCAATGCTTTCCCATTGTATTTCCTAATTTATTATTATCACTATACAAGAAAACTTGATTTGTGTGTGCATTTTGATTTTGTATCTTTCCATCTTGATAAACTCTCTTATTGGACTTCACAGCTGTGGATTAATGATTTTGTTTTTCCCTAGCTGACAATAATAACATATGCAAATAATGATTTTTTTTATTCTTTCCCAATATTTATATTTATTGTCACTGTTCCTTGTGTTATTACATTGGCTAAAATCTCCACCATAATCTTGAATAGTGGCAATTTTATCAAAGATCCTCATTTTATTTTCTACTTTATTGAAATTCATTCAATAAATTAATATTTATTACATTCTTAAAATGTATCAGAATGTATTCTAGGTATAAAGACCCTAGTGATAAAATTGTAGAAAAGACTCATGAAGTCCTTATTTTTGTGGCACTATTTGTAGTAAAGAAGATGAAGTACAAGTAAAAAAACAAATAAATTAGAAATTAACATATCTAACTTCAGATAATATCAATGTTTGTGAAGAAAATGAAACATCCAGGCAATGAAGAAAAATCTAACAGGGATAGTATAATATTAGAAATATAGCCAGTTAAGCTTTCTTTATTAAATAATATTGGAGAAGGATTCTGCCACGTTAAAGTCACATGGCAGAGTTTCAGATAGGCAAGGGTAAGCGTAAATGTCAAGACACTGTGAGGCTGGTACAATTTACAGGGAGGGAGTGATAGTAGGTGTTTAGTGACCATGTTTGTTTCTTCCATAGTTATTAATCTATTTAGGTTCTTTCATTGTGTTAATTTATGCCTTCCTACAAATTTTCCTTTTTGCCTAGGTTTTTGAACGCATTGGTATAAGTCGACATTGTACATTATAATATTCTATATCTGCTCTCTCCTTATATTTATTACTCTTGTGTTCCTAATATTATCTTCTTTCTATCCTCTTTTCTATTTAGCCATACCTGCCATATTTTTTTATAATGTCATAGTGGGTTTTTTACTACCTTCTCACAATTTCAATGATTTTAAAATATTTTACAATTTTTCCAGGATGTTTTATTGAAAGATTTGGTCCACATTACCAATTTTACTACTATTGGAAGTAACAGTCCTACATCATTTTTGAAAGGCTGCAGTCTTCTAATTCTTTCAGTGATTTCTGATGTAATTTGTATAATGTGAGCATATAATATTATACATTAAATCAAGTATTTGGTGATAAATAGGTAAAATTAAAATGTGTATTTATTTTTCTTAAGTTCACATGCATTCTCATTCATTCAAAAACAATTATTTATGAAAAACCTGACTGCTATATTTTTAAGAACTATACCTTTGGGAACATTCAAAGATAAAGATTCTATGGCCCCTGCCTCAAGCTGTTTAGAAATGGGAGACCTAATGTTAAGGAGACATAATGTAGATCATGTGCACAACTAGGATTTTAATGGAATTGCAGGGAACTCAGATGGAAGGAAAACCTTTTGAATCTTATTTCTCCCAAAAAGGACTTTATGTCTGCACAATAGCTTTATTTTTTCAGTCCTTCTCCTTTATTGATATTGCATTAGAATTCTCAATTATATTCTTCATTTTGATCTTCATAAGGTTTAATGCTCCCTGATGAAGAACAAGAGATAACTTTCCGTGAACTGTTAAGTGAAATAGATACTTCAATATCTTCAAGTCATCATATCTCAATCTGTATCAAAGTTAAAGAAGTGACAACGAAAATGACAAGATATAGGACCATACAAACAATAACAGATTCCTCTTAAATCTCACTTGCAAATAATTGGGACAGTTAAATGAAAAAATGTGAAATTTGGGAAAGAATGTAGCCTGTATTGTAACATTGGAATAAATTTTAGTGAAATCAATTTCTTCAAGCTAGACTTAGACCATGGTGCTCTATAATCATAATGCATAGCATATAACACGAGATTTATAAAATTCTTATCTTTTATTTGTATTTTACTTAAGACCCAAGAAGTCCTACAGGGGATGCTTAGTTCTGGGTAACAACACATACAAACTAATAACCATAATATAATGTGATCACTTAAAAATCTATATGTTTTCCAAATACTAAATGAGATTGAGAAAAAGCTCTTTCTAGAAGAATTGGATGACACTTTCAGAGAGGAAATAGCATTTCAGTTGGTTCTTAAAGCATGAGTTCATCTTAAGCAGGAAGAAACTGGAAGGAAGAGCATGCTAGACAGTAGAAACAGTATGAATAAAAGCATGGAGGTCTAATTCAGCATGTTGACTTAAATGTTGAGAAAATTAAACATTGGGAGAAGGGGATAATAAGGTAAATTTAATTCATATCGTTAAGGTTCATGAGCATCATGCTATAAAGGTTGAATCTTTTACTCAGTAAAAGGAGTTCCACCATGCTCTAGGAAGACATTTTGTGAATCAACTAACATAAATAATGAAATACTGGAGGTGGTTACTTAGGGGTTTTTGGAATTTTCCAGGAAATATAGGTGAGGATAAAGAAGAGAAAAAGAATTAGTAAATGTTTTCAAGTTGGAATTGATGATACTTCTTCAAATATAGAAGCTATTATTTGTTTATAAATAATTTTAAGTACCTAAGTTAACGTGTTGGACTTCAAGGTATTCCAAAAACATGAAGGTATATTCTACCAAGCATGAAGAGATTACCATTGAATATATAAAAACTAAAACTAAAGATATTAACATTAGCCTTTGAGGTCACCAACCAAGATAATGTAGTACAGTCATGTGTCACTTAACAACAGGAGTACATTCTGAGAAATGGGTCACTAGGCAATTTCTTCACTGTGGGAACACCATAGAGTATACTTACACAATGGTACACTCTATACGTAAGTACACTCTATGATGTACATACCTGGTGTGTATATCACACTAACCTAGGTGTGTAGGTTTTACCACTGGTACAGCCTACTGGTATAGCCTATTGCTTCTAGGGTACAAATCTATACAGCATGTTATTGTAATGAATACTGTAGGTAGTTATAACACAATGTATCTAAAGTATTTGTGTACCTAAATACATCTAAACATAGAAAAGTTACTGTAAAAATATGATGTATCAGGTACTTACTATGGAGATTGCAGGACTACAGGTAGCTCTGGGTGTGTCAGTGAGTGAGTGGTAAGTGAATGTGAAGCCCTAGGACATTATCGTACAATGCTATAGAACTTATAAACACTGTACACTTAGGCTACACTAAATTTATTAAAATTTTTTTTCTTTCTTCAATAATAAATTAACCTTAGCTTACAGTAACTTATTTGCTTTATAAAATTTATTTAACTTTTTCACTCTTTTGTAATAACACAGCTTAAAACACAAGTACATTGTACAGCTGTACAAAAATATTTTTTCTTTATATCCTTATTCTACAAGATTTTTTTCTATTTTAAAAAATTTTTAACTTGTTTATGTTCTTTAACTTTTTAAACTTTTTTCTTAAAAACTAAGACACAAATACACACATTAGCCCAGACTTACACAGGATCAGAATCATCAATATTACTGTCTTCCACCACCACATCTTACCACTGAAAAGTCATCCCTTGTGGACCTGTCATCACCTATGATAACAATGCCTTCTTCTGTAATACCTCCCGGAGGACCTGCCTGAGGCTCTTTTACATTTAACTTTTTTATAAGTACAAAGAGTACACTCTAAAATAAAGATTAAAAAGTATAGTATCATAAATACACAAAACAGTAGCATAGTCATTTAGTATCATTATCAAGTACCATATAGTGTATATAACTGTATGACTTGTGGCAACACAGTAGGTTTGTTTACACCCAGCGTCACTGCAAACACATAAGTAAGGTGTTATGCTATGGCATTACAATGGCTAAGACATCACTAGATGATAGGAATTTTTAGTTCCATTATAATCTTATGAGACCACTGTCATAATATGCAGACCACCATTGACTGAAACGTCATTATGCAGCACATGACTGCATGTTAAAATTTAGTCTGAGCTCCATAAATGCCAAGACAGAAAGTAAAACCTTAAGTATATAAATTTCTAATGATCCGTTTTTAAAATAAGGATAGAATGTAAAGTACCTATAGGACGTCTTCTTCGATTTGAATTGAGGACTGATTTCAGATTAGCTATATCACTTTTACCTGGGGAGCACTTTAAAATGCATATTCTGGAGGTCCATTTCCTGAGCTGCTGCTACCAGGGAATCTGCACTCTTAGTCTGTGCGGTAACAATGAGGAATAGTGTTTGCTTGATTTTTAACTATGAGGGATTAATATCAAATCTGTCTCTTGCAAAGACAATTCTGATATCCAATCTATAATTCCCCGCCCCTTAGTTTAAGCACACATGAACAGGCATTTGCATCTTTGTCAACTATTTTTGAAGGATCATCAATCTGAGACAAAAAATTTTTGAAGCAAAGAGTGGAAGTAAATATAAAATCTAATAAATCATCTATCTTAGAGAAATATCAACTGCTATTTTTCCTAAATGAATGTTTTACCCCATTCTTAAGATTTTTCCGAGACGACTAAATTACAGAATAAATTATAAACTATTTCATTATTTAATGAGCCTCAAGAGGAGGCACCATTTAAAAATATTTAGGTTAACCAAACACATAAAAACAATGAGAATATGTATTTGGTAATAGGAAGCTGAAGATGCTGTCTAATATCCAGGGGCATCTCGGTCTCAGATGTCTAAAAAGCTCAGAGGTTTTTTTTTTTTTTTTTTTTTTTTTTTGAGACAGAGTCTTGCTCTGTTGCCCGGGCTAGAGTGAGTGCCGTGGCATCTGCCTAGCTCACAGCAACCTCAAACTCCTGGGCTTAAGCG
>CM052440.1:131594658-131638810 GCA_028533085.1 Varecia variegata
AAAGGCTATCATAGGATTATAGAAAGTAGCTCTAACTCTTGTTAACTTTGAGGGGATCCATCTTCCTCTGGCAACATATCAAAGGGAATGGACTTTTTGTTTCCTAATTAGCCATCTGGGGAATTTCTAGACTACAGGCCAATCCCCTCTACTTACCAATCGGGAGAAGACATAACTAGAGGGAGGTAGTACAGGGAAAGACTAACAGGCAATGAGTGGGCCAGGCCACTCTCCCTTGAAATCCTTGTTCCCATAGGTTCTCATGAGCCTGAGAATTGGCCCTGGAAGGCAGATCATATTCAGAAGAATGTGTCATGATTATTCTAATTGCTAGAAGTCAGCCAGAAAATTTGGCTAAACCTTCCAAAGAACTGTGGAGACATAAGGAACTGTTCTTTGACCCTTGTTAATGGGGCAAGAGGAAGCCACCACCTGCCACCAGGGATCCCATAGACAACGAGGCAAACAAGGAGAAGCCAAAAACTTCTCCAGGGAAGTAAAAGGATATCAGCCTTTTCTCTCTCTTGCTTTTCCTCCCCGTGCTAGAGGAGCCATTGGGAAGGAAGGTACGGGGGAATGTACACAAAGCAGACCACAAAGTGATCCTCACCTGCCCCTGCAAGTCATCCTCTCATACTAGGCGGATGAAAGAATTTTGCATCAGGATTGAGTCTGAAAGAAATAGGACTGTTTGAAAAACTAAAAGTACCTCAAGTATCAGAAGCTTGCCCAAGTCATTAAAGGAAGTGACACCCCTAGAGCAAGGATGGTTTGGTAGAGGAAAATTGAGAGCATGATTGGGGAAAAAAATAAAGCCATTCCATATTTATATCCCAATGAGTTGAGACTTCTCAATAAACTAGTTAAATATATGCCACTCTCCAACAAAACATTATGAATGAAATGTTTAAAATACAACTTGTGTATAAAAGTTGGAAATGGAAGAAGGGTTTTTGGAGAAATCCCTAAGTAGATACATAAAGACAGATTGGGTAGCACCTCAAATACCAGGAAGGAGAAGGTACTTCTTGAAGACAATGAGTGCCAAAGTTTTTGATCAGGAAAGAGACAAGACTGGGCTCCTTAGAAAGATAAAAATTTGGATTATCATGGAGTTTAAATTAGAGTAGAAGGAATATGGGAAGCATCACGATCAATTATGTCATAGTTACGACAAGCAAGAAGGGATGAGTAATTGTAAAAATTAATGAAAAGGAGAAGACAGATTTGAGAAATATTTAAGAAACATTTCTGATAGGAAATTTCCAAGACATGATGATTGATTGATTGTGGGTAGTACTGTCATGAGAGACGAGAGGAGATAAAAAGAATTTTCTGGCCTCAGGTTAAATGGGGGTGGTAGAATGATAAATGCCTGAAGCAACAGTGAAGAGCAGTGACAGGGCTGCATGGGTGCTCGTAAAGTTTGAGCTGCTTGTGAAATGTTTAAGAGCCTTTGTCCATAAACCAAGCATTGTAACTAAAGATCTGAAACTAAAGAGAGATGTCAGCAATAGAGGCAAAAACTCTATAGTTAACCGCATACAGTGAGAGTTGAAGTCATGCCATGGATGAGCTGTTCCCAGAGGAAACTGCAAAAGAGCAGTCCCAACAGGGAAAGCAGTGCCACTGAGACCAAAGGAGTGGAGAACATAAATAGAGTGGTCAATAGTCCCAAAGGGTGCAAAGACACAGGACAAAGGTTAGGAGGAAAGCCATTAGGTTTGGTAAATAGGAAGTTACTTGTGGTCTAGTGAAATAGTTTCAAAGATACAACAACAATGAAAAGATAATGGAAAAAGATTAGGAAGTGATTGGGACAGGAAGTGGAGGTAGTAGTGATAGAATAATTCAAAAAGCTGTAAAACAGTCCTGAGCTAGATTTAAGGAAGAACTTATGAAGCTTCTTAGGAAATTGATCAGGGCTTGAATAGAAGCTATGAGTTTAAGAATAAAGATTGTCTACAATCCAACCTAACTAGATATAATCTTGATTAGGAGACAAACTGCACAACCTTTTGCTACCCTTTCTAAAGCAGTGATAATTTCATCACATAGTCAGGCAAACTTTATCATTACAAACATGCTACAAAAAAAAAGAAGAATGTCAGATTGTATTATTATCTGCAATTATCAGAAATCCTGAAAACAATTTAAATATATTGTAGAGTCACTAAACAGATGAAAAAAGTGCTTTATAGTAAGTGTATTTCAATAAATTAAATAATTTCTCTTTTATTCTCTGCAGATAATTATTACACCCTTACCATATGTCATGCTTTGTAACCAAAGTAAAAAAACATGATGTCAAAATTTAAATAAATCAGAACTATTTTTCCCTTTTGTTAAAACAATTTGAGAGAAAGAAGTGAATCACAAATTGCTTAACCCTTTGCATTTTGCTTGATTTTAAAATATGCCAGCTTGAATACTCACTTCAAAGGATTATAAATTTTAACTTGAATTTCTAAAAGGATATATTTTGACCAATATTTGTTTTAAAATATTAGATATTTTAATAGGTTTATATTCTTTATAATTTCTGTATGCAAGCATACTTTTCAGAAGAGTAATGTGGATATAAACAGAAACCTAAGTTATATATTTTATTTTAATTTAGTTTTTCACTTCCGGAAAGCTAAAAGAATAACAGAGATGGTTTTATCTAGTTAGGATATACCTGCATTTGTATTAACCACGACCATCCTTCTCAAACAATCCCAAGGCAGAAGAGAAATGGGAAGGATCGGTTTAAGAAAGAAACTCTATCACAAATTTGAACCCATTTAAAAAGTCTTTTCCTTCTTATATCATTTAGTGTTATAATTTCACAGGCACCCATCTTAATATTTCTTTGGAAAGAGATTTTATAAGGTAGAATCGCTCAAAGTGGGAAAAAAAATTAGAGCAAAGCCCAGTTCACCAGTACATGTGATTCTTAAAGCTAGAAGATAACAGTGCACAAAAATGGGTAATTGCCATCTGTCTCATAAAAACACAGAAGCCTACGCAATGCCAACCAATATGTTCTGTCAAAAAAGTGACTTAAAATATGTTCTGCCAACACTAAAATGGCAATAAGCAATTTGAAGGAAAACGTATACTTGACCAAATTGTCCCCCACAGCTTATAAACACCTCTGTCTCTGCCCTTGGAGTTTATCAGGGCTCTGGGAGACATTTATTGACTTTTACTTGATCTCCTATTGCCAAAACACACCAAGGTTAACACAGTTACTCAACACCTTTGATGCAGCCAGCAAAGTGTTTGACTGAAAAATGTGTGCAATTTAACAAAGCAAGCAGCAACTGCCTATAGGAAGTTCTGCAACCACAATCATTTCAAAATGTCACAGTTAACCCAGTGCCATGACAGCTCTGCTCTGTGAGCACACCTCAAGACTGTCTGTTAAGAAGAGGCAGGTCAGCTTTCAAGTAGAGATTTACTTTTACTCCTGAGTTAACCCTGGAGTTTGGATCAAATATTTTGTTTTGGAATAAAACGTGGAAAGTCTTGGAATAAAACGTGTTAGAATGAATACCTAAATAATTTGGAAAATTTTCTAATGTTTTAGAATAATTTATATACCATTCTCTGTCTGACCTAAAAGGAATATATGTTAGCCCAATTCAGAACATGAATCAGAATATACACTAGAAGACCTGCTAACAGGGATCATTTACTTAACAACAGTGGGTCTCTGCCAATCTTCAGCAAGCAACTCGGTAATTACAACATAAAGACACCACTTTTCCCATAGCTAACTGAGAAATCACAAAAAAGTATTGTAAATTAATAACTTTAGAGAGAGCATAGTTCAGAAAACAAAGGCAACAAAAAGAAACTCAAAAGCTAAGAATTTGAAAACTTTGTTGCCATTGACTTAATAAATGAACTTGGGTAAACAAACCTAAATTGCACTTCCAGGCAACACCCATGACTGAAGATGATGTTGTGGTGCAGTATTTTCACAACACTGTGAAATGTGCTATTTTTGTTGCTATAGGCAAACCATTAATGAACAATTCAGCTTGCCAGTAATTAAAGTTGATTTAAATACTAAATGACCCTATGCCAACCAACAAGAGGTAGTTTTCCTTTATCCACGCTTCTTTGTTCCTGTTCCACATTATAAGCAGGATTACTTGCTCCTCGAATCACTTTCATTTGATTTGATTGGCTGCATTTTGCTGAAGAAATTTTAGGGTATTTTTCACATTATAAATTCTTTGGGATAATGCAAGAAAACGGGTAAAATTGATATGCATTATAATCGCTTCTTTTTTTTTCTCACTCCCCATTAAAGCTTGAGTTTGTAAAGAAGGCCAATTTCTAAAATAAATATTATCTTTGTATAATGCATAACCTAATCCACTACATACTAATTCCAACAAATATTGATAGAGATCCTTTACCAGTTTTAGATGAAAGATGCTTCTGCTAAGCCATTTTCTCTATTTGCTGATGCACTAAATGTAAAAAACACTTAAGTTCATTCCTAATGGAATATTTGAAAACTCTTAGGTCATACACTGTCATACCTCCTTGATAAATTGGGTCAGGTTTAAATCAAGCAAAAAAAAATATTGTTATAATATCAAAAGGTAGCTGGCATAAGTAAAGTATTAATTAGCAGACTCATGTAAACAAAGTGCGTGCAAATTTAAATATTTATTTTTAGACCTTAGTGTAATGCACTGGTCACAAATGTTAAGAAAGACCTTATTTTGATTGACTTTTAACTGACTTCCTATTAGTCAATCACACAGTATGAAACCAAAACCTCTAAAACCATGGTATTTTTTATGCCTTCTTTGTCAAAATGCCAGGATTTAATCCTTTTATATTTACAGACAGTTGATTTCCTCCACAATTTCTTTTGGAATACTAAAAGGAATACCATAAAAATAAAAATAAATAAAATATAAAAGGAGTATGGTTTCAAATTGAACCAAAATACTTTGGGATATATAATATACTAGAACAAATTTTTATTTTAAAAAGTCCCTTCTCAGTTACCTTTTTAAAAAAACAAGCAACACTCTTCCTACACAAAAATACATTCTGAACTCATGTCTATGAACTGTTTAATTTTTCCATGTGTTATTTCTACGTAAGTGAATTCCAGGTTAGGATTGTAGAATAGAGTAGGATCAAGAGGTTCACACCCCCATTGCCTAAAAAGAGGGACATATAAAATACAAATGAATACATAATAAAAATAATCTCATCAGAATTATTCTGTAGTAAACGAATAGGCTCTTTTCATAAGCATGAGGAAAAACAAAAGCCAAAACAGAACAGCCAGATAGGAAGCTGGCTTACAGCAGGTTACATGGCATGGTTTTAAACTCTCTTTTCCCAGAGCTACTGACAAGGAAAGAAGGCATATCTCAGTAATGGTCTATGAATTTGTGCTAATAGCTTTCAATTTGAGAATAAGCAGACTAAGGCAATGATTAAGCAGCCCTGGGAAAGCTAGAGAAAATTCTCAAAAGTAAAAGCACCTAAATATCAAGGCAAGACCACCCCCTGAACACAAGTCAGTAGGAAAGGGCACCAAGAATTATCATCCTCCAGGGTGCTATAGTAAAATGGAGAAGTCGTCAAAGCCATAGTAGTAGAATATCTCCCTAGTACAGGACATTTAATGGGATCTCAGAAGAGAACAGAATACGTCTCCTATCTAGATCTTTCTCAGCTTCAGCTAAACTATTCCTTCCCCTGCCTTCATAGTCTGAGGTTTTAGAAGAATATGTTGAAAGCATTCAATTTGAGAGAAAAAAATTATTTCAAGTAAAATGGAAATGTGTATTAGTTAATTTTTGTAGCAGTAACACTGAATAATAACCCCATGATCTGAGAGATTACAAAAGACATTTATTTTTGTCACTCATGGGTCTGTGAAAAGGCTATGATTCACCCAGGCTCAGCTAGGATAGTCTTGGATTAATTCAAGGATGGGGATCGGGTTTAGTTCTGTTCCATATATACCCTTATTCTAGGACCAGGAGCTATGGAGAGCATGCTCCTCTCATGGCAGAAAGTTGAAATCCAAGAGGACAAGCCATCATGCAAGCTTACGACATTCGTTCATGACATCTTTGCTCACATTCCATTGGCCGTGGAAAGTGAAGTCCAAAATCAATGTCACATAGTAAAATCCAAATTTAATAAGTCAGGAAATTATACTCCTCTCAGAGAGTCAAAAGAGAGTGAACATTTGCTGAAATGTCAAAAGGATATTGGGTATGGAAGAGAATTAGCTGATGCTGTATCAAAACAACAAGATCTGAATGGAGCTACTTAAATTCCTCATGAGCAAGATGAAAAAAAATTGGCATAAAAACTGTAAAAATATACTATAGGAAAAATTATTTCAGTAGAACACATAGCCCAAAAAGCACTAGCTAACTTCCTGCCAATATTTTCTGCTATAAAAGACCTTAATACATTCAATAAAGTTGTTAAAAGTGAAAGAAAATATAGCTCAAAGATGAGATAATATAACAATGAAATACAAAGCAAGGGGATGTGAAAGCTAAGAATGTAAGTTGAAAAGTAAAACATACAATTTCTGAGATAATAAACAAACTAAATAGCAAGATTCAGCAAAGATATGGCTAAAATAAATAAAATTAATGTTGTATAAAAGCCTTGAGTTTATCAAAACGAACCTAGAAAGGCAAAAAGATTAAAACAACTAGAGCTAAGATGATGGATAGGAGGGATGGATAAGAAACAGATGATATAAAGATAATTTATCTTCCTTAAGCAGAGATCCCAAACAAACAAATAAACAGAAAGAATAGAAAAGCATTAATAGGTATAATACAGGAAAGTAACACTAAAGTACAGAAAGAATTGGCTCTGCAGATTGAAAGAAACATGTTTTATTTGGAAAATATGATTTAGAATGACTGAGATAGAAGCAAATCATAGTTAAATTATAGAAATTCAAGAACAAAGAAAAAATTCTTCCACCATTCAATTTTGTTTTTTTAAACAGTCGTCTACAAGAAGGGGAAAAACGAGGTCAGCCTAACACTTCCTCAGTAATATTCAATGCCAGTAAAAATCGAAGCACTATTTATGAAGTTAAAAGGGAAAGAAAGTATTATCAAAGAAAAGTATATTGTTAAATAAAATTTATGGGAGGCCACTGTTTGAACTGAGCTCCCACACTACACCCCAGACCAGACCACAGAATGGAATGACTCATGCTAGGTGCCATGCAATCAAATTGAACTTAAAAACAGGTCAGTTTTTGAGAAAACAGGAGATTCACAGCCACCAATCCACAGGACCCAGTCAACCTGAGCCAGCACGACAAGGATGCCCCCTCTGCTTTAACCCTGCAAGGAGAGAAACCGGTAGTAGTTACTTGATGTTAAGCAATGGTATTTTGCACTGTGTTGTTTCTTTGTTCCTGCTCAAGTTACCTTACAAAACCAACTGTTCTGCTATGCCTGGCAGAGTGTCTTTCTGTTTTGTAGACGGGATGCTGCCTGATTCATGAACAACTAATAAAAGTAAACTCTATCTTTAAACTCAATTTGTTGAAATTTTGTTCTTTGACAATATGTATTTGTCATTTAATTATAAAACTGGGGGCATTTATTCTCTGTGATGACAAACTTAGAGACTGTAACACTGGTGAGCCCTCCTTGGTCAAGACATTAACAGTACCCAACAATGACATGCAGGTGACCAAAAGTTGACTCAAATAAAGAGGTCAGGAATGGAGAAGCCATGAGAAAGGGAAGGGCAGTAAGCAGTGAATCCATTTACACATAGAACTAAGACCAAAAAACCAGGGGAATTAAGGTGCAGAAAAGAACATAAATATTATGAATCTTTTCAAAATAAAAGATACAGGGAGACAAGAAAAAAGCGAACAATGTTAATTGCCTCCAAATTATAGTTTTACTCTCTAAAATTGGAATGTTTGATTAGAATATAATATAATAACTCTAAACTCTTAACTACTTTCATAATTTTTCCAAGTTTAGGAGTAATTTTTAATAAGTAGTAGTCTTTGTGGTGAATTTCTCATTTGAAATTTAACATTCTTTCAACTTCTTCAATTTTTATAATCTTTAAAGAAAACAAAAGATTTAATATTGTCAAAGAAGTATTATCAATTTTAATAGCATATTACAAAATTATTTTCCTGTACACACAACTCCCTTGTTCTGTAATTATCTCTAAACTCTATTTCTATATCACCTCTGTCCTCAGATTGGCTTCACTCACAGTCACAAGATGGCAACAAGCAGCAACCAGGGCTTAATAGGACCTCTGGGTATGACTGTGCATACTACACACTGCACAACTATTGGGGGCACCATTCACAATGTAGCTGATTTATGCAGGTTACATGATGGTGGCCTGCATAAATGACTACGTATTTCTTCACTCACATTCAAAGATAGGGAAATTATATGTGCTTCTCATACCTAAAGAACACAAGTGCTGAAGTTCATATTAACTAGCCCATCTTTGAGTGAAGCCTTTTATCCAAGAGAACACCCTGTATTCTTTGGCTTAATACTGTGTCACATGCCCATCACTGAACTAACTGCCGTGTCAAGAGGCATGTGATTACCAAACAGACTTGAGTTAATTTTGCCCCAAATTGCATAACTGCTACACACTGGGGATAGACAGTAGGCTACACAATGGAAAAGGAATAAAATAAATTGTTTGGAAGACAATCAGAATTCCATTGTAGAAGACTTTCCAGGCAGGTTTAACATCTAGTAAATGAAATATGTTCTTTTCTGAGTTGAAGTTATATTTTGTAACCCAAATATCTGCAAATCACATGTACTAGCTCTTCAGCAGAATGTATTTTCTGAGATTTATAGGTGCCGATTAGAAACAAATAAATGTTCATAAGTAACCTAAGAATCATCTAACGTAATAACCCATCACTCATGACATCATGAACACAGTAGCTCTAAAAGCCTTGACTCATTGTAAATGATTCCCCAAGAGGACTGACGTTTTTAAAGCTGAGTTTTAAAGTATAGTTCAGACATATGATCTTACCTACAATGCAACTGTTTTTATGAACAGGAGATAATTTCTAACTCAAATATAGGAATGGCAAACCCCATGAATAAAGTCTGGCTGAAAAATTATAGCCAGTTTATATGCAGGTCAGCTATGAAACGAATAGAAACAAACACACTAGATCTAAAAATAAGAGTGATCAGCATGACAGCTTTTCAAGAAGTAGCACACATACTCTCAGCAGGATGCAAGGCAAGGCTTCTAAATGGCTGGGTACACCATTCATTCCCTTTGGAAATACGAGGTTTTCAGAGTTGGAAAAAGACCCACTGATGACTTTATTGTTCTTCCACTAGAAATGAAGTGATTGAAACTATACCATGTGTCTTCTCAAGTCTTTGAAGAAGAAAGTGGATAGAATGGATACAAAAAAATCTCAAATTATTATAAGACCTACAACTCTTCAGTCTAAAATAGGATGATAATGTTGAAGAAAGCAATGAACAATTTAAAACTAAATAAAAAAGTATTGTTATTTGTTAAGAATTTGTTATATGTTAAGAATGACATTTAAAATGTTTTGTCAAAAGCTGTACTAGGAGTTGGTAAATGACTCATCTTACAAGAACAGAAATTCTTTACCTGGCTAAACTTAAAAACAGACATAGCCCCCAAATTAGGGATTATGGAAAAAAATATTTGTATTATGAGTGATAAACTGAACATACTTCAAGACAGATGGTCAGCATTTCTGAGAACTGATGCTCTCCTCTTGTAATACTGAGTGACATCATCATTTATAGCAGAGTTACTGTCACCTACTAAGGCTCATCAACTCCCAAAAAGGAAAATTCAATAGGCATCCATCCCCATTGTAGGTTTTGCCTTGTTCCTGGATGGATACCATTCAGTGAGATTATTTCTTTCTGTTTTGAAATTTAGGGAAATGATTAAGCCTTGTTTGGCATAATGGTCTATATTTACCTAATTTCTAAGCCTCCATTTGTTTTCTTTTTATCTTTTTCAAGAAAAGAGAAATGTCAAAAATGATTTAAAGGAAGAATTAAATTACCTTTTTTATGGTTCTGATTGTTGACCTAGATTTATAAGCTTTCAGAGCATCTTCTTCTAGATGTTAAAAGGGGTCATAGAAAAACAGCTTTCAATTCAAACAGATTGAAAGCTAAGGAGCCACTTAAAAGTTGGTTAACACTTATAATACATTTTTCCATAGAAATGTTATAATAAGAGTGTGATTTGATATGCACTATAAAGGCAAGGGATGGCAACTTTTACATAAGAGGGTTTTTTTTTTTTGAAGTACTTTTACTTTTTAAAAAATATTTTCTTTTTAATTATTATGGGTACATAATAATTGTATATATTTATAGGGTACATGTGATGTTTTGATATAGGCATACAATGTATATTAATTAAATCAGGGTAATTGGGGTAGCCATTACTTCATTTGAATTTTGCTATAAAAACTACCTTGTTTTTACTCCACCATAAATTTCTACTACTTGAAAACCTTGTACCTAAAACAGTGTCTGGCAGATAATAGGTGGGTGCTCAATAAATATTTGCTAAATAAATGTTTACTACCAAAAGAGGACCAAGTCAGTTACATTGAACTACAGCTCCAATTACCTTGCTTTGCCTTTTATTTAGATTGCTTAACAAGTAAGTAGTCAATTGACTAATTGAACATATACAATGGACCATACTATGATACTCATTCCTGAAAATGAATTGCAATCTAATGAGAGAAGAGACAAAAATAATGCTGCCTGGCACTTAGTAGGAAATAAAATAATTAAAAAGAAATAGAGGAAAATATATTGCTGAATAGACTGAGCATGACTTAGAGTTTTCTAAGTTCAAAATTGTTCATACTCATTTTTAGATGTAAGTAAATAGATTTAATGTCCTCTTTATCAGCATTGATATCAATACTACAAAACTGTTTTTTTCTTTAACCAAGAACTAAAGGAACTTCAAAATGTCTAGTATTTCTGTAGTTGTGGTGAATAGAGAAGATGCATTATGTTGTTTACGAATATAGTTTGTCTTTAACAGGAAAGCGATTTTAAAATTCAAAGTCAAGGGACTAGTATCCCTCCTGCCTTTAATGCCATAACTCAAACGTGCTTATGCTCAAGCCTTACCAACTGCAGTCATAACGGTTTGCATCAGAGTCCTAGCAGGACACAGACAGTACACTCAAAAGAATCTATTAACAAAGACATGGTCAACATTAAAGAAAACTCACAGGAATAGTTAAAAATCCTGCACAAGCAACAGCTACTATCTCTGGGCTTAAAGGGATATAGGGATGGAGCAGTTTTAATACCAGAGGCCAGTGAGGCTTGTAGCTATAGGAGAGAGCCTCTTGAAAGGAGCTTTGGCTTTACCAGGAGAAACAAGAGGGGACTAAACACCTTGAAATTTCTTTTCCCCAGCCCTGTGATCATACCTTTGGTATTGCAGTTTATAAAGGTCAGACTCCCAGGACACAAAGCAAGAGGAAAGTGGATAAAGAGAAAACTAAGGCACAAATGAAGAATATCCAGGACTTGCCTGGCAGAGAGGAGGAAGGAGCTGGGACTAGACAGAGCAGGGCTAAAGAAGCTCCCTAGGCTTTGGGTTTGGTAGCCAACTCAACATCCAGGCAGCGAGTGTGAGGTATCGTGTCTAAAGACGTCCAACAGACCTGAGTTTCCTATGGGCTGCTTGAGAGATTTAATCAAGCAAATGTAGCAAAGCAGAAGGCGTCCATGTAGCAAATGGAACCTGAGACTAGTAGTTTCATTTAGTTACAGTGATGAAAGCAACTGGATTAAACACTATTGCATCATAATAATTTTTAATCAAAAATTTTATGGAGCATATTGTAGATTCATATGCAGTTGTAAGGAATAATAGAGACCCACATATATTTTACCCAGTTCCCACCAATAGTAATATTTGCAAACCTGTAGGATAATATCATAACTCAGTTGTTGACTTTGATACAAGCAATATCAGATTTCCCATTTTGCTTATACTCATTTGTGTGCATGTGTGTTTGTGTGCACATGTTTAGTTCTATACAATTTTATCACATGTGTGAGTTTGTGTATCCACCACAACAGTCAAGATATTGAACAGTTCCATAATTACAAGAACCAAACTTTTTGCCCTTTTATCATTATGCCTACCTCCTTCTCTTTACTCCACCCCACCCCTGGTCCCTAATCCTGGAAACTACTAATTTCTCCTTTATTTAGAAAATTGTGCCATTTTATGATGTTAGAGAAATTGACTCATACAGCATGTGACCTTTTAGGATTGGCTTTTTTCACTAAGAATAATCCTCTCACGATTCATCCAAGTGTTCATGTGTATCCATATACCAACAATTCATGCCTTCTTTTTTTCTTTTTCTTTTTTTTTTCTTTTGCTGAGTATCATAGGTATGTACCATAGTTTGTTTAACTATCTACTGCTGAAAAACATGTGAACTGATTCCAGTGTTGGCTATTACAAATTAAGCTGCTAAACACATTCATGTACAGGTTTTGTACAAATATGTTTTAATTTCTCTGGGATAAATAGTCAGGAATAAAATTGATAGATTATGTGGTAACTACATGTTTGGTTATGCCCTTGTCCATTTTCTAATTTGATTATTTGGGTTTTACTGTTCAGTTTTGAGGGTTTTTCAAATATATTCCAATGTGTTCTCCCTGGTTACTGCAGGTTCATGCTAGCCACAGCATGCACCTCCACTGGGGTATAAGCTTTCTTATCCCATATAATGTCTTTGTCCACAGCTGGGTTATGCTGTAACTCAATCTTAGTTATAGGTTTAGTAGCCAAGGGAAGAATTGAAAGAAGATCCATAGGGGAGTACATACTGACTTGAGTTTAAAGAAATTTGGCTATTTAGGCCAGGCATGGTGGCTCATGCCTGTAATCCTAGCACTCTGGGAGGCCAAGGGGGGAGGATCATTTGAGGTCTGGAGTTCAAGACCAGCCTGAGCAAGACCGAGACCCCATTTCTACTAAAATTAGAAAAAATTAACTAGGCAACTAAAAATAGAAACAAAAAATTAGCTGGGTATGGTGGCTCGCACCTGTAGTCCCAGCTACTCAGGAGGCTGAGGCAGGAAGATCCCTTGAGCCCAGGAGTCTGAGGTTGCCGTGAGCTAGGCTGATGCTATGGTACTCTAGCCCGGGCAACAGAGCGAGACTCTATCTCAAAAAAAAAAAAAAAAAAAAAAAAGAAATTTGGCAATTCCAAAAAAAAAAACAAGATTTTTAGGAGCATCATTTCAGATTTCCCCATCTCACCGTCAAAGTCTTATTCTTTCCCAAAGAGGGCCTGACCTTGCTTACTTTGGCATTTTACCTTCTTTAGAGATAAGATACTCTATCAATCAAGTACTGGTCCTAATCTCCATCTTTCTCTGCCCTCACAATGCAGGAAATAAGGTCTGTTTATATGCTACCTAGGAAAGTCTCTGACTTTCACGCTTGGCTTTCAATTGCCAGTTAATCACTCGTAACCTGTCATTATCATTTTTTAGAGTTTTGTATTGCTTAGCAATAACCATTCAATCTCATTGTTCTTATGGATACTCTATTTCTCATGCTTTTCAAAAGCTTGATACATTGCACCAGCTAGTGCTTTTTCTCTCATAGGTGTATGAGTCCAAATTCGTCACTTTTGAAAATTTTTACAACTGGGCTACCACTTGTGCCAGGCACTATCTGTATTCTACCTACCACCAGGATAGAAATGTCCTTGCCAGCTGAGTGGTGAGTAATCTAGTTGGCAGACCCTGTCTTACCTCCTGTTTTCTGAACCACTCCTGGTATCAATAGCTGCAGTTTGTTTTCTCCAGGAAGCAGACTCTGAGACAGTTTATTGTTAAGGTTATTCATCATGAAGTGCCCTTGGGATCAACACCTATGAAAGAAGAGGGCAGTAGACAGGACTGGGCATTGGGAGAAGTTGAGCTATGAGGCAGGCCAGTAGATTTATCCAGCCTCTCAGAGAGACATGGATTGAAACAATTCAACAAAATTGTTCTGTAATTCAGCAAAATGTCTGGGCCCTTGTATTTCCACCTCAGTCAGTCTTTGGATGTGGGCAATCCCTGGAAAGACAGGAACTTGGGCAAGGGTCCTCTCTATAGCCAAAGAAACCCCGTGTGGGTAATCAGTGAAGTCTGTTGACAGACAGCACTCCCAGAGGTAGGGCAAGCAAGAGTCCTTATTTGAAGGGAGATTATAGGATGGTGCATCTCCATATCTTACACAAATGGGTAGGTCTAAATGTAGGAGAGTAATCTCCACCCACCATGAGCCGTGGGCAAGGGTGGAGTTATATGATACCACTACAACACCATGAAGAATTGAAACAATCAATTTAATTTACTACACCTGTGTTGGTAATGACTACTCTCCGTTATTCCTACCTTGAATAAAGGAAAATCTCATTTTCAGTGTCAATGAAAAAGCACTGCCGGAAAAAAAAGAAAGAAAGGAAATACCATCTTTTGACTCTATGGAGTGTATGACTAAAAATTATTTATCGAGGGATCTGGAAAATAACTAGAAAACTAAGGGAATCAGACCTTCCACTTTCAAGGAATCATGCTCTTTCTCTTAGCCTTCCACCCAGTAGCGGGCTGGAACTGATCCATACTGGCTCTCATGAAATTTTCAGAAATTTTGCAAGCTGGTTGTTACACACAACCATTAATAAAAATTACATAAATTTACAATTGAATAAATTGTATTAAAAATCCAAGATTACAAATACTCAAAACTCATACTTCCCAATAATTTTACATGTTTACTATTATCTATCTTTTTGAGATTACTCACACCTATTATATCTGTTTGTTGGAAATGTTCCATAATGGTGTTCTATTGCACATCTCTTCCCAGCTCTGTATACACACAATGGCATTACCTTGGGAGCTTGAAATCACCGAGAAAATCAACAAATGCTATAAAGGAGGGCTTGGTTTATTGTTTGTTGATTAGCTGCACTTAAGAAAGTGAAGGAGAAAATATTAATAATTCAGATTAAATTTTAAAATGTTCATTACATTGTGCATAGTACAAAAAAACTGAGCAAATATCCTTCCAGGATTTGAAAACCATTATCTGTTTCAGCAAAGAAATCATTCATGTCATTGACAAAAGAGTCAGTTCCGACTTATGTCTTTGTAGTTTCACATTCGTCTTTCTTATTATTATAAACAAATTACCAATCAACATGTATGTCAGTACTACACTCATTCAACAATTGCAACCAAAGTTTGGCTATGGATACAAGAGTTTGGCAAAAAATCAGCAAAAGCATCTCGTGAGATCAATTCCTTGCATGGATTTATAATAAAGAATATTGTATATTTTGTTTTTATTGGCAAATTGTGTGCTACACATCCTCTTTATCAGTAACATTTATAATAAACTCACATATGTATATGCAGGCATACTTTTTTATTCAGTAACTTGGTTGTTAAACATTTACAAGCACCCCACTGCTACCACCCTATCCTAGATTTCCCTTTCACTTTACACCCATTTTATAATGCTTTGCTCTTGAGTGTAAGTCCTTTTAAGTGTAAAAAAAGGATAATTGAAATATTGGTGTGAATACTGAAGATGCTGAATGAAGATACCATAAACCTCAGTAGTGCCTTTTGTCTTTCCTTGTCTTTTGCAAAGCATGGTGTTAGACTGCTCTATATTCTGCCATATTAAAGAGTAGTGAAGCTAATTAAGTATTTTCATATAATGGCCTCACCTTCTCTATCTCTTTACTGTTGTCAAAAAATTCAATCCTCTTGATGTTGAGTTTCATGCTAGCAAAGAAATTATTATCAGTAAGAAATATTGAAGCTGACATGCCTTATTTCATTTAAGAAGCGAACTCGTCAAGGATCCATTCTTTAACTGTCTTCAAATTCAGAAGTGAGGTGGTTGTCACGGTAAAATGTATTAACATATTTATTGAATTGAAAAATAAAACCAAACTTTTTCTGACGGAAAGTAAGTCTGATTTGGCTGACTGGCCAAATCAAAAAGAACTGGCTTTGCCAATTAGGCTTCATGACAGACATTTTCTAAAATTGAATAAGCTAGCTCTGAAGTCCCAAGGGTTTTACAAAAGTATGTTTAAGTGGTAATATAATGGCATTTTTCCAAAATATTATATTGGTCAAGGTATATTTAAATTAATAACATTTCTTTTAAAAATTTTTTTATTCCAAAATATTAAGGGGAGTATAAATGTTTTTGTTATATAGATAGCTTTTACAATGCTCCAGTCAGGGCTATAAGTTTGCCCATCACCCCAGTAGTGTTCATTGTACCTGTTAGGTGGGTTTTCACTCTTTTCCTGCTCCCCCCCATCCCCTTTTTGGTTTCCAACCATTTTTACTTCTTTTTGTGCTCATGAATTAGATCCATATTATTAAAGACTACACGTGGTGTTTGTTTTTCCATTCTTGAGATAGTTCACTGATGATAATGGTCTTCAATTCCATCTGAATTGCTACAAAAGACATTAATTCATTTCTTTTTATGGCTGAGTAGTACTCCATGGTATATATTTATTATAATATATACCATATTTTGTTAATCCACTAATGAATTGATAAGTACTTGGGTTGAGTCCACATCTTTGCAATTGTGAATTGTGCTGCAATAAACATTCAAGTGCAGATATCTTTTTGATAAAATGACTTATTTTCTTTTGGGTAGACACCCAGCAGTGGGATAGCATATCAAAGGTAGGTCTACTTTTTATTTCTCTTTTCTGACTATATCAGGTTAAAAAGTTGCCTCTAAGTGAAAAAGGAACAGGTATAATACATTTGATATGTCTTATTATGTATCTGCTACAAATCCAATTTGTTTTCTTACAGAAAAAAAGAAGAAGGAAGGCCTAACCAAGGTGTTAACTGATCATAAAACATTTTTTTTTATTATAAAGCACAGTGAATTCAGTATAAGATAAAGAATTCAAAGAATTAAGTAAGACTGTTACTGAAAAATCTTTCCATTCCCATTTATTTACATGTAACCAAAATTTCTTAATGTTTACATGTAGAATTTTGAAAATAGCATGAGAATTGATGCTGTCTTATTTTATTCTAGTAATAATATTTTTTGAAAAATAAGACTGCTCTCTGTTTCATTAAGAAATGTATTTCTGATAAAATTGTATAAATGTATAAAACATGTAAATTTTTAAAATATGTACCAAGATTTAATATAATTATGTTGTTTTAAGTAATTCTTTTAAAATAATTATGATTAATTAATCCAGATGAATTTTTAATATTTAAATCCTATATTTATCAGAAATAAAACTTTATCACACACACACACAAAGTCTGTCCAGAAAGCATCCAGCCATTATTAATAAAACAACAACATAGTACATGGCTGGATACTTTCTAGACAGCCCTCATATATTTGAATTTGTATAAGCTATGTAGACATAATTTTTTTAAATTGATTTTTTGTTTTTATTGTAGAGAAATATACATATTTTAAGCATAAAGGATAGAAAAATCGTTAAAAGGATGATGAGCAGTGTATGAGTATTGAAAGCTTTTTATATTAGAACAAATACTAAGAAAAGTGGAATGAAAATAGGGGTAAAGGATAATAAAATGATGTAACTGATTATATAAGAAGAGTTTCTTCATGTGTTTTTACATAGATTATGTGGCAACAGCAAACCACTATGAAAGATTCCACTGGAGACATTTTAAAAAATAATGTAATCATTTTATTTTAAGATGTTAAGTTTAAAAAATGTGTGAGGGATATTTTTCACAATTCTTTGAGGTGGTATGTGATTAGCAAAGAATTGAAGGTCACTAACCTAAAATATCTGAAAGGAGGAGAGTCATGAGGTGATTGGAATTTAATAAATAATGACACTAATGTGATTTTCTTTGAAAGACAATATTTGGTCAGCCAGAGATTCTTTGGTAATTTAATAGTGCCATTCGAAGGGACTAAATGACAGAAAAACCTGGCAGCTCATTTACTACCCAGGAAGTTCTCTAAAAAGTATCCAAGGAAATATTAATATTACTAATATGTTGAAAATTTAGAGAAAAGTAGCTTTCTGGTACAATTAGGCTGTTTTGTTTAATGAAATCATGGAAGATTGTGAGAGGTTTGAAATTGATTTAAATGCTATTGGGATTGGGCAGCATGATAGCAGTTGGAAATGGCAGTTGGATAAGTGGAAGGTAATTGCACATTGTCAGAAAAAAAGTCTCTGATTCTGACTGGAAATAGGTTCCCTTTGAAAATATGCACTAACCGTGCTCTGATTTAAGTGGTTTCTCGCAAATGTTAGAATTCTTAGTAAACAGCATTTTGCTCCAACTCTGACAATGGCTAAGCACTGTCAGAGATACTACATGTAATTCTACTATTTTAAGTGTTTCTTTTTCATCCTTTTTAGGAATCATTCTGGAATGTAAAAACTAGGTTGAGTCTAAATGCATTTTCATGCCCTTGGGAAACTTGTACTCAGGAGTACTGGAAAGGGAACTAGAGAGGAAGACAAAAGAAGAATCATTGCAACATTAGAACACATACTTGAGGAAGAGCATAACAGAAATAACTCTTTATTAAAGTCTTTCTTATACATTCCTCAATGCCATGGTCATCATTTACTGGTTCCTGTGGAAGCAGACACTACACCAATTCATTTTGCCTATCACTCAGCGGTGCAACTAAGTATTAAATAAAACAAATCAAATGGATGCTTTTGGTAATTATTATTATTAGACAACTAAAAGACCACTAAATTCTCTCTGGAAAAAATTTGAATTTAAATGTACTAAGTTCCTAGATTTTTTCTATATTTTGGTTTGGATCTTGGAGAAAATTATTTGTAATCAGTCAGAAATTTCCGTTCTTCCAGATGTTCATTCATCCATTCAACAGAATTTATTGAGTCCCTCTATGTGCTAATTCTTATGTAGAGTGCTAATTATTAAGAATAGAAATAAACATGGTCCTGCCTTCACAGAACTTGCAATCAGGTGGAAGAGACTAATATCAAGAAAGCAAAGGCAAGTACAAGCATATAATTACAAATTGCGGTAAGTGCTATGAAGCAAACACAGTGAAAGGACCTATCTAGATATGATGCTCAGGGAAGACACCAAAAGAGTTCCATGTAAGTGCAAACCTGAATTACCAGAAGGAACCAGCAAATGCTCAAACAATTAAAACAAGACTAGTGTGGCCAAGACTGAATGGTTATAGGAAATGTGTAAAGGTTGAGCTTGGAGTAGACAGAGACCAGCTTTTACATAGCTCATAAAGAAGTACGGGTTTTATTTGAAGAGTACTGAGATATCATTAAAAGTATTTTTAAAAGAAACGCAAAATACTCAGAATTGTGTTTCAAAAATACTTCTCTGCTAGAATTATGAAGAATTTTGGACAGGCTTTTGTTTGGTTAGTATAGTAGATAAAATATCATGATATACCCATATAGTATAAAATGTGGATAAAACATATTTTTAATGCATTCTGGGCTCACAGGAAGTAAGAGAAATCTTAAGGTCAGAAAATTTGGAATGAAAAGAGTTGAAGCTGGAAAAAGGAGCAGGGAATGGAAAACTAACCTAGATATGGTGAGAGCCACTAGGTAAATTCAGAGTGCCTACAAAAATGGGGTTTTTTTCACATATCTCTGAAATTTGCATAATCTGCTTATCTCAGGGGAGAAGATTAAAGTAAATCAAGAGATCCTGGGCTGGTAACATAGCCTGTTACCCAGCAAAGAAAAAGAAACAGAGAACCTCTCTGTTTTAAATTCCCTTGTTTTAGGCCAGGTGCTCACGCCTGTAATCCTAGCACTCTGGGCAGGAGAATCACAGGAGTGTGAGACCAGCCTGAGCAAGAGTGAGATCCTGCCTCTATTGAAAATAGAAAAATTAGCCAGGCGTAGTGGTGCTCACCTGTAGTCCCAGCTACTCAGGAGGCTGAGGCAAGAGAATCGCTTGTGCCCAGAAGCTTGAGGTTACTGTGAGCTAGGCTGACACCACCACGGCACTCTAGCCCAGGCAACAGAGCGAGACTGTGTTAAAAAAAAAAAAAATTCCCTTGGTTTTTTTTTTTTTTTTTGCCTACAGTTTTGAAAAACTGAAATCCGGAAGTCATGCTTCCCAATTTCTTTTTCTGCTCAGTCTCCAAGAGGAGGGTTTGATACCCATGTGGAGCTGGGCTTTCTTCATAATGGAGGTATGAAAGAAAAAATTGTTCAATGACATCTGTTAAAGCATGGTAAGGAAGACTTTATTGAGGACCATCACAATGGATGTGGGGACCACTGCAATGGGATTTTGCAGTGGGATAGAGAGATTGAGCGCAATGCCACAAATACAGCATTGGCAAGTGGGAATTTATAGCCAAGGAACAGGGTAGGGGGTTAGTGGATCGAAAATTACTGATAGAAAATACCAGGGGTAAGTGAGATTCTAGATAAGTCGACCTAACAGGATTCTTGCCCAGGACAGGCTAGAATGACTAGACATCACCTAGGGGATGATGAAGAATGAAGAATCTGATCAGAAGTTGATAGAGGGTGATCAGATATCAAGGGTGGGGGTGTTAATGCTAAGGGGATTTAGCAGGGTTCTTTGTTAATACTGGATTTTAAAAGCAAGTGCACCAGTGGGCCTAGAAGTTTCAGGATCCTGACTAAAGTTTGGCCAAGCAAAGAATCTGTCAGAAGATGGCCTCAGAAATCAAATTAATTCAGAAGCAAGACTCTCTTGAGCCTAGAATTTAAAGTTTGAGAGTTAACAGAATTCCACAGCCACTAAATAGAAAAAACAAGCCAATCCCCCAAGTCCTAGCACAGTTATTCCAGGTAGAGTATTATTCTCTGATCACAGGGTTGCTATGAGAAAAAGAGAGAGGGAGAGAGAGAAGTATATCTTGGTTTCAGCCTCACCAGTAATTGTCCAGAACCCATGACCTAAGAATTTAAACTCAAATGGAAGAAATCACAACAAAAGGTTAATTTTGCCAGTATGTCTTATAGTACAATTTGGAAGATACACATCTATACAAACTCCCTCCTTCAAAGTGTGTGTGGGGGGGTGCAATTAAGATATGATTTCTACATTCCTATGAAGTTTAGATGTTTGCAATGATGGAAGCCCTGGTCACCAGATCTTATCTGGAGCACCTTTGTTTCTCATCCAATGTATTCCAGGTATCTTAATTTCCATTTCCCCTGTATGGACTTTTTTTAGAATACTGACCACACTACTGAATTGAATGGAAGTTCTGTCTGTAACATAACCTATACAAGTTCCTAGGAGCAAATATCTTGGGTCCAAAGCTTCTGGGAAGTTCCCACTACCACTCACAATGGAACTGCTTAAACCTATGGAATCTGGCACCTATAGAAGTTTTCTCTCTCATGTGTAGTTAACAAATCTAGAGCCAACATGAAAGTAACATGTATCTTGAAATTTGGAAAAGTCACATGAATTTAAGGTCAATCTCTTTACAGATCTGAAGGCAGATCTGAAGGCAGATCAACAAGACACAAAAAAAATAACAAAATTTAAAGCAACTCATCTACAGTATCTACCTAGGCCTGGAACTAACAATTTAAATGTAGATTCTCACATGCTAATGGATTTAGATGCTCTTTCAATTTAAACTCTCTGCCTATAGAGCTGGTTAAGAAACACAGTAAGAATGGCAAAAACTGTTCAGGATCCTAATGTCATAGAGGTTTATCTGAAAATATTCTTTTTCTCAAAGTTGAATCTTTGCCTCAGATGTACCTGCTTACTAAAACCCCCACAGCCCTGTTCATGTACAATTTGAGTGTACATATAGGCCAAGTTACCTCAGCCCATACCCTAAAGAACCCTATCTGATAACAGCCTGCCCCTTTGCTGAGGGTAGTGTGGCCAGCATGTGCTGAAGTCCTATTGTCAAAGCCAGGTGATACCACACCTCTGCTAAGGTCTTCGGCCTCCAGACATTACTCATCTGCAGTCTGCAGCTTCCTCCAGGTACACACTTTTACTAAAGAGAAGCTATGTCCTTGTGGCACTTAGTTAAAGTAATTTCTTACCCACAGCCATTTTTGAGCCCAATTCCTTAGATGAGGTATCTTTCTTTATGTAAATAACTATTAAATATTTCCCTATGTAAAAAACAAACAAAAACCCACAAACAATAAAACTACTATATCTGCTGTGACCTTTAAAACATAACAAATGACATGTACTCTAAGGTTCATTTACTCTCATCTTAAGAATTAAAAGCTAGCTACTTATCTGTAAACATTGGCCACCTCAGCTATTAAGGATATGGTCTCTAGAAATGCCAAAGTCAAAAAACAGTATGGTCTATATTTAATAAAACACCACCGACGTTTGAAGTCATTCACCTTGATTTACCAGAAGCCCAATTTGTATTTTATTCTTCCAGAAATTTTTGAATAGTTTCTTTCTCAAGATTCCTGGCACCATGTTCTAGATCAGGAGTCAGCAAACAATTTTTTGTAAAGGGCTGGCTGGACAGTAAATGTTTTAGGCTTTGTAAGCTATGTAGGGTCTCTGTTGCATATTTGTCTTTCTTTTTCTACAACCTTTATAAAATACAAACAGGCTGTGGGTCAAATTTAAGCCATGGGCCAGGTTGCCAACGCCTGTCCTAGATGTTGAGGTCTTTGAGGTCACAGTAGTCACAAAGCAGAAAGCCTTCCCAAACCCCAGAAGGAGCAGTTGTCATCTGGAAGAGCAAGAGGCTGCCATTAACATTGATGGGAAGGAAGTGAGCTATTGGTGGCACATGCTCTCTACAGACAGGTGGTATCTCAAGGGGGATGAGAGCAATGGGTTAAGTCACTGTAGGTTTTCCCCACAGGGCAGGACCTGGGTTCTAAGTAGTTACAGCGTAAGTGCTTCTTCAGTACAACCAAGTTCACTTCCCAGAGGAAAAAGGAAGAAGCTGAGCTATGCATGCTCTGACTGAACTCAACAATCACTCCTGAGAAAAAATGAGGGAGGGTAGAAAGAGGCCAGCAGTTACACTCATAGGAAGAAAAAATTAGGAGGGAAGGTTTCCCCATTTTAAAATAATACTCAATAGAAGCTAGCTATCAGCTCCATTTCCTAATTTTTTGTTCATAAAATTATTATAAATTTTAACAATTTTATTTTCTTGTGTTTTGTTTTGTTTGTCGGTCTCCCCTTTAGAATACAGATCTCTTGAGGAGAAGGATCACATCCCTCTTATGCATTGTTATATCCCAAGACATTGATGAGATTTTTAGCACTATGCCTGGCACGTAGTAAATCCTTACAAAAAGGGAAAGTGAGAGACAGCATAGGTGTTGGGGTGGAGGTGTGGAGGAGAAATCAAGAGTTCTGAATATTGTCTTAGTCCTTTGGGCAGCTATAACAAAATACCTTAGACTGGGTAATTTATAAATGACAGAAATTTATTGCTCATAGTTCTGAAGTCTAGAAGTCCAAGATCGGTGCACCAGCAAATTCAGTGTCTAGTAAGTTCTTACTCTTGGCTTTAAAGATGATGCCTTTTAACTGTGTCTTTACATGGTAGAAGAGATTGATAAGCTTCCTTACGCTTCTTTTATAAGGTCACCAATCCCATGCATGCGGGATTAACCCTCATGGTGTAATCATCTCCTAAAGATCACATCTCTTAATATCCCCACATTGGGGATTGGGTTTAAACTGATGAATTTGGAGGGGGGCAGACATAAATATTCAGGCCATAGAAGATATGTTAAATCTAAAACACCTGGAACATATAGATGTAATAGTGTGAAATAGACAATTAGAATCAGTTTTGGAACCAGGTGAAAGATTTGGACTGGAGTTACAAATTCAAGAGTCATCAACATTGAGATGAGATTCTATTGGGAAAATATACATGGACCTGCTAATACCTTGAGGAATTATACAGTTTTAAGTTAGGTGCAGGATGAGCAAAAGAAATTGGGAATGAGTGATCAGAAAGTTAGTAGGAAAATCAGGATGTTACAATGCAGAGGAAACCAAAAAAGAGGGCAGATTCCCAATTGGATGGTGCTGATAGCTGTGCTTATTGCTGCTGAGACGTCAGATAGGATGAAAACGTATAACAGAAATAATTTGATTTAGCAATATGGAAGTCATTGGCAGGGCAGTTTTAGTAGAGTGCAGAGCACTTATGTGTGAATGTAGTTTGGTGATTTGGAAATACAGAGATCTTTGGTAGATCAACGTTTGTGAGTCTATGAAAAATAGGCAGGAAAAAATAAAGAGAAATGAATCTGACCATTAAATCATGCAAAAATATCTTTGCCTTGTGTCATAGACCAAATATCGGTGTTTTCCCAAAATTCATAGATTGAAATCTAATCCCAACTGTGATGGTGTTTGGAGATGGGACCTTGGAAAGGTGATTAGGCTATGAGGGCAGAACCCTTATGACTGGGCTAAGTGTTCTTATAGAAGGCGCCCCAGAGGTATTCCCTGCCCCTTTTGCCATGTGAGGACACAGTGAGAAGACAGCTATTTAGAAACCAGGAAATGAGTGCTCACCAGACACCAAATCTGTTGGTGCCCTGATCTTGGATTTTCCAGCCTCCAGAACTGTGAAAAACAAATTTCTGTTCATTTTAAACCACTCAGTTTATGGTATTTTGTTATAGCAAGCCAGACTAAGATATCTTACATTAACTTTCAGAGACTTATTAAAATTTTATCTAAAATTTAAAAATACAGTGAAAGAATTTACCTAGAATTGTATCTAGAAATTTTTGTTTTCAGTTCTGTGCTTAGTTTCTGAGGAAAGAGCCATGGCCACATCTCTGAATGCCAGACCTCAGTTCATTGCAAAGGATAAAGATAGTCTATTAAACTTCCTGTAACTAGCAGTTAACAGGTTTAATTCTAGAGGTATGTGTTTACAAAGGCCTGGTTGATTTTGTAAGGACCAACAACTGTATTAGATATGGAAGTTCAGGTAATAAGAGTTATCAAGTTTTATGCTTCAGGGCATAAACTGGTTGTCTGTAAGGCGGAAGAAGGAATTTTTGTCTCTGTTCCTTGCTTTATGTATGTCAATATATACTTGGGTAGACACAGCAGAAGGGCTGAATAAAGCGGCAACAAGGTTCACATTCTCAGAAATGTGAGGTTTGATCATTGCAGGAGTCAAGATGCTGAACCATCTGTTATAATAGAGTTGTGATTTCTAAGATGAGAATTAATATGTTGAAATATGCAGTACTAAATCTCCAAAGAAAACAAACATATAGCATTGTACAATCACTTTTAAAAATTTGCACATTAATAAATAAAATTTTTAAAGCAACATGAATATTGAGAATCAATAATCCATTCCTACTATGGTTGTTTCTTAGCTACAAATGTGCAGTGAGGTTATCATTGATTAGTTTCAGGTAAACATTAAGATTGTAAGGCAATATAAAAGTCAACTAAGTAAATCAAATTAGAAGAAATGAAAACAAAAATTGAATTTGTCACACATCCACACAGATACTTGAAATACGTATAGCTTTTTTATCTAAAATTTTCATTTTTTTCTATAAGCAATTACATTAAAGATGATAAAATGGATTATGAAGACATTAATTACTGTCCTAAATCTTATTAATGTGGCTATTGTTTGAAGGTTTTATAAAATATTTAATCATAACTTTTTATTAGACTGCCAATATTGAACATTTCTAACCACTGCATCACTTTAACCTGTCTATTTTCCCACTGTGAAAAACAAATTTGCATGTGTGTATGTATTCCTGACCTTTAGTGAAATGAAAAGAGATTGACCAAATACCTGAGGTATTGGAGCTGCTGTTCCATCCAACCAATTAATGAACCTGTGCCAGAAATGAAATCTTATTGACAATGTGTAGGTGGAAAAACAGATTATAGTGGTTTGAAGTGTATAAATTAGCAATGCACTTTGACATGCAAAAGAGAAATATGAATAACAATTTTAACTTGACTGACAAATTAATAATTACCATAGTAATCTTGGAATATAATAATATTATAAAATATACAAGAGGGATATATGTCCTCTTGTCTTCCTCCTACCTAATCAATTCTTCCCTAAATGATTACCATTTGAAACCATGAGAATCAAAGGCTTTGTGAGAGAGATGATACATTAAACAAATCCTTAGTGATTTCAAGGACCTTCTCATATACCAATTGGCCCTTTGTATGCCTTTTTAAAACAAATGTCTATTCAGGTCCTTTGACCATTTTTAAGTGGGTTATTAGTTTTATTATTATTGAGTTGTTTGAGTTCCTTATATATTTTAGATATTAACCCCTTATCAGATGACTATAAGGTTTATAAATATTTTCTCTAGGTTGTCTCTTCATTCTGTTGATTTTTTTCATTTGCTGTGCAAAATCTCTTCAGTTTGATCCAATATCATTTGTCTATTTTGCTTTTGTTGTCTGTGCTTTTGTGGTCATATCCAAAAAATTGTTATTGCCCAGATAAATGTCATGGAGCTTTCCCCTGTTTCTTCTAGTAGTTTTACAGTTTCAAGTCTCACATTTAAGTCTTTAATTCACTTTGAGTAGATTTTTGTATGTGGTGTGTGTTAAAGTTTCCATTTCATTGTTCTGCATGTGGATACCCAGTTTTCCCAATACCATTTACTGAGAAGACTATCCTTTTTCTCTATTGTGTGTTCTTGGCACCTCTGTTGGAAATCACTTGACCATAAGTATGTGGGTTTACTTCTTGGATCTCTCTTCAGTTCCACTGGTCTATATGGCTGTTTTTATGTCAGTACCATATTATTTTGTTTACTATATCTTTATAGTATATTTTGAAATTAGAAAGTGCAATGTCTCCAATTTTGTTCTTCTTGCTCAAGATTATTTGTAGTTATTTGGGTTTTTTTGTGGTTTCATCTGGATTATAGAATTGTTTTTTCTAATTTTGTGAAAATTGGCCCTGAGAGTTTGATAGAAATTGTGTTGAGACTGTAAATCACATTGGGGAGTATCAACATTTTAACAATATGAATTCTTTCAACATATGAATATGGGTTATCTTTCTATTTATTTGTGTCTTCAATTTTTAAGCAATGTTTTATAGTGTTCAGTGTACATATCTTTTACTTTCTTGGTCAAATTTGTTGCTAAGTATTTTATTGTTTTGATACCATTGCAAACAGAACTGTTTAAATTCTTTTTCAGATAGTTCCTTTTTGGTGTATATAAATGCAACTGATTTTTATATCTTGTAAATTTACTGAGTTAATTATTAGTTCTAACAGTTTTTGGTGGAGTCTTCAGGGTTTTCATATGTAAGATTGTGTCATCTGAAAGCAGACAGTTTTACTTCTTGCTTTCCAATAAGAATGCCTTCCATTTCTTTTTTTTACCTAACTGCCCTGGCTAAGATTTCAAGTACTATGTTGAATAGAATTGGCAAGAGTGGGCATATTTTTCTTATTCATGATCTCAGAGGAAGAGTTTTTGATTTCTCAACACTGAGTATGTTAGCTGTGAGATTGCCATATACAGCTTGCTATGGTTTGGATGTGGTTTGTCCCTGCCAAAACTTGTGGTAAAATTTGATACCCAATGTTGCAGTTTGGGGAAGTGGGGCCTATGGAGAGGTGTTTGGGTCATGAATGTGGATCTCTCATAAAAGATTAATGCCATCTATCCAGAGAGAATGAGTTCTTCTTAGTTCCTATGAGAGTGGTTTGTTAAAATGAATCTGGCTTCCTTAGTTTCTCTCTCTTGCTTCCTCTTTCACCATGTGATCTCTCTGCACATGCCTGCTTCCCTTTTGCTTTCTGCCATGAGTTGAAGCAGCCTGTGGCTCTGACCAGATGTAGATGCACAATCTTAAACCTTTCAGCCACTAGAATCACAAGTCAGATAAATCTCTTTTTTTTATAAATTACCCAGATTCAGGTATTCTGTTACAGTAACACAAAACAGACTAAAACACAGCCTTTATTGTGTTCAGGTATAGTTTAAGTTACATATTTTTGTAAATTTTCCAATCTTCCTCCTATTATTCATATTAGTGGTCAGAAAAGGTGCGTGATGTGATTTCAGTCTCCTTAAATTTCTTAAGACTTGTTTTGTGGCCTAACATATGACCCATCTTGGAAAATGTTCCCCATGCACTTCAGAAAAATGTGTCTTCTGCTATTGTTGGATTAAATGTTCTGTACATTCTGATAGGTTCATTTGGTCTATAATGTTGCATAAGTCCAACATTTCCATATTGATTTTCTGTCTAGATGATCTATCTATCCATTGTTGAAAGTGTGGTATTGAAGTTGCCTACTATTATTGTATTACTATCTATTTCTTCCTTCATATCTGTTAAAATTTGCTTTATATATTTAGGGTCTCTAATGTTGGGTGCATATATATTTATAATTATAGGTCAGGTACAGTGGCTCATGACTGTAATCCTAGCACTTTGGGAGGTTGAAGTGGGAGGATTGCTTAAGGCCAAGAGTTCAAGACAAACCTTAGCAACATAGGGAGACCCACTCTCTACAAAAAAATGGAAAAATTAGCTGGATGTGGTGGTACATACCTGTAGTTCCAGCTACTTGTGAGACAGGGGCAGGAGAATCTCTTGAGCCCAGGAGTTTGAAGTTGCAGTGAGCTATGATGATGCCACTGCACTCTAGCCCAGACAATATAACAAGACCCAGTCTCAAAAAGAAATTATAACTTCCTGGTGAACTGACCTTTTTATCATCACATAATGACCTTCTTTGTTTCTTGTGACAGTTTTTGACTTAAAGTCTATTTTGTCTGATATAAGAATAGCCACTCTTACTCTCTTTGGTTACTGTTGGCATGGGATAAATTTTAATCCTTCGCTTTTGGTGTGCATATTTCCTTAAAGCTAAAGTGAATCTCTTGTAGGTAGCATATAGTTGGATCTTGTTTCTTCGTTCATTCAGTCATTGCATATTATTTTATTGAAGAATTTAATAAATTTACATTTAAAATAATTATTAATAAGTGAGGACTTATTATTGCTATTTCATTCCATGTTTTCTGGTTGTTTTTTAGTTCTCTTGTTCCTTTCTTTCTCTCTTGCTGCCTTTCTTTGTGATTTCATGATTTTTCATAGTGGTATGCTTTGACTGTTCTCTTTTTATATTTTGTTTATCTACTATAGGTATGGCATTTATGTTTACCATAAAGCTTACATACAATATTTTATAGTTATAACAGTCTTTTTTGAGCTAATAACAACCTAACTTCAATCGCATACAGAAACTCTACTTTTACTTCTGTCCAACCACACACACACTTTATGTCATTGATGTTACAATTTACATATTTTATATTGTGCAACCATTAAAAATTATCATAGTTATGTTTTTAATACTTTAATATTTAACTTTTATACTAGAGTTGGTAATAATTTATGCACCACCATTACAGTATTAGAACTTTCTATAATTGAGATAATACCTTTTCCAATGAGATTTATTCTTTTATATATTTTCATGATACTAATTAGCATCCTTTCATTTCAGTTTAAAGAACTCTCTTCAGCATTTTTTGTAAGGAAGGTCTAGTGGTAATGAACTCTTTCAATTTTTATTTGTCAAGGAAGTCTTTGTTGCTCCCTCATTTCTGCAGAATAGCTTTACTAAGTATAGTATTTTTTGTTGGCAGTTTTTTCTCTCAGCATTTTGAATATATCATCCCAGTCCATACTGGTCTGCTAGCTTCTGCTGAGCAATCCACTAACAGTCTTTTAGATGCTCCCTTATATGTGACAAATCACTTTTCTCTTATTGCTTTCAAAATTCTTTCTTCATCTTAGACTTTTGACAACTTGATTGTAATGTACCTTGGTGTATTTCTCTTTAAATACAACCTATTTGGAGTCTTTTGAGCTTTCTGAATCTAAATATCTATTTTCCACTACAGATTTGGGATTTTTTCAGCCATTATTTCTTTAAATAGCCTTTCTTCCCCTTTCTTTCCCTCTTTTCCTTCTGGTACTTGAATATATTGTTTTGCTTGATGACGTCTCATTTGCTCCTTAAGCAATTTTTATTCTTTTTATTTTTTTGCTCCTCGGATTGAATAATTTCAAATGACCTGTTTTCAAGTTCACTGATTCTGTTTTCTGCTTTATCAAATTTGTCTTTGATTCCCTATAGTAAATTTTTCTATTTATTTGTAATCTTCAGCTTCAGTATCTCTGGTTCTTTTTTATCATTTCTTTTTGTTAACATTCTCATTTTATTTATGTATTATTTTATTGATTTAATTTGGTTCTTTTATTTGTGTTTTTTTTTTTGTAACTTTCTGAGTTTAATACAATTATTTTGAATTTGGGGTGAGCTATTTACAGATCTCCATTTCTTTGGGGTTGGCCACTAAAGATTTATTTTTCTCCTTAACTGTGCCATGTTGTCTTGATTCTTTATGTTTTTGTATGTTTGCTTTGCTGTCCGCATATTTCAAGAAGCATCTACTTTTGCCAATCTGGATGGACCAGTTTTGACCAGGAGATATTTTCACCAGTCTGCAGTACTTGATATGAGGCAAGTTAGAGTTCAGCCCCTCAATGAGCCACACTGTAAGACTAGGGACAAGCCCGCCTCACATCATTCCCTCTCTACTGGAGGAAAGCCTTAGTGCTATGCTTAGTTCCCTCTCTCACATAGCAGTATCAGCTATAAAAGTACATCTTCCCCTTTTCTTGGTTGCTGGCTCTACCATGGGACCAAGCTCCATGGAGAGAAACTAGCACCATGGAGGGTGCTAGGGGTAGGGTTCCTTTACTTCCTTCCCTCCCTCATGGAGGAAAAACTTCAATTCTGCTTCTTTGATTAATCTCGTAGAATTGTGCTAGATATAAGGGGATGTCATCCCCTTCTCTTTGTTCGTAGCTATCCCAGAGGGCCAGGCTCTGCCGATCAAGCAGTGCTTGGTACAAGACAAGATAGAAAGCAGTCCCATGGAGGGTGCCCTCAGAGGTCAAGAGATCAGAAATCTAGGCACACATTCCAATATCAGCACTCCCCCATGGAAGGAATCATAGACAGGGAATTTTTGTATACTGAGCTAAGCCAGTTTAGGGGAAGGACTGATATGGGTAAAGTGAAATTACTCTTATTACCCATATAAATACAACTGCTTTCAATATGTGTTTGTCTGGGATGTTTATACTTTTTTAGCTAGATTATGAATTTCTCTTCAAAATAATATCATTGTTCTATCAATGTTTCTGTGGAGAAACAAGAGCTAGAGCTTCCTACTCCACCATCTTGCTGATGTCACTCAGATAGTTGGCTTGTTTCTTCAGCAGTTTTATGAACTTTTTACAAAATGTCTTCCATGAATGGAAGTTCTTTCTTACGGTGTATTTTTGTAAGGTTTCCAAGTTGCAAAGAATAAAAATTAGCTCTAACTGATTCAGTAAATGAGTAATGTGCTAAAAGTATATTAATTCTTTTCTTTTTTCCTTAGCTCTTCCCTTTCTTTTCTTCCTTGAATATTTCAGTCCAAAAGCTACTCCTTGGAGCTCAGCAAGGCAGCCTGTTGCAGGGTGTCAGAATAGGATGAGGTGGGCATTTGCCTATGAGAGAAACCAGCGTGGGCTTCATAACCTGAGCAGAATGAGGAAAGCATCTGTGTATAGGAGGTGGCAGAGTTCTGGTATAAGCAGGGTTAAAGGGCTGCCCTGCAGACCGTGACTCATGTAGGGCATCAAAGTATGAGTGAGATGAGAAGAATGTCCATGCAGGAGTTGTAAGGGTTGTCAGAATCAACCCAATGTGTGGTTAGAGCCTGAGGAAGGTGAGGATGGAATCAACGTGCAGAGAAATGTCCAAGTATTTCGTTTTGAAGACTAAGTAATGTGTAGAGGGTATCTATACAAGAGGACAGATCAGGATGAGGTGTTGGAATCTAAGCACAATGAGAAAGTTTGGGTTCCTCACTGTGGCCACTGATTGGGATATAGTGACAGTGATAAGATGTTGATTAAATACATGAAGACTGAGTTTAAAATTTAACATTTGGAGAATAATGAGTGCTTTTCTTTTTTTTGCTTTTTCTTTCTTTTGAGCTTTATTATCACTCTCTCCAACCAAACCCATGAGGTGGGGAATTCTCTGGACACACATTGGTACTTTGAGCAACCAAAAAAATTAAAATTGACCAACAAAGTCTACTTCTTTTGGTACCTAATATCAACATCCTTCTTCCCACATAACTACATGAAGATATAATATTATTTAACAGCAAAAAGAATAATGGGTGCAGAGGAATAAACAGATCTCTATGGTCATAAGTTTTCTACATTATGTAATAAGTGATAAAATGTTAGCTCCAAATATATTATGAAGGGTTAAGAATATATAATATTTAAAACTATCATTAAAAATTGCAAAGAGATATATCTAAAATTCTGATTGAAAATGTAATGAAATTCTAAAATATATTGAAACAACAAAAATTAGGAAAAGAGTAAAAGAAGAACAAAAATACAGAGAACAAATAGGTAAAAATTAAAATAGTAGACTTAAATCAACCATATTAATAGCTACATTAAATGTTATGAAATTAATTATTCCAGTTAAAGTCAATGGTTGTCAGAAAAGAGAAAAAAAACAATACCCAATTATATGCTTTCTATAGTAGACACACTATTTAAAAATTAAGACACAGATAAATTGAAAGTAAACAATAGAAAAAGATATTATATATTGTGCAGTCAATATAAGCATTCAAGCATGGCTATATTAATATCAGACAAAATAGACTTCAAGACAAGGTATGTTATGAGGGAGAAAGAGAGGCATTTCATGATGATGAAAGTATCAATTAGTTAGGAAGACATAATAATAATCATAATGTGTATGTGCCTAATAACAAAGTTTCAAAATATTTGAAGCATAATTTGGCAGAATTAAAAAAGATAAATATGCAAATTTATAATTAGAATAAGAGATTTTAATACCACTTTCTCAGCAATTGAAAGATCATCTAGACAGAAATCAATATAGAGATAATCTAAACAACACTGCCAACATACGTGATGTAACATATATATATTTTTACTTGTTCTTTGAAAACTCTGAAGCACAAGATAGAAGCTATAGTTTTCCCTTCAACATTTCCCCAGGTTAGCTTTAGCCTTCTTTGTTCCTTCACATGTTCTTGTTGTCACTCTACTTTCCATTTAATTCAGAGTACCTTGTCATCATTCTACATGTTGCCAACTTTTCCAGTACATAGTCACTCTATAACTCACTTGTAGCAAATTTTGTTTGTCTACCATCTCACTTTCTGCCTAATTCAAACTCTTCACTAACAAAGCAAGGGGAATTGGAGGCATTTTCTGCTTACTATGTATACTGCTTGCTTTAATTTATACCTAAATTGGTTATTATTACAACTAGATCTTCCACATCATATTGTGATTTCTCTGTTATCATTGCATGTAGTGTAGTTGTGATGCTAGGGAAACTTAAATGAAAGCAAAGATCAATGTAGACTGGAGTAATCTTGGAGATTTTAGTGGCATTTTGCAGCCTACTAGCCACTCGCAAAACAGACAATGCTACACCTCAGCCTGTCTCAAAAGCCAACATATTTTTATGAAGACATATGGATTCCAAGAAACCCTTTTCTCCTCAACTCAGCTTTTCAGAGCATTATCCAATTTCAACCTTTTCCCAAAACAACACATTAATCTATATGATAGGACAGGAAGGTAAAGAAAATGTTACCAAGAGAGGAGGTATTCATCTTCTTCTTGTTGCTCTTGGCATCCTATGACATTTTAATCATTAATAAATGGTCTTAAGTGAGCATTTAGGAATGTGCAAGTTTCTTCCATGTCCAAATAAATTTTAAATGCAATTCAAAGCAATTAGTACAAATTGATAAAGCAGAACTTTATGAATACTATTATCTCAAATCCGCTCCAGAACCAAAATAGTAAAAGGCATCTGAACCAGTCACCAAAAGAAAGTCCACAATCACACACAGCCCAAGGTTATAGAACTTAATAATAATAGGTTATATAATAGTCCTATCAAAACCAATAGCAGCGGATAAAGTGCCATTCAAAAGGCAGCAGGGACCTACCAAAAATCAACTCCATTTCTTCTGAAATTAGCTTCAGGACACTTTAGAAATCCAGGCCTACATGTCAGCTAGGCACCTCATCAAACCCCAAATTGCTTCTCTTCTCCCTTCCCCCAGGTCTGTTAAGATGAAAAAGTCAACCTGCATGTCATCAAGCCAACAATGTTAGTCGCAATTATGGCTCAGCACGATTGTCTCTAATGGAGGCACAAGCACACAGGACAGCATGGGTCTGGAATTTTACCCTGTATGACTCCAAAGAGTAGTTCAACCATTCTAGAGAAAACCTCCACCTATAAAATGAAGTCAGGTATGTGAAGCATGAAATAAAATTGACACTATTTTAACAGTGCACTGGACTGAAATGCATCCAGTGAGGTCTTATCAGAACATATGAATGTAGAAGAAAAGTCAGATATTTTCCTAAAATGCAATCTTTCTGTTTTTATATTCAGTCTGAGGAAAACTAGAGACAAAGTTGAAAAAAATCTTAATAGTGACTATCATTGTGTCAAGACCTTTGTAACTCTATTTAACAATCCTCTGTAGTAAACACTGGAGTATAGAATGAGATCTTCCTGATCTGCTTGGAGTTGGAAGAAAGTCATAACACCATTAAAGGACAAGAGTTGCTTTACCCTTGAAAAATCAGACCTTGCACACCTAGGGCAGCATTGAGTAAATATGCTTGAAAAGAACAATGAATGTATGCACCCACTTAAAGAATACTAAAAATTTGTCTTTTGTGAATATACATAAGTATACAAAGTAAATGTAAGTATACAAATACACATACATAAGCTTTATGTTTGTATTTTTGTGTGTGTGTTCATACAAAAGAAGGAAATAGCAACTTCAGTGGTATTAAGGCAATTTCTCTACAACCCAATCACACATAAACTTTTCTTCTTTCCTTTTTCTCACACTCTTTGAAACCGACACTGGTTATTGTTCATCCAAGAACCTTTTCCCATTTAACAGAAATCTATTCTCTTCTATTTGGCCATGTGTTTCAGGGGAGAAAGATACCAGCCCCAACCTGGAATAAATTGTGGTTAATATAATGCAACTATGGTTGTCCAGTCCAGTTTACCTTCCCAGGGATTGGTTAAGCTTTCAATTTCATCACAGTTAAGCAAAGGTTTTAGATCATCTTAAATATATTTGGAATAAAATTCTAGTTTTTTACCTTAGATTATAACTATGTGTACACCTGAACATAAATCCTCAGTCTTCTGCACTTTATGGTATGAGCCCTTGGCTTAAGTAAGTTAAGGTCAATTGTATTTTATCTGAACAATCACTTAAATTCACTAATTAGTCCCTGACAACCCCCCCCCACTAAAAAGATACAAAGTAGGGGATTATTTAAAGGATCAAAAATCTGTGGACATTACAGTATATTTTTGCTTTTATTAATAACTATACTTTTAAAGCACAGTATATTGATAAATAATTATATGTTCACAATAGTACTTCATCATGTGTTTTTTATTCCAAAGTTATTGATTATTCAAAAAAGGTCAGTACTTAAGCTAATACCATCATTTAATGACTATTTTGATGATTTTACTATAGAATATTTTAAAAATACTTTCAAATTATAACAGCTTTGTTTTAAAAATGGCATAGTAGTTAACAAAGACACTCACAGACATGTTGATACATATAAACAAAGTATCAAAGTATTTCTGCCATACAGCAAGAATATAGACAGTTTACAATTCACTCAAAATTCGGGCTTCAAAATTCTAGATTTTAAATTTTTTTAAATTAAGAGATTTGCAAAATTTTATTTTTTGCTTAGAATAAAATTTTATTCCTAATTTAAATTTCTCTGTCTTAAATTTGTCCTATTAAAATTTTACAATTTGTGACTATATGCAAATTAATGATGCCTTAGATAATAATTTAATAGATTATAGATCTATTAAATAATAGATAATAATAATTTTTTAAGACTTTACATAAAGTAGAAGAAATATAATATTGTGGAATTACTAGTAGAAGCATAGCATATATAGTATTAAACATATATAGTTAAATAAACTTTCTGCAAATATTAGCAGAAAAAAATTGCTTTTTTATATTTTGGTTGACAAATCTTGCATGTTCTCACCCATATGTGGTATGTAAATATTAAAACCAATTGCTATCATGGAGTAATGGTTACCAGAGGCTGGGAAAGGTAGCAGGGAGTGGGGGATAAAGTGGGGATGGTTAATGAGTACAAAAATGTAGTTAGATACTTAGAATGAACAATATTTGATAGCACAACAAAGTGACTCTAATTAATAATAATTAGGGTATACTTCAAAATACTTAAAGAGTGGAATTGGAATGTGCCTAATACAAAGAAATGTTAAATGGTTGAAAGTTTTCTATTTAATTTTTTTCTGAATGTTCTGATTTCATGTAATAGCTACTTCTTTACTTCCTGATTTTATGTGGCATAAGACCTCAGAAGATATCCAGAGGAGGTGGGAGTCCATCTCACTGAACCTCTCTCTTACTAACTACATCTATTCAAGTAAGGGGAAGTTGCAGTATAGATTAAAATGGCCAATACACCATTTCCTTCAGTAAAACCTTCATAGTTTTTTTTTTTATTTTTTCCATCCTTTTTTTCCCTTGGAAAACTCACCAGATATCTGCTATGAACCATCTAATTATATCAATAATAAAAATGTTTTACAACTGTCAGTTTTGATTTTGGATTTTGTTTTCATCTAACTATATATTTATATATTTTCAATTCTAACAATTGCCCACAGTAAATATAAGCAATGTACTATTTTACTGCTTATATTGGTAAAGAACTTTTGGTTTCTGTGAGGAAAGCCATACATATATGTAAGAAGTAGACCCAGCATAAAAACTTAGACAATTCAAAAAAATCAAACAACATGGCTGCATTTTGGAGTGAAAATATGCATCAAAAGCTTTATCAATATACTACCAGAGGATGCTTCCTAAGAAATTATACCATCTATTTTCACAAAGATCTCCAGTCACGGCAAAACTTTCAATTCATCCACTATGTTCTACATCCATTTCCTCCAGTCACCCTAACTTATTTTGCCTTCATGGTCTTTTTTTCCCCAACCTGAAAAATGTCTGGTCTCTAGTCTATCTCAGAATTCAAGGAGTTATTTCTATGAATATCTTCTGGCATTCAAAATTCCTTAAGAATGTAAGTTATTTTTTACTCTGGTTCAACCAGCTCAATATATACAACCTCTAAGGCTGCAGTCCCCAACTCCCAGTACCAGTCCATGGCCTGTGAGGAACTGGGCCACACAGCAGGAGATGAGTGGTGGGTGAGCAAGTGAAGCTTCATCTGTATTTACAGCCACTCACCATTGCTCACATCACCACATAAGCTCCACCTCCTGTCAGATCAGTGGTGGCATTAGAGTCTCATAGGAGTGCAAACCCTACTGTAAACTCCACATGCAAGGGATCTAGGTTGTACGCTAGATGTCTGATGATCTGAAGTGGAGCTGAGGCAGTGATGCTAGTACTGGTGAGCAGCTGCAAACACAGATTATCATTAGCAAAGAGGTTTGACTGCACAATAAATGTAATGTGCTTGAATCATCCTGAAACCATCTCCCCACCCTCGACCCCCGACAAGCCATTCCATGGAAAAATTGTCTTCTATGAAACCGGCCCCTGGTGCCAAAAGGTTGGGGACTGCTGCTCTAAGGTGGTAAGAAATCCAAACTAGCTAGAGTCATTTCATTTCTTAACAAAAGGATTTCTAGGATTTTTAGAATCTAGAAATGAGTGAAGAGTGGTTTTGATATTTTTAAATACCAGCATCCATAGATAATACCTACACATAGTCATTGCTTCCTTCAGGATATGGGCATTTTGAAAATCTGTGGGTAGTTTTCAAAATGCTTATGGCCATTAATATTCTTACAGTCTAATATTTTTCCTATTTTTCCCTCCTCACTTTCTTCCCTACATCAGTTTTGCATCTTCTTCTCTACTCTACCACAAACTGGTAAGAACACACAAATCCACAGCATGGAAACCTGGCTCTACCCATCCCTACCTCTTTCTTGCTATATCAAGTTATGAACAAACGGCTTAGATGATGAGGGGCAAGGCATATTCTATTTATTATAGTAGTATAGCTGTCCTTTTATTCACTTTTCCCATGTTGGGAAACAATATTATGTTTGGGAAACAATAACTTGTAATGTTTGGGAAACAATAACTTGTAATGATTAAAAGGACAGACTCTTCTGTAATTCCACTGCTTATTTGCTGTGTGGCATTACTAAATCTCTTCAAGCCCCAATTTTTTCATCTGTAAAAAGGAGACAATATTACTATGTCATAAAATTATTATGAAGATTAAACAAGAAAATACCAAAAAAGAACTTGGAAGAATATCTGACAAATTTAAGCATTCGATACATTATTTGGAAAAGTAATGTAAGGAACTCAAAATGGAGTCAATCTTTTGCTTTTAAGAGAAATGTCAAGTGCTTTTCAAAAAGGCAGTCCCTTCTGGGGTTCTTCATGTTCTTTGGAGTGCAACTAGGTAGATGGAGAGAGGCTCTCATGGGAAACAATATCTATGCTTTTCACACTTTCATTATTCTTAGAATTCCTGACTTATCAAAAAATGTAAGAACAGAATAGTATGTCATAGGTTAACACATCATCTGTAATTCTGGCATTTGAAATGATATATACAGAACTTTCTCTATTATTCCTTTACTATTTGATTCCACTTTAAGTTTCCCTTTCTGATCAGAAATGTAGCTCTCTGAAAGAAAATGCTGAACTATAGGAAATAAAAATGAAATGATCATTTGAAAGGCAAACAGGGGTTATCAGTCAAATTTCTTTTTAAAATAGAGTATTTATTTCAGACTACTTTTTGGTTACAACAGGGGAGAAAATCTTGACTCCAGCACATTTCTTGACTGATATGAAGAGCCTGCCCTACTTTGACATCTCAAAACCCTGAAAAAAAAACTGCTTCCTTAATTTAGATTGCACTCGCCCTCAATGGAAAGAGATTAGCAACATTTCCCTTCATTTTGATTTTCAATGCCCCGTTATTCCCCTGGTTTGCATTTAAGATCAGTCTTCCTTTAGACTAGAAATTATCTTTGCTCCCCAGACAGGTTTGACAGCACTCAATTCTTAAATGAATCTTATAAAAAAAAAAAAAAAAAGGAAAAAATGTACCGTGAAACAAAAAGATCTCATATTTTTCATGTTAAAATCTTTATTTATCTTCATTCTTCTTCAGAAACTGAAAACTCTAAAATTGATGGAGTCTCCAACTTTTAAATGTAGCTAAGTCAGAGGCCTTTTCTCACAGGTAAGTTCACCCAGGAACTGAGCAGCCTAGGGGACTTCAGTGCCGTAGCCAATGCTTGCACAGGCTTTAAGTGCCTATTGTAATTTAATAGCAACAAGTTCAGAAAACTAGAAAAGCAATAACTAGAATTCTCCTTCCCAGGGAGTTCAATTAATTCAATTGGGCATTCAGTTGCTAAATTTTTACCAGAGCTGGAGTCTCTAACCTTATTTCAATGAAAATAAGCAGAATACCATTAATTCCTTTTGGGCAGTACATTTGATTGTGTGAAGAGATTTGCGTGCTTCAGCTTGTTACCTATTTCCCTTGATATATGAACAATATTTTTCTCTTATTTTAATGCAGAAGCTTAAGGCTAAGGTGTCAAATTTGTCTTTTATTTCCTAATTTTTTCCTTATACTTCACCAGATGAAATACCATAATCAAAACCTGAAAATAGCAATTCTTCCCTTGACAATACTTCTGATTTCTGCTTTTAACCAGATTATCTCCTGTCCCTTTCTTTTTCCCATGAAACACAAGTAAATGTGGCCTGGGTTGTTGACCATGAAAGCTAAACACTGAAAACTAAATAACATTAAGATATTCTAAGTCATTATAAATTTTCTTTAGAGAAAGAATTCAATAATAGCATACTCTGAAGTCTTAGAAATTGTGTTATAGAAGAATACTTAATAAAGCAAAAAGATATCCATCATATATTAAATGGAAGGGTAGGTTATAAAATACCATCTCCAATCATGTTTTGCTTACCTCTCCATCTGCACCCTTTGCCCATTCTCTGTGGTCCAGTCATACAGTCATCAATATTCCTCAGAACTGGGGCAACCCCACACTTCCAGACCCCTGCTTCCCAACATCATCCACTAGAAGTGGCCTGTGACACTGTTGCTTTGTCTAATTTAGGAGTCACCTTTATCCCCATCTCTCTCATTCCACCCTACTCCCACCCCTTCACTCTTCCTTTGGCCTTATGGAAGTTGGAACTAGAGCTGCAGCAGGCATTTTGCTGCCATAAAGAAAAAGCCTCAAGAGCAATAACGTGCTATGAAATGTTTAAGCACCGGTTTTCCTTGGGGGGACGAGGGAGAGCCCTTATATGTAGCATTTGGTGATTTCCTTGATGTAAATATTCCCACCATGGTCTATTTAATGCCCACAATGTGACATCACTCAGTATTGAGTTAGCAAGAGCTGTGTGCAGTAAACACACCATTGTACAGTATTTCCACCAAACATTTCCAACAGATAGAAATAGCTTCAAGGGCACAGATAATGGTGAAATGTAGAAAAATAATTAGGAAGGGATAAGTCTTCAGTACTTTGTTTTTAACTTTAATTTATTAGTTCATAAAATTTAGTTTTTAATAATGGCTCTTTCACAACCAGCTCACAAATTCCTGGGAATTTAACAACTGGCTCTCATAGGCTGGCTCCAGCATACCAGTGCTCAAGAGACTCACAGAGACATGATCCTGATAACACTGAGCCACCAAATCATTGCTAAAATCTGTCTACACCAAACATTTTGTTATGTTAGAAAGGAAACCCATGTTTGATTAAGCTACTCAGTCAAATTTTCTGTTACTGAGGCTGGAAAACTTATAAAGAAAAGAGGTTTATTTGGCTTACAGTTCTGCAGCCTGTACAAGAAGTGTGGAGCCAACATCTGCTGCTGGTAAGGAGTTTAGGCTGCCTGCACTCATGGCAGAAGGCAAAGGGGATAGGTTGTGTAGAGATAACATGGGACAACAGGAAGCAAAAGAGAGAAGGGGGAGGTGCCAGGCTCTTTTTAACAACCAGCTTTTATGGGAACTAATAGAGCAAGAACTCACTCATCACCCCCAGGCAGAGCATTAATATATTGATGAGGGATTCACCCCATGACCACATACCTACCATTAAACCCCACCTCTAACATTGTGGATCAAATTTCCACATGAGGTTTGGAGGAGACAAATATCCAAACTATAGCATTCTGCTCCTACCCCCCCTGCCCCCCCCAATCTCATATCCTTCTATCTTAAACAAAATACAATCATTCCAATCCAGAAATCTTACCTTGTTTCAGCATCAACTCAAAAGTCTGAAATCCAAAGTCTCATGTGAGACTCAAGGTAAGTTTCTGTCCCCTATGAGCCTGTGAAGTGAAAAACAAGTTATTTACTTTCAAGATGTGATGGTGGTACAGGCATTAAGTAAACATTCCCATTCCAAATGGGAGAAACTGACCAAAAGAAAGGGGTAACAGGCTCCACACAAGTCCAAAACCCAGCAAGGTAGACATTAAATCTTAAAGCTCCAAAATAATTTTTGACTCCATGTCCCACATCCTGGGCACATGGTAGGAGGGGTAGGCTCGTAAGGCCTTGAGTAACCCCTTCCCCATGGCTTTGCTGGGTACAACCCATGTGGCTGCTCTCATGGTTTGGAGTCAAATGCCTGTAGCTTTTCCAGGCTGAGGTTGAATGCTGTGGGTAGCTCTATAATTCTGGGGTCTAAAGGGCAGTGGCCCCACTTCCACAGTTCTACTAGCCCCCACCCTAATAGAGTCTCTCTGTAGTGCCACCCTGTGGCAGGCTTCTGCTGAGCACCCAGGCTTTTTGTTACCTTTGTCAGGTTTCAGTCTGAAAATGTTGGTTCTTGGTGCACTCATGGTCGAAGAATGACCAGATGCACCAAAGCACGAAAATGAGGTTTATTGAGGAGAGAAAGACAGTATTATAGGGCAAGAGCAAGATATAGGTTTACAGAGCGTTATACATAATACACTACAGATGACGACTGGACCCACTGTCACAGCAAAAGGCGAGCAAAAGGAAGGGGCCAAAAGGGCCTGGTTATGGTCTGCATCTTGTTTCATAGCGCCCAGATTAGGACCTCCCTGTGGCTCAGACATCAACATGGAACCATTTTGATTGGATAGTTGGGAGTTGAATAACCTGAGTCATGTGGGTTCCAGGTCACTTTCTAGACTCTATCTTACCTAATGCTGCTTGGCCTATGGGCTGGAGAGTCCTCTGCCTTCTTTTGCAGCTGGCACATTAAGTCATGACTGGCAGATTCATAGGGTATTCCCTCATCCCTCAGGTATGGCAGTAGCTCAGGGAAGGATTAGGGCAGGGCAGGACCAAGAGATGAGGGCATGGGGCTCATCCTTGACCTTCTTTCTAGTTGGGGCAATTGCCCCACGGCAACAGCACCCACTTTCATCCCTGGAAGACCCAGAATCCTTTGCTATCTACCTAACATATCCTCTGAAATCTTCCTCCACCACTTTTCACTCTGGGAGCCTGCAGACTTAGCACCATGTAGAAGCTGCTAAGGCTTACCACTTGCATTCTCTAGAGTGGCAGCCTGAGCACACCTGAGTCCATTTGAGTGATGGCTGAAGCTGAAGCAGTTGGGATGTGGGGAGCAGCATCCTGAGGCACAGTAGGGCAGAGATGCCCTGGGCATGGTCCCCCAAATCATCCTATCCTTTTAGGCTTCTAGGCCTGTGATTGGGGAATTGGCCTCAAAGATTTCTGAAATGCTTTTGGGGCCTTTTTTCCCATGATCTTGACTATTAGCACCTGGCTCTCTTTTAGTCACGCAAATCTCTTTCACAAGTAGTTGCTCCACAGCATCCTTGTTTTCCAAATTTTTCACTGTGCTTCCCTTTTAATTATAAATTCCACCTGTAGGGCATTCTTTTGCTGCCTGATATGATCACAAGCTGTTAAAAGTATCCACACTACTTCTAGAGCACTTTGCTGCTTAGAAATTTCCTCCACCAGATACCCTAGATCATCACTGTTAAACTCAGTCTTGCAGAAAGCCCTAGGGCATGGATGCAATGCAGCCACATTTTTTGCTATGGTGTAACAAAAGCAACCTTTGCTCCGTCTCCTAATAAGTTACTCATTTCTATCTGAGGCTGCATTAGCATTACTTTTATTGTCAATATTTCTATCAGCATTTTGGTCACAACCACTTAACTAACTTCTAAGAACTTATAAACATTCCTTCATATTTTTGTCTTCCTCTGAGCCCTCCAAACTCTTCCAACCTCTACCCAATGACCAGTTCCAAACCCACTTCCACATTTTCATATATCTTTATAGCAATGCACTACTCCCTAGTAACAATTTTCTTAGTCCATTTGTGTTGCTATAAAGGAATACCTGAGGCTAGGTAATTTATAAAAAAACAGTGTTTATTTGGGTCATGGTTCTGCAGGCTATACAAGAAGCATGACACCAACATCTGCTTTGGTGAGGGCTTCAAACTGCTTCCACTCATGGTAGAAGACAAAGTGGAGCCAGCCTATGCAGAGATCACATAGCAAGAGAGAAATAAAAAAAGAGAGAGTGGAGATGTCAGGCTCTTTTTAACAAACAGCTCTTGTGTCTCATGAGAACTAATAAAGCAAGAACTCACTCACCCTTCACTCAGGGAGAGAATTAATCTATTCATAAGGGATCCACTCCCATGACCAAAATACCTCCCATTAAGCTCCACTTCCAACATTGGGGATCAAATTTCGACATGAGATATGGAGGGGAAAAATATCCAAACTATAGCACCCCCATAATTTTCTGCCTTAGTCTTGTT
>CM052440.1:131639310-131681587 GCA_028533085.1 Varecia variegata
TCACAATTAAAACTATCCAAAACTGTATTTTCTTTGTATGTTTATTGCCTGTTTCCATGAGGAAATGCTTTGAAAGAGGACCATTGAACTACTCTGTTTCATTAACTGCTGAATCCCTAGCATCTAATTTAGAGCCTAGTGCATAGCAGGCAGTCAGTAGATATGAGCTGAATTAATGCATCTGTATCCCAATCCAATTCCTAAGAAGATAAATCAAATGAACCTGGCTCATCTGCCCAGCATAAGCCATACATACACCCTTCCTATTAAGCTGCTTCCAGTGGTGACTGGGATCTATCAAATTTTTAAGTTCTTAAATTTATTTCTTAAGTTATTAAAGTTCTTAAAATCTATGAGGAAGTTTTTTAATCATCTGAAGTTTGGATTTTTTTTCTTAAAATGGACTATCTGTTCACAGCTTTTTTGAGGTATAATATACATACTATAAAATTCTTCTGCTTTAAGAGTACAATTCAATGATTCAATTTTCTTCACAGAAATCGAAAAAATAATTCTAAAATTTATATGGAACTACAGAAGACCCAGAATAGCAAAGGTTATCCTCAGCAAAAAGAACAAAGCTGGAAAAATCACAGTACCTGACTTCAAATTATACTACAGAGCTGTAATAACCAAAACAGCATGGTACAGTAATAAAAACAGACATGTAGATGAATGGAACAGAATAGAGGACCCAGAAATAAATCCATACATCTATAGTGAACTTATCTTCAACAAAGGTGCCAAGACTATACAGTGGGGAAAGGATAATCTCTTCAATAAATGGTGCTGGGAAAACTGGACATCCATATACAGAAGAATGAAACTAGACCCTTATCTCCTGTCATATACAAAAATCAAATCAAAATGGATTAAAGACTTAAATCTAAGACATGAAACTATGAAACTACTAAAAGAAAACATTGGGTAAATGCTTCAGGACATTGGTCTGGGCAAGGACTTCTTAAGTAATACCCCCGAAGCACAGGCAACCAAAGCAAAATTGGAAAAATGGGATCACATTAAGCTAAAAAGCTTCTGCACAGCAAAAGAAACACTCAATAAAGTAAAGAGATAACCCACAGAATAGGAAAAAATATTTGTAAACTACCCACTGGCAAGGAATCAATAACCTGAATATATAAGTAGCTCCAACATGTCAACAGGAAAAAAATAATATAATTCAATTAAAAATGGGCAAAGAATCCGAACAGACATTTTCAAAAGAAGACATACAAATGGCCAACAGGTATATGAAAAAGTGTTCAGCATCATTAGTCATCAGAGAAATGCAAACCAAAACTACAACAAGATATCATCTCACTTCAGTTAAAATGGCTTTTATCAAAAAGGCAGGCAATAAAAAAAGCTGGCAAGGATATGGAGAAAAGGGAACCCTCATACACTGTTGGTGGGAATGTGAATTAGCACAACCACTATGGAGAACAGTATGGATGTTCCTCAAAAAACTAAAAACAGAACTACCATATGACCCAGCAATTCCACTTCTGGGTATATATTCAAAGGAGGGAAAATCAGTATATTGAAAGATATTTTCACTCTCATGTTTATTGCAGCACTATTCACAACAGCCAAGATATGGAATTAACCTTAGTGTCTATCAACAGATGAATGCATAAATAAATTGTGGTACATATGCACAGTGGAATATTATATATCCACAAAATGAATGAAATCCTGCCATATGCAACAACATGGATGAAACTGGAAAGCGTTAAGTGAAATAAGCCAAGCACAGAAAGACAAAACTTGCATGTTCTCACTCATATGTGGGAGCTAAATATTAAACATCAATTGATCTCATGGAGACAGAGAGTAGAGTGATGGTTACCAGAGGTTGGAAAGGGTAGCATGGAGGGGGGAATTAAGTGGGGATGGTTAACAGGTGCAAAAATAGAATGAACAATATTTGATAGCACAACAAAGTGGCTATAATCAACAATAAGTTAGGGTATACTTTAAATCCTAACACAAAGAAATGTTAAATACATGTAGGTTTATTTTTTTATTTTTTTTGCAGATCAAATAGTGGAAGAAACTTTACACTCCACAGAGTTTTTAAGTATTTTTTGTATTGTCACCAGTTCATGCTTCATTCGTAAGAGGACAGAGAGGCACTTGGGCCAAGTTGCTAAATCTCAGTGGAATTCTAAGTGAATCTCACGGCCTATCGAAGGGTCACAGAGAGGATCTCAAACCTGCCATAGCTTCTAAAATGATTTGATAATAAATAGTTATGTTTTCTGCTCACAACCAATATTCTTCCATGCTATAGTTAACATCTTCTTATCTATGCTTCTTCTGAACATCAAGAGTTTCATGAACTTCCAGGCTAACAATACTTAAAATCCCCTGCATATACTTTTTCCCTACTGCTATGGTCAGAATGTGTCCTGCAAAATTCATATGTTGAAACCCAATTACCACAACGGTGGTACTAAGGGTGAGACCTTTGGGAAGTGATTAAGTCATGAAGGTGGAGCCCTCAGGGGTGGGGTTAGTGTCCTTATAAAAGAGGCCCCAGTGATCTGCTTTGCCTCTTTGACCATGCAAGGGATTGCAGTGAGAAAATGCCATTTATGAACCAGAAAACAGGCCCTCACCAGACACACAATCTTCTGGTACCTTGACCTTGGACTTCCCAACCTCCACAGGAAATTTTTTTCCTGCGAGAAGCAAATTTCTGTTGTTTATAAGCTACCCAGTCTACGGTATTTTTTATAGCAGTTAGAATGGACCAAGACATCAACCATTCCCACTATATATTTTTAAACTTAGAAATTATTGTTACCCTTTGTGCATGTTATTCTACATTTATGTGTGTGTGTGTGTGTGTGTGTGTGTGGTGTGGGGAGAGAGTGGCATACAAATACCAGATAGATAGGAGGATCCCCAAATGCCATACTTTGGTTAAATATATGATAAGTGTTTGCTAGGCAAAACTTATTTACAGGTATCAAAAGTCTATCAGCATCATAGGTAAGAACCCCTCTCCTATCTTCTTTTTTGGAATAATGCAAATTCTTTGCAGTTAAACAAAAAGGAAAGCATAAAATTACCTAGCAAGATAGCTTCTATGACTAACTGGTTGGTGTATGTTGCACAGGGATGTGGCTGATAGAGCCAAATTTCAGAACCTCATTCAATTTTCTTTAGATGAGATTAGGGATAACCTCCTCCATCGTGAGAACATGCATCACACACTAAACTACAGAAGGCCTCTTCTTTTGCATAAATTGCTTTTCTTATGGCTCATTTTGAATCAGCTGCAGTTAATTTTGCTCCATATTCCAGTGATTACAGCTGGAATCACGGTGACACTTTCAGTTTAGTTAACAACAGAGTGCCTGTGGCTTGTGTTCAAATGCTACAATAGCAGATTCACTGGGGCAAATATAAGTTTTTATAAGCAACCTCTTCCAGGAGAGTCAGGGGACCACAGAGCCAGAACAAAGTCTGAGCAGTACACTCTTCCTTTTCTCCCAATTGCCAACAGTAATTATAAAACTATGCAAGCTAAATGTTCTTTATCAAAGAATATTCTTTTTTGATAAAAGGCTTTTATCAAACTTATCCCTTCAAATCCATCAAGACAAATTGGCTTTAATTTTTTTCTAATTTTAACATACCAGCTATGAAGACAGGTTCACCAGCTCTCATATGCAATAAAAATTTGGTCTAACAGGCATTTTTCAAGATACAATTGGAATCTAAATTGGTGGAAATTTTTTAATGAAGTTTTTTTCTTCTTTTTTTTTTAAATTGCCTTGCATGTTATGGAAATATAACTTTTCAATTTAAATAATTATCACTGCAAGCACATCATCTTATAATAAATAACCTAAGGAAGAATCAACACACCGTGACTGTGTGTTAATTCTTATAGCCTCAGTAATGGTGAGAAACTTCACTAATAACAATGTAGAAAAATACATAATTAAGAAACATTACACAAATATAGTCTAGATTACATAGAATTTAAACAAACACACTTGAAATACTTTGATGCTTCCTAAACTAGTTTTCTTTTTCTTTCATTTTTTCACTTTTATCAAATGTAAATTTATCATTATGTGGAAAGATTTTCAGAAAGAAATACTGACTTTTTGAGTGCAGCTATATCTTCACCTCTGTGTATTTTTTTTCAGTGTCACTCATTTTAATCCTGTACCTGGAGTTTATGGAAGAGGTAATTTCCTGAAAAATAAAAACCTTCACCAACTTGGAAAAGTCAGTGGATAAAAAGTTACAAATCTTTAACTCAGTGTCCAAAAGCCTTAAAGAATACTAATGTCTCAATTATCCAGATAATATGGAAACTCCTTTGTGTTTCTGGTAGTGAATGATTATAATAATTGATCCCACATATCAATTATATGTGAACTTTTCTCTATTAAAATCCATAAATCTATTGAGAACCTTTGAAGTCCTGATATTACAATGATCAAATCATCATCATCATTATCTACCATATTTTGAGTCCCTGATATGTATCAAGATTCTGCTAAGTCCTTACATGTACTGCCCTATTTGATAGTCAGAACAAACCCATGAAATAGATATAATTACCTCTATTTTACAGTTGAAGATCCTACAAAGGTCTTGGTCCTAAAAGAGTTTACAAGCTATTAAGAATTGACAGCGGAGGCCAGGCACGGTGGCTCACGGCTGTAATCCTAGCACTCTGGGAGGCTGAGGCAGGAGGATCCTTTGAGCTCAGGAGTTCAAGACCAGCCTAAGCAAGAGTGAGACCCTGTCTCTAATAAAAAAATAGAAAGAAATTAACCAGACAACTAAAAATATATAGAAAAAATTAGCTGGGCATGGTGGCACATGCCTGTAGTCCCAGCTACTCGGAGGCTGAGGCAGAAGGATTGCTTGAGCCCAGGAGTTTGAAGTTGCTGTGAGCTAGGCTGATGCCACAGCACTCTAGCCCGGGCAACAGAGTCTCTGTCTCAAAAAAATTAAAAAAAAATAGAATTGACAGTGGAGGAAGTCTTGTATGCTGGTCAATCTCAGACATGCTGAAAAATTTGTGCTTCAAATATTTAAAATTGAATACTAAAATATTCCTTTTCAGACCGTGTACCAAAATAAGCTTCATTATGAAAGAAACATAATGAATCCTGATTTTGCTAGTAGAAAACAGAAATAAAAGCATCCTAGGAAAGCCTTCAGAGGAATGAAAGTGCATGACATATGAAGGAAACAAGTTTATTCTACTGTAGTGAAGAGTGAACAGAAAAAATATTTCCAGAAATAAATCCAGAAATTTAGGGTAACGCAAACCCTGATGAGATTTAAGTTTGGGCAATATTCCTTTGCAGTCAGGAGACAGCCTACCTCTGAGATCATTTGTCATCAGTTCCTTCATGGTGCTTTTTTATCCTCTATGCATTCATTAAATAGTGATGTTCTTTTGGACTTTTTCCCCCAATTACACACTGTACCTGGTCAATTTCTCCCATATTTGGTAACTCAGTTCCTTGCCATGCCCATGAATCATAAATCTATTCCTCTGGCTAAGACCCCTTTTCTAAATTCCAAGCCTGTGTATCCTAGTGCTTATGAAACCTCCACTTGAATACAGCAGAGGCACCTCAAACACAACAGTTTGAATTGGAACTCATCTTCCTCCTCCCATTATCCCTACCCATCTATGCTCCTCCTTCTGTGTCCTCCTACTCACTCATCTTATCTCTCTCCCACAGCACTGAACACTTGGTGTCTATCTTGCCTCCCATATCCAATCAGTCTCCAAATCCTGCTGACTCTCCCCTCAAATATTTCTGTTTAGTCTCTCCATAATGACAGCCATCATTGGAATCCAGATTATACCAACACTCCCAGTACTACAGTGATTACCCCCTAACCAGCTGTAGTTTAATAAGAATATGTTTCAAAGGTTTAACTGGGGGCAAGACAGAGAAAGCATGGATATTCACCTTTTATGCTTAGTCTCCAAGATATCAAGAATTAATGAAAATGCATCAGATCGCAAAGCATCAGAAGTGGAAATGAAATATGTCTGTTGAGCAAAGTAAAAGCTGAGGAGTGAGGATTTTATTCTCCAAATTCTGGAAGTCCCAATCAGACAGACACAAGTAAGTGTATTTCTGGTTTTGTGTTCTACATTTTCAGTCTATCTCCTTCTTTAGCAGGTACTCATGCTGCTCTTTGGATTATGTTTCAAATTTAAAAGATTCTAACGGACGTACTAGACCTATTTCTGACTAACTTCTGTGAAGTTAAAGTGTTATTTTGAAAGAAGAGACTAATTGTCAGCTCAGCAACTGGGAAAATGGAATTTTTTGTGGCACTTAATTACAAGTTGTTAGAAAAGTTATCAACATTAGTAGAGAGAAACCTTGAAATGTAGCTGAAGGTAGTGTTTATACTATTATTATAAGAACCAGATAAAATAAGAGCAGCTCTTCTGCTTTTATACTAGCTGTCTGGCTTAAACATCAAGAGAAGATTAACTGAATTAGAAGTATAGCCATTGTATGGGATGAACAAAAACCTCACCTAAGCATAACCCAAGACAGTTTGCATTCTACCTATCTGTTAAGGAAGACAAAATCAGCTGCATCGTTTTTTATAATTTTTACAATATATTTAAATCCTGTGAAATATGCAACACCCTGAATCTTTGTTTTATGTCCTCTGAAATTACTGAATTGACTAAAGCAATTCCTCAAAAACTGATAAGTTCACAAAATCTCATAGTACTATTCTAAAGAATCTGACTATATTGAACATTTGCACTTGAAAATTTGAAATAGGAATTACTTATTCATTATGATAAGCTCGGGCATTTGAAGACTCAGAGCTCTAATTTAAGCAAAAATTCTAATTTTAATTATTATAATCCTCTCTGAAAGTACCATGAAATAAATAAAAATTAGATCTTTAATTAAATGTTCAAGAGAAAAAATAAACATAGTTACCCATTAAGGCTGACCATTATATTGATTTAAATAAAATATTTAACTATTTAAGACATTTCTCATTTTCTCCCAGGGAGATTCCATTTCCAAAGTATTCATTTTATTTTCCTCAATCACAACATTACAAAATTTGAACTGATTAATGACTGATTTCCCACAATCAGAACATGGAATATTCTTAGTTCAATTTAACACTATGGCGTAGTATGTCATAGTTCAGTTGTTAGGCTGGTAGGGACATTAACTCAATGTTTAGTATAATGCCAAATTAGCTTTTATAAATTTAAATACTATACTCTTAGAAAGATCCACCTCAATATCTTGTTAGCATTTTACTGCTGCCATACATTTAGCAGATGGCTAAAAAGCATAAAACACTCTATCTTTCCTCCTTTGAAGATAAGAATCTAAATTTGTGTTGTATATTCCCCAATTCATGACAATTGAATGTCATTATTTCCTTAGAAAAAAATAACAATGAAAAATATTAAGGATCCTGCTATCATGTGGTTCTGTATGCCTAGCATGTGAAACAACATAAAAGGCTACAAATGATTGTTATCATATCTAATGATACTGCAAAGCTTAATTACTGCCATTGATGTGAGCATATAATGCCAGATCATTTTCTCTTTGTCTCTGTTCTCTTTCCATTTAACGTCTAAACCATATTGTCCTTTACCCTTTGGCCTCAATCTTTTATTTTTGGCTGCAAAAACTGAAGACCTATTTCACAATCTAGATCTGTTCAAAATATTTAAGCCCATTCCAAGGCTTTCTAAATGGCTAATAGGTTGGGAGAAACCATTTTCCAAATAATTTAAATACAAAATAATAAAATGAGTATACATACTATTGATTCTCTTAGCACGTCACTTAATGCAAAGAAGTACCTTATCAAATACCTTATGCCTTTTATCATAGATGGATCTTTTAATCACATATCGATTGGCTGAATTTCTAGTAGTCTTTTTTAATGTATGTAATTGCATATCTATTTTCATATTTTATAACTTCCTCAGTGTGTCTTCTAAAACTCATGCATTATAACTCTATGAATCAACTCACTGTGGTTCCCCCAAACAAAGTAAACTTACATTACAAAAACACAAAAGACACATGGATGGAATTCCCTAACATTAGAATATTGCATTGTATCCTAGTTCATGACAAATGCATGCATCCTTTAAAAGTAAAATCATGGCAGTTTGCCAGTATTAATTTATTTTTATTATAATATTTCCTGAATAAATATAAACATAAAAACAGCAATAAATTTCTGATGTTTATACCTCATAGATAAAAATAGGAAGGTGAAACATAAAATTATTTTTATAATAAAATTCAAATTAATAGTACTAGTTGAATATTTTGGACAAGATTGTTTTGCTGAAACTAAATAGTGATCTTTTAGATATTAGTCTGATATCATTATGGACTGATCTGAGAATGTGTATCAAAATAAACTTCTGAAAAAAAATTTTAATATCATTTTGAAAATTCATTAGGAATGTACTGTTACATTTAATGTTAGTGAAACATTATGTAAGTTTGTACCTATAAAGACAGAATTTGTGCAACGTGAATGTGGAACTAAATGCACATGTCTTTTGAGTTCAACATAACTAATACTGTTCTAGTTATTCTTTCATGGCTCTTCACTATACAAATGAATGTGAAATCTGTTATAAAATTTTTTTGGAGTTCTTTGGACTTCCTCTGGCTCAAATGCCTCATTCTTAGATTAAATTTGCCTCTCTTCTTTTCTCATTAGCCTGTTACAATTACTTTGTTATACCATGCTATTTTTTGTGGTATCAAGTCAAAGTCTGAACTGACTGAATAACTTAAAAATCAAGTCATAGTCTACGAAAATGACTGCCAAATGTAAATTGTTTCAAAAAATAAGATTTTTGAATAACTAGTAGAAATAGTTCCACATGAATACAATAGTGGATGTAGAATATTAGCATTTTAATTTTAGAATATGTCAACTTAGCAGCAGCCAGTATGCCCTCTAATATATGAAAGTAAAATTGCTGTCATTTCAGGTGACCACTGTGCCTGTGTAACCATACACATGAAAGCAAATGCTGGGACTGTAGTAAGAGTGGAGTATTTGGTTACAAAGTGGCCATCCACATACTAAAATATTCTTACATAAGCATTTTAATTATCATTGAAACAAAAACCCAAATACAAAAATTACTGTAGCAAAATATTGCTCCTACATTATCTTCATAATATAAATTGACCCCAACAAATTTTTTTAATTCTGACATAGAATTTGCTTTAAGAGACTGCTGCCATTAGTCATTACCTGATAACTGAGAATGTCCATGAAACAACTAAGAGAAAAGTCCAGCTTAGCACAGACAACCACTTTCAGACTCTGAGCAATCAAATTGCATATTCATGTTTTTTGTCTGCCTTTGCAAGTGTGAATTCTGCTGTACTTTATTTTGATTCTGTGTTTTATTAAATGATGTTATCATAATCTTTGAGCTTTAATGGTAAAAACAATCCATATATGTAAGGATGAGTTTATGCTTGTGACAGGGGTAATTGTAAAAGCCCATTACTTTAAAAATAATTTTAATTGTGGTAAAAAATATACTTAGCATGAAATTTACAATATTAATTGTTTTTAGGTGCACAGTTCAGTGGCATTAAATACATTCACATTGTTGTGCTACCATCATCACAATCCACCTTCCGAATTCTTTTCATCTTGTAAAACCACTCTGCATTCATTAAACAACTCTCCTGTGCCCCCTCCCTCAGCCGGTGGAAACCACCATTCTACTTTCCGTCTCTGTTAGATTGACTACTCCAGGTACCTCCTATAATTGGAATCATACAGTATTTGTCTTTTTGTGACTGGCTTATTTTACTTAGGATAATGTCTTCAAGATTTATCCATATTGAAGCATGCATCCGAGTTTCTTCTTTTTAAGGCTGAATAATGTTCCTTTGCATGTATAAACACATCATGTTTGCCCATTCATCTGTTAATAGATGCGAGTTGTTTCCACCTGTTGGCTATTGTGAATAATGCTGCTATGAGCACGGGTATACAAATACCTCTTGGAGTCCCTGCTTTAAATTCTTTTGAAACATATGTAAAACACAAACAGAATTGCTGCATCACATGGCAATTCTATTTTTAACTTTTTTGATGAAACACCTTATTATTTTTCACAGTAGTGTCACCATTTGACCTTCTCACCAAACAGTGTACAAGGTTCCAACTTCTCCATATCCTCACCAGAACTTGTTATTATTTTTTATAGCAGCCATCTTAATTGGTGTGAGATAAAAAGCCCATTACTTTTGAGCAAAGGCCTCATTGAAGTTCTTTTCAGGATTTTCTTAGTGGTGTCTAAGTTACTTTTTTGATCAGTATTGATAAACCAGTATATTATTTGTAACTTGTGATAACAAAATACACCCACTTAGGTAATTCTTAAAAACAGTATGATTGTATTTCAAATCTGAAAATCTTTATTTAGCTCCTAATCCTTTTTTGCATTAATAATTTTATAACACAACTTTTAATAACATGTAGTTTCTTAAGAATGTAAATACAGAGTTATGGATGAATAGCCTATTTTTATTACCTTTTTCTATTTATATCCAGTGTATGTGAATGAATGGCTTATTTCTAATTTTGCTTCTACCATTGATTTGCAGTGCCTTCACTTAGTAGCTAAGCCCATAATACCAAAGAAGAAAGCATTACATTTTTACTGTCATAGAAAGTTTTGATAAAATGTTGCTAAAATTTTTAAGAGTTTAGTAACATCACGTTGTAGTGATTCACCATCTTCAGGTATGTGCTTATCATTTTCCTACCACTTTTGTTTTTGTCATGAGACTCCTTACATATTTCTGAATATTGAATGTGTACCTGATTGTGACAGTTAAAAATTTCTCTAGTAAGATACATATTAAGTGAGGGAAAATTGGCTGAGAGAAGGTGGGGCACTTGGAAATGTAGTTTACCTCCAGATATTCCACACTGCAGGTTGGTGGCCCAGTTCTGGAGGACAGGATACCCTGTCATTCCCTCACTGGTAGTAACTAAGTGACCCACAGAAAACTTGGATCCTTCTGTTTATTAAAGCCCTGGAAGCTTTTGTACCATACTTTTCATCTCAATCTGTAAAACTTTCTGTATGAAAGCATCTTTCCCAGTGCTGATGGAACTTGGAGAAAAGTAAAACTTTTCAAAACAAAAGATGTCATTTCTACACTGATTATGAGCAAGCTACCATAACTATATAATGCAGTTGACAGAGAGGAAAGAAGCCTTTACCATCATTCCCTGTAGACAAATTCCTGGAGAAATGAATTGCAATGCATGACCAATTATGGATATGTCACTTTGTCAGAACTGGAAACAGTTATTTCCCATATGTGTGAGTTCTGGCAATTACTATGTTGTGTAAAAGCTAATTATTCATAAGTGTTGATCATTTCAATTTCATCTTTTGAAAGGAAATTTGAATCTTTGTTACAACTGCTTAACTTACAAATTGTTCATTAATTTTGGCCCTGGCTGTAACCTTAAAGCACTAAATATTTTAATGCATAAAAGAATGAATTTTTCTCTACTTTCAAGTGTATGGTCTACAGATTTTCTTGAATAGGCCAAAGAACCAATGTATTAATGGTCAATGTTAGAACTTGACTTATCTGTTACAATTGACCCTAATTTTCTTTTAACTGGTATCAGTTATATACTGATCTACACAACATACTTGATATAAAAATAAGACCTTTCCCCTCCAAATTTAAAGTAATGGATAAATCATAATTGTTCACAATGATGTTTATCATACTAACGTTGATGATGAATCAGTATTTAATGTGTGAATGTCAACACTTTTCTCTAGATTTTCGTTCTCATTAAATTGTACTTGTAATTTTACCATTCTACAATATCAGTATTTTTCATTCATTTCCCTTTTATTTTTGTTTATATTCCATTTATAACTCACCTTCCTAATTAAAAAAAAAACATGAAGCTTTACCTATGTATGCTCCTCATTATTCTCTCTACTATTTTTTATTTCCAGTAGGGTCATATTCTTATTAATACTAAATAAAAACATCTTTATTATTCTCACTCTAGTTATTATAGACTAGTGAACCACTTGCTCCATACAATAGTTCTTCATTGATTATCCCCTCCATTCGTTGGTTCCTGCTTTTAAATTTTCTCTGCAGCCAGTTTTACCCAATGTATTTCATATTCTGTAACAGGTGACTGAAACTATTCTCTGGTTTCATAATTAATGGGGCTGATAACAGCTTACCCAGAGTCTCTTTGACAATTCTGACATGTCAGAAAATACACCCATTATTTCACACTTATTTATACTCATTTATGTTAGTTAGGTTAGTATGACTGTTAATACTTTATTCCTCTCATTTTATCCATGTGTAGAAATTTTTTCCTCTTCATATCAATTAATATGGCTTACCACTATCCCTATGTTTACAATAAATAAACACAAATATGAAGATTGTTGATATAAAAATAATATCTTCTGAATTATATTATTAGTATATGGTAATAAGACTATTCTTAACATTTTCTTAAGCTACTATATATAGTCACAGGCTCTTAGGTTCCATTTAGATCTGAGAGTTGATAGATGTCACCTGATTTTAGAGAAATAGGGAAGTTGATTAGTAGTTATATTACTCCACTTCTCAAAGAAAAAAATCCATATCTTTGTGTGAGCACACTCAAAAATTACTTCACCTTTTAACTTAAAATGATAATTAATAGTGATAAGAAGTTAATTTAGAGAGTTTCTGCTTTACTTATTATTAACAGCCAGTTATATATCCAAGGCTTAGCCATTCAACAGAAAAGTTGGGTAGACTTTCTGTGCAAACTCTTCGTAGCCTGGAAGGAAAAAAATAAAATGTTTCATACACAGTGTGCTTATACCCATGACTAGGGCAAAAAGGCATTGCCCAGAATTCCATAAAGGTAGGGAGCAGTCTGGGAACTTCAGTTGGACTTTGTGCTTCTCCTGCTTGTAAGGTTTCATTGTCGTGATTCTAGCACACCTCAGTTCCCAGCTGACACATTCCTATCTCTGATCACCTCATCTCTGCCTTTCAAACTGAACACCCTGTCACAGAAAAGAGTGTTACAGCATTCTTGACTTTTGACTTGAAATATCTGTCCCTTGACTTTGAGCACTGCCGATTCTTGCTAACTGTCTCGAGACCTGTTTCTGGTCACTCTCTGACTCCTGGCTCTTTCTCAACTGGATTTTCTGGTTTGGGATCTCTATTATTACCTATTAGCTGTGGTTTTCAGTTTTCCTTAGCACAGAATTTATCTCCATCTGTATTGAAAATTTGGTCCATACATGGAAATGAGAAAAAGTCAATGAGGAAAATTTCCAATTAAGTACATATGTCTACTCTCCCATGTGTAAATCATAGAAAATAAGAAAATAACTCTCATTATTTACAGATGATATAATTATATTCCTAGAAAAATCCAACTATATAGACCAAAAACTACAATAAGATGAAGAAGAGAGTTTCATAAGATGGCCTGAATACAGTATCAACTGACAACAGCAATAGCTCTCTCATACACCACATCTCCTACAAAATCCCTAAAACTACAGCAGAAAAAAAGATCCAATTCACAGAACTATAAAAGTAAGCAAAAACTATAAAATACATGTAAACTTTACAAAATATGAGCAGGTAACGTGGGAAAATAAATTGAGAAAAACTTTACTAGGGGTCAAAAAAGAATCCTGGCTAGGTTAATTCCTGAATGTGAAAGTTCAATAAAGGTGTGATATATCCACAAATTAACCTATACATTCAACATGATCTCAATCAAAAACCCCAAAGGGATTTTTAAATAAAATTTGAAAAGCTGATTTTAAAGTTTATATTAAAGAATGTGTGCAAAAGTAGTCAAAGCCATTGTGAAAAAAGTAGAAAAATAAAACACCGAAAGCAGAACTTGCCCTATCAGATATCAAAATACATTATAAGTAATTAAAATATTGTGATATAAGTACAGTGATGTAAATATAGACCAATAAGCCATTATAAAATTTATGTAGAAATTGTCTATGTGATGCAAGTAACATTCAAACTCAATTTGTAAAGGGAAGGAACCGTGAAAAAAATAGTAATAGATAGTTGGCTATGCATTTATTAAAGAATAATGCCAAATTCATATCTCATAATATCCACAAAAATAAATGAGCAATGATCAGATAGTAAACTATGAAAGTATTAAAAGGAAATATAGACAAATATTTTCATAATCTTAAGGTGGGTTAGGCCTTCATACACAAAACATAACACACAGAAACCACAAAAGAAAAGAATAATACTAAGCATACAAAAATTCTTTAAACTTCAATGTTTCAAATGATACTGTCTTAATTTGAATTACTTGGAAGAAAAATCTGAGACAAGGCAGATGAATTTCAGTGCAGGTAATTTATTTTGGAAGTGATCACAGAGAATAGAAATGAGGAAGAGGGAAAAAGAAAATTAAGAAAATGAATATAAGGGTAGTAAATTTTTTGAGACTGATGTGGTAGACAATGGGTTCTCAATTTCCCATAATGTTTCCTTGAATTTCTCATAAAAAGAAGACAGTGGATATTTATATATTTTTTCCTATCCCACTTTGGCTGAGGGTGACTCCCAGGGGTCTAACTTCCTATATTTCTGGGCTTCATTTGCACAATGACTAAGTGAGTTTTCATGACTTCAGAAAAAAGTAGAGAAAAGCACAACTCACGCTTAAGGTACTATTATGTCAATGTGAGACTGAGCTTGCACAGAACTCTTGCCACACTGTAGCTGCAATCAGATGTGGGCCAATGGAATGTGACTCCACATGTTGAAATATTGACTACAGTCCACTTTTGCACCACTTGTATCTGTTAGTGTCCCACATTAAAACCACTCTGTCTCTAACTTTTCAAATTGGTGACCAGCTGCAGTCTTTAAAAAAGCCTTGATACAGAAGTTTAGTGGAATAAGCTACAGTATCCAGAGCTACTGCTGAGTGCAAAGTCATAGTTTTCTCTTCTTTTACCACCAATTCTCGCATTCTCAGGCTCATCCTCTAGGGTTCCTGTCAGGTACTGACTAGGGGAATTATCAGCTGCCCATTGGTGGTCATAACTTCAGTGAAGGTAGAATCCTTATTATCTCCCTAATACAAGCTTGGAAACCAGAAGCTCTAATCTGTAGATCCTAGAGTTGTGTGGACAAAAAGCACAGACTCCTAGAGTGGGTTATTGAAGTCATATTGGGAAAGGTAAATCCTACTTTCTCCCATTGGTCCTTGAATCCATGTATCCTGACTATGGAAGATATGACCTCATACAGTGGGAGTTTGATCAGATTATGTAATTCATCCTGCAGGACAGCAGTCGAACTTTGTAAGACATCGTCTCCAAACAGCCATAGCTGTGACTTAAATCAGGCTATTTCAAAGTTTTATCAGATTGGCTGCTTGATGAGTAAATCCTATTGTCATGTTTAAGGATTTGTTTTAATAGATTCCCACATCAGTAAATCAGACATCCTCTAGTAGTACTTTATACTGCAATTAGAGCAGGCAAAATCATATTTGGAGTGGGTGTCAATTTTAGTAAGAATGAATCACTGCCCCTCACAATACAGGAAAAGATTCTCTATAATAATCTGACACTAAGTGCATAGCTGGTCTGCTCAGGTATATCAGGAACACAGAATTGGGCTCTGCTCCTGAGAGGTCAGGCATTCAGCAGTGGCAGTAGCTAAATCATCCTTGGCAAAAGAAAGCCCATGCTATTGGACCCATGAACAGTCTTTATTTGTGCTATGAAGGCTATTGAATTTGTGGGCCCTTAGAGCAAGCAATAGTTTGAGTACAAAGGCTGGATGACATCTACCAGATGAATCACCTATCCACTAGTTGTTCAATGCCTCCTCTGCAGTGGATGCTTTTTACTGGTCATTGACATGTGACACAGAAAAAAGTCCGTGTCCATCTATTCCCAAAGGTCCATCCATATAGCTCTTTTAAAGACTGTCTTGCCTGTAATATTCCAGTCATTCTCTCAAGCCCTTTTCCAGAAAGTCCATGAATTTTTACTATAAAAACCACGTAGTAAATATTTTAGGTTTTCTGGTCCATACAGTCTCTTTTGCAACCATTTAACTCTGCCTTTGTAGCATTTAAACAGCCGTAAAGAAGACATAAATAAATAAACATGGTTGTGTTTTAATGTATCTGTATTTATGGACACTGAAATTTGAAGTTCATATAATTTTCACACAACATGAAATATTATTTTTTGAAATGTTTTTCCACACTTTAAAATGTAAAAACCATTTTTAACTCACAGGCCATACAAAAACAAGTGATAGGCCACATTAGGTTTGTAAGATACAGCTTGCCAACCCCTGTTCTTGACAAATAAGCCAAGTCATGCACTGCTGAGCAGGAAACCATACACAGTCTTCCTTCAGGCCACTTTTCCATCCACTTGAAAGGGAAAACTAGGTATACAATTCTTGGTCCTGCCCAGTGGCGTGACTTCCTCTCATCAGTGCCTTTTTAGGGGGCTGCAGTACATCAGTATTCTGTATTGGGCTCACACCACCATGTGGAGCCAGCCTACATATGAACTGGGCCCAATTTCTCATCTACTCCAGCAGTTAGCTGACGAGAAGGCTCCATGAGGTATCAGCTAAGGAGGGATCAGTAAAATAGCAACATGCCTATCCTTTGAACCTGTTTGGGCCCAATCCCTAATAAAAAATTTCGATCATGCAATGAATTGCTGATGTATCTGCCAGACATTATGACTCGTTGGATCTGACAAACCTTGTTCCTACTGAGCAGCTACAACCTCATGGCTCCTTGATATATTGTGGTAAGGCACTCAGTCACCAAAAGGGCTTAATAGCCTCCCAGAAGCTGCTTTTCAAATAGCAGGTAGTTTTCTCTGCCAAACGTATCAACTTCCTCTAGATGCCTGGGAGAATGTGCAGTAACTCTCCTATGGCAGCTTTCTGCATGTAGCACCATTGGATTTGTAGGATCAGATGCCTCAGTAGCAGGAAAGTTTATACCACATCTTAGATCTGGTGAATAATCCTTTATTTCATTGGACCTTACTAAAAATTGGCAATCTTCAAAGTAATCAAATAGTTATTAGAGGAAATATTTCCATGAACCTATTATTGTCAACCCATTTCCATGGCATTCGCTGTCAACACTGGCCTTCAGAAAACAACAAGCAGTGAGCTTTTCAATGATATTAGTGTGTCGCCCACAAGTCCATTCTCATTGCTTCATTGAAGAAAGTGTCCTCTAGACTTAGTAAAGATGTGGATTTTCTGATCTCACATAATAAGTCTATTCCAATATTCTCTCTTCCCTCTCCCCTGACGCCATCCTCAATACACTGACAAGACAGTTACTGCATCTCCAACTCATTTACTGAAGGCCCCCGGCAAGTCCAAGGTTCAAAGAACCGCAGTGGAAGCACATAAGATGGGCTTCAATTATCCTGGCAAAGGATAGTGCACCTATGCCAATAAATTCTCCCTTCTCCAGTCTTACGTTCTGTACCCCTACCCCACTTGGTTCAGCACTCAAGATTCACATCTGTGCATGCTCTATTTCCTGCCTGTGGGTATTAGTCAAATCCTACAATTCTATCAATTAAAGAACTATTTTGCCCAAAAGTTAGAAACAGCCAGAATAATTATCCACTTAGGATAGGCTCTATCATGACTTTAGTTATTGGCTGAACACAATGAGGGAACACAAGGATGGAATCTTGAGAATATCAGGCATCTACTGTGGGGCTTCTGGCTTAGATGATATCTTTGTGTAGTAAAAGTAGGGCATGCTGCTCTTTCTCTGCAAAGCGTGGAGGAGCAGAATGAAAGACTAGATGTGGAAGTTAGTGATATCTGGGAGCTAAAAGTTCTCAGATACATCCATTCAACTGTCCCCATCCCAGTATCAGAATCTGGATACTTTCCTATTTGTTCTCTGACTTTAATATAATTGATCCACTGAGACTGACATAGTCTCCTTTGCAGCGCTGCTACCTTAGAATTAAGCCCTATCTAGTCTTCCCTCTGACTGCAGAAGATAAGGATCTGCTTAGAGAAGGAAGTCTATAATTTTTTATTCCCCCCAGAATTCTAAACACCTAAGGGCAGTTAACAAAATCCAGCAAAGCCAGGATTCTCATTACTGCTTTGTCTTTATCTCATTCAATTGCTAGTGGTAATGCCAGTCCTTTCACTTCTACTTAAAAAGATTAATCTTGTCAAATGTTGGTTTGAGAGCTTACTATATGCCAGGTGCTCTCATAAATGTTTTACATAAACAGTATTAATTTATTCAACTTTTATGCTATTTTTTAAAGTAGAATTATTATTATCATCATTTACTTCTAATAATCTAAAACCTAAATCTAGAGAGGTGATTTAATAACAATGGTATATTAATACTATTGAATACAATGCAGATATTTAAAATGAAGTCACCCTATATGTGTTGACACAGAAAGATTTATGAGATATATCACTAAATAAAAAAATCTACTCAGCCACAAAAAACAATGGTGATTTAACATCTCTTGTATTATCTTGAATGGAGCTGGAGCCCATTCTACTATGCAAGGTACCACAAGAATGGAAAAACAAGCACCACATGTACTCACCATCAATTGGTATTAGTTGATCAACACTTATGTGCACATATAGTAGTAACATTCATCAGGTGTCAGGCAGGTGAAAGGGGGGAAGAGAGGATGGGTATATTCACACCTAACAGATGTGGTGTGCACTGTCTGGAGAATGGACACACTTGTAGCTCTGACTCAGGTGGGGCAAAGGCAATATATGTAACCTAACATTTGTACCCCCGTAATGTTCTGAAATAAAAAAAAATTCAAGCTGAGAAATATGCCTATATTATTTTCACATTTGTGTGAAAAGGGGGAGAAAAAGAAGGAGAGATGTGTTTATAGGTTCAGGTAGATACAAACCAATGCATAGAAAAAAACTAAAAGCATTTTGCACAGGTGACTTCTGGGAAAGGCAGTTGAAGTTTGGGAAAGAAGAGGAAAAATTAACTTGCATATTTTTTCATAGTGTGCACATTTTTATACTGTCTGCATCTTTTGAAAATAAATATGTGTTTGTGCATTATTTTTATAACCAAAGTATTAAAAACATCAAGTGACATCTAGGTTCTGATAATGAGTCTGCTGAGAATGAGCCCCAGAGAAAGACTAAAAGTATAAAACGAAACTCAATCTTTATCTAATTGCTCTGCCTTAATTCTTCTTCTCCTTCAAAGAGAAACTCCAACGTATCTTTGCCAGAAAACCTATTCCTACAATCTCAGACCTATTTTTATTACTTTTATTTGAGTAACTTTACTATACTGATGCATCTACATAACTGTGTGCATACATAGAAGGTTCATTCACATGAAATAGCCATTTTTGTAGATTAAAGATAGTTGAATAGTGATCATTTCATGTTTTGATTCTGTAAAATGCTGTACTAACACCAGAATTAATTAGAAGCATGTGACTTTCCAGCTCTTTATTTCTAGGAAAAAAAAAAATCCATATTACCTCTAACCTATTCCTTTCCCTAAACAGATGCTAACAGAATTTTAGAGCTATAACTCTATAATTTATATGCTATGATATTAGCATATTTTAATTTTTAAAAAGATAAAATTAGAAAGTTTATAAAAATTATATGCAAAAATCAAGCTTCAGGTTTTGTTTCTTCTCAATTCCTTGAACTCTTCCAGTGGACTTGCCTTCCACTCTATCTTAGCTACTCCTCTGAAACCACCCTGTCTTCCCAATTCATTCCCTTTATTATCTCAACTCCTACAATAATTCTGTCCAACTGGGATTTCCAATCCATTGATTCTTCCAACCTTTCCCACTGAATGTGCCCACTTCTGTCCTTACTCTGCTTCCACAAGCACTCACCATAATTATTTTCTTGCATTCTCACAAAATTTTCTTGGTCCTTTCTTGCTCATATTCCTTTTGCTAAACCACAATCCAGGTCAAAGCCAATTCTTATCCTACTTCATGCCTACAGACAAGCAGCTGACAGTGACTGGAGAAAAACACACAACCATGCTGCTGGCTCCACTTTAAATTCCTGACCACAAACCTCAGGTGGGTCCATATGCTGCTCATCATCCATACAGTGTTTCCATGGTCCACTCACTCTCCACTAGCATAAGCTAGTATTTCACCCTGATCCTGCTTCTTCAAACCTCACATACTTCCTTGCCCACCTCCCCCTTAGGTGGTGATCTTGCTTCCTAATTTACTGAATGAAATTAAAGTAACCAATCAGGACCTCCCACTAGCATGCACCCCTATATCTACCCTCCGCCAGTATCTGCACTCATTTAACCTGTCTGTCTGCCTGTTCCTATCAGTGAACACTTTGTTCTCTTTTTTGTATTCAATCTCTCCACATGACTGTTTGATCACATCCTTTTCAAGGACAAATCCCAGCCCTTCTTCTTTCTATCTTACATCATTAATTTTTCTGTCTTTTCTGAATCATCGCTACCAGCATAGAAACGTGGTGTTATATTTCCCATATTAGAACAAAACAAAGCAAATTTTCTCTAGACCTTACTTTCTCTGCCAATTACTGCCTCATTTCTATTTTCTCCTTTACAGCAAAACTCCATGAAAAAGTTGTCTATATTCACTCTCTCCAAGTTTCCTTTCCTCCAACTTTCTCTACTTCTATCAGGTTTTATCCCACAACTTTTATCAAAACACTCTTACTAGGGCACCCAATGACCTCCACATGCTAAAAATATCTGCCAATTCTCTGTTCTCAGTTTATCTCTCCTACCAGTGGCATTTGGCATGGCTTATCATGCTTACCTTCCTAGTACAAATCCTTCCCATGACCTCCAGGACACCAGAGCCTTTTGATTTTTCTCTTGCCTCACTTTGTCTCATCTCTTCGCTGTATATGTTTGTTGAGATGGTGATCTCATCCAACTCATGATTTAAAATATCATCGAAAAATAGATGACTCCCAGATTTATATCTTTGGCTCAAGCCTCTCTCCTAAATTCCAGATTCATATATCAAATTTCCCATGCAACACCTCCCCTTAGATTTCTAACAGTCATGTCATACTTAACATACCCAAGACTAAATCGTGGATACCCCTCCAAAGTTTAGTGTGGAGGATCTCCTTACTCCTTAGTTTTTCCCAGCAAAGCAGATTCTAAACTAGCAGTTGCTAAATCCACAAACCTTAAAATCATTCTAATTCCTCTATTTCTTTCACATATCTGGTTCAGATTATCTGTTCACTAATAATTTTTATAGGAAAAAACAAATTTTCAATCCAAACAAAAGTGAGATACCATGTGCCTACTACAAAGTCAAGTTTTTCAAATTTAAGAGGCAATACTCCATGTTAGGAAGCAAAGAAATGAGCATTTTTTTTTTTTTTGACAGATCTTGCTCTGTTGCCCAGGCTGTACAATTGTACAGTAGCACAATTGTAGCTCGCTGAAGCCACAGACTCCTGGGCTCAAGTGATCCTCCTGCCTCAGCCTCCTGAGTCACTGGGATTACAGGTGTGTACAGGCGTGAGCCACTGCAGCCAGCAGAGTACTCTTTTTATGTTGCTGGCTTCAGAATAAATTAGATTAAAACAATCATTGTTTTCATTGATTTGTGGATATGTAAAAAATCTTCCAAATTGGTTTTCTGCACTTGCAAATCAACAAATTTTTTGTAAGGAAGTAATAATGTACATAAATTTTATGTACAAAGATGTTCTTTACAGTGTTACCTATCCATTTTAGAAAATTTTAAAAATACTGAAGAGTATAAAGAAGAAAATAAAAATGATAATAGCTGTCAGCAGCAGTTTGGCTTCTTTTATGTGTTTGTTTATTCTTAATAATTTGTTTTACTTAACATACCATCTGGGTTTCCCCATGCCATTAAATATTATTTTAATATATGATTTAAATAATTATCTTGTGTATCAATTGGGAGAGGATTGAGCCACCTAAAAAATTCATATGTATATATATATATATATATATATATATATAAAACAGTGGTTTATTTCTCCCTTACACAGAATTCCAGAATTCCAGAGGTTGATAGTTTGGGGTTAATAGACCTATTGCATAAAGTCAATAGACACCTCTGCCCCTTCGGCTCACTGCTTTGCCATTTCTGAGATGTGAGCTTCTACCTTATCAAACAAGATTGCTCCTAGAACTCCAGCCATCCATCTTATACCAGAGAATGAATTGGTCAAAGGCCAGAAGAGAGACATGACCTCTTCCTTTTAAGAAAATTTTCTAGAAGCACCATATTAACACTTTGTGTCTCGTTGGCTAGAACTTAGTCATACCAAGCTTTAAGGTACTCTGAGTAATAAATATCTTTTTTAGTTTAGTGTAATAGAACCTGGGATTTATTACAAAGGGGAAGGGAGGAATAAAGGAAAGGCATAGTCTATGCTTCAAAAATTTTATGTGTTTGCCTTTATTTGACGTGACTCAAATAAAAAAAAAAGTGTAAAGAGTAATTTATTTAATAAAAGCTCTTTTTTAACATTTTGCATTTTAATATTTTTGGAGTGTATACTGTCTGGAAAGTATCCAGCCAAATAGAGATATTTATTATATTAACAATGGCTGGATACTTTCTGGACATCCCTGGTATATAATTATTACCCATAATTTGTTTAAAATTTTTTTAAGGAAATCCCAAACTCTTTTTCCCATCCAGGTAGAATGATTGATATTCCTTCAAGTGACTATTGTCATCTCACTCAATTTACAGATCCATTTCTCACTGAAACATATGTGCACAGTATAACAATGAAACCAATACTTGCACTAGTACAAGATACTTCTAAAAGTCTACATGTTAATGTATTTGAAGATAGAGCAAAACTAATGCAAACTGAAACATCAGAGTAAAACTAAACATCCAGCTTCTCCAAGCTTTTGAACTGAAAAAAAGACAAACACACGCATCCTCACATCCCTTGAATATTAAAGAACATACATCCATTTAAAAAAAAACTCAAATAAAAAACTACTAATATTTTTTATCCTGGTTGATAATGTTTTAAAATTATGAAAAGAAAAATTGTGTTTTTGGTTTAGTAGCTGAAGTATTAATTTAGAGTTTACAGAAAAATCCCATTCTTCAAACTTTGTACAAATGCCTAAATTTGATTTGTCCTTTCCCATTTAATATCTAGTGGTGCAGCCTGTAGGGAACATAAGTGATCCATTCCCAGGATGCACTGCTTCTTTGGAGCAGGGTTTGATGTTTAAGGATATATAACATGAGTCCCTATCCTTGATTTTGACCTAGTTTAAAGAACTATTTAGTTCTCATTAAGCTCTTTTCATAGGTGAAATGTAAATTATATTACTAACTCTTACATCACTTCTCTAAAAAGCTATCATTTTTTGTGTGTGTATACATATATATATAGAGAGAGAGATTGGAAGTTCTGATGATAACAAACACCAAGTCAAAACATCACTGGATTTCTTTAGTACTGGCCACTTGGGAAAGTTCTCATTACAGAGTGACAGCCACAGGCCATTTTCCCTGTTAAACTCAGATGAAAACTAAGCTACTTTGATCCAATCCTTTTGAAAAGATAAGACTGGTGTTATGGTTAAAACCTCAGCTGACAGATTTCAAATAGAACCACAGTTTGAATCTATGGGGTTTAAGATAAAGAACAAAGAGCTTCTGAATCTGCTTACAATGAAGCAGCTCATTTTAATAGAATAAATTCCATAGAACCTACATTTTTCTTAACAAATGAGGCATCCTTTACTTTTACAGGACAGTCTTAATTGCTCAAGCCACTTGGTTAGAATATTTTTCAGGCTAATTACCTGTCAGCTATCATTAGAAACATTAATGGCACTTTTAAAACCACCTATTCCTCAAACCTTCCTTTGAGGACTGCCTTGCAAAATGACATCCACTTGTTGGCCCACAATAAAATGCTATAGTAATTGTTGAGGGGTAGGAGTAGTACAACCAAACCAAAATAAATAGTGTGTGGCTTGGGTTGTCGGTGGTGTCTCAGGATCCCCAACTCTCTCTTCAGCCCCACTACACTCACTGGTTGCTAGAGGAGATGCCAACCCTTTAAGAAAGTTCTATCATTTTGTTTCCAGCCAGGGCTTCTGCCTGCTGTGTCCCTTGACAATCTCTAATCCCCAAAGCAGATTTACCATGAAGCTTATCATGCTTAAGTTGTGGGTCCTCTCACTTGCATGGTCCCTTTCTAAGTACCCATACCCAATTGTTATTCATCATTATATACTCATTTGTACACAGTCCTCCTCCCATCACAGAACCTTCAAAACCTGCCTTACAAAACCCAGATTCACCTAGGAGATTCATATGCATGAATGAAGATTCAAATGTGTGAATTCATATGCATGAAAAACTGAAAGTTTTACTACTTTAAATTAAATCGAGATCAAAGAAAGCATTGAGAAATATGATCTATATCTACACATCATTTGATCTTTATGGTGTTGTTGGGAGAGGTCTTCCCAGCCACATTACTTAAAGGACTATCCTAGCTCATGCCTGTCACTTCCTAGCTCCTTGTTTTGTATTTTTTAGTGGCACTTGTAACTAACTAACCTTCTACATTACATTTATTCATTTTCTTCCTCCCTACTATTATGTGAGCTCCAAATAGGAAAGAGGGACTTTGTATGATTTTTACTACTGAATCCCAGCAACTGGTCGCCACACAGGTTAAGGCAACAAAACCATTGTCCAAACAATAAGTTTTATAAATAAAAGGGAGCATTATTAATAATTATACCAGAATATCAGCTATAAACTCTGCCAGTTTCATGAAACTGGAACCAAAGTCACCCTACCACTAACCCACATTAAATTTATTTCCACTAAGCAAGAGGAAGTGAAAAAAAATGATATAATGTCAGAAAGGCCCTCTCCTTATGTTACCCAGGGATCTGGCTTAAATCAACTCGTTCTTTTATGTGTGGGAGGAAACCTTTCAATTAGGAAACTCCCTTTAGTCCATGTTATGCTCCAGCAACTCAGTATTCTAAATTTGGAGCTATTTATTTACACCCACCCCCACCCCCAAACTACCTGGGGTATATTTGGCAATATCTGAAAACATTTCTGATTGTCATAACTGGGAGGCTGCCACTGGCATCTAATGGATAGAGGCCAGAGATGCTGCTAAACATCCTACAAAGAGAAAGTCAACCCCACTCCCAACAAATAGTTATCTAGCCTAAAACGTCAGTAGTGCTGAGGACAAGAAACCATGCAGGAACCAAATAAGAAATGATCCAAGATGATAACTATTCCCACTCAGTTCCATTTTTGATCCTATTATTCTTCCCATTAAATATTCTATTCTTTAAGATTGTTACAAAATTAAGTATACGTGAAGTCTCTTTTTTTTTCACTTTGACCCAGATCAGAACTGCTCCTCCTTAGACATGAATTGTTGAGGTAATAGTAGGGGCAGGAAGGAAAGAGTGGTTTGCAAGGAGAGGAAAAGTTTGAGAATATACCAAGTTAAATTAATTTCTTTGAGGAACCTGGAGCATATTGAATAGAATGTGACTACCACATACTATAGCATCCTGTTATTTATAGATAATGGAAATTTAGCTACTTTACCACACAATAATAATGTATAGGCGTCATAGTGTTTATTAGACTTCAAAGGTTTTTTTTTCCATGCACAATCTCATTTGATTTTTGAAGAAACATTCTGGTATAACGATGCCTAATAACTTCACCACAAAAAAGTATGATTTGCTCAAGGTTACTTACCTAGAAAGAGCTAAATCAGTGCAATGACCTAAAAGGGGAAGTGAGGTATCATGAGGGCTGATAGAAAGTTTAACTTTTATCTAATATACAGTATATCCTACATGGTTCCTGTTATTTCACTTCATCCTCACCATAGTCCTATGATATATCATGATTTCCATTTTACTAATGAAGGGGTGGAGGCTGTGGCATGTTTATTTTGGCCAAGGTTTAAAATCCAGGTCTCCTCAGACCATATCTAAAGCTCCTTCCAGAAAACTATGTTGCTTCTGTACTTATGTGAACTCCTTTTTCTTTTTATTCATTTATTCACTCATTTAATTCAGCACATATTAATTTTTAACATACCCACAAAATGTGAGACACAATCCTAGGCCCAGGGAAAACAGCCTTGAACAAAACAAAGTGCCTGCCTAAAGGGAATTTAATTGCACTTAAAAACAAAACAAAACAAAAAACTTGCTTAGCTATTCATTTCCTTCTCCCTGAGAACTGAGCCATTACCCAGCCATTCACCCTGAGAGCACCAGCTGGCACATGGTGTTGAGGGCTGTTGGGAAATTACTGCGTAACTCTTTACAAATTATTTTTGCTATGTTATGTTGTTTTGAAAATGTTATGATGTTAAAAGAGCAAGGTAAACTCTTTTAGAATTTGTCTATAAGAATCAGACTGGCTTAGAAAACTAAGTTACTGACAGTACCATTGTTCCTTCTTTATGCAAAGCAAACTTTAAGGAAGCCCTGAGCTGAAAGAATGAAAGGAATGAGCCCATCAGGTTAAATAAGTGTGAATAATCAGAGTAATCTAGGGGAAAAGTATAGGAACAGACATAAAGTTAAAAACACTCTAAATTTTCAGCAATCGGAGGAACCCGAAAATTCTATTACATAATCAATTGTCCTTAGGACACAACATGCAGTTGAAGAACAGTACACATATTATGAAAAAGCTTTTTTTGTTTGTTTGTTTTTTTGCCTTGTCTTAGTCAAGTAGAAGGAAACAGAAACAGAGCAGGTCTTCTGAATTTGGATCATAAGTCAAAGTTCTACTTAGAATTCTGGTTGAATTCATTTCCATGCCTACTGTCTAAAATAAACATGTATGTGTCAAGTGATGGTAAGCACTATGAGGTTAAGGGGGTGCGCCACAGAGTGATGAAAGATTCTATTTTTGATGAGGTGTTAACAGAAGGATTCTCAGATAAGGAACATTTGAACAGAGACTTAAAGGAAGGAGGAAGCCATGTTAACATCTGGAGGAAGAGTGTCCTGGACAAAAAGAAAAGATTATGTAGGACCTTGAAGGCCATGGTCAGGACAGAGTGAAACGGGAAGCTATGACCTGGCAAACTTTTGTGAAAGATTACTCTGGCTGCTGTGCAGAAACAGGCTCTGTGGGACAAGGATGGAACCAGAAGGACCAGTTAGCTGACTTTGTCGGGGCAGAGATGGTGAGGAGTGGCAGAGTTCTAGACGTATTTCAAAATCAGAGCATTTAGGATTTGGATGGGTGGGATGTGGGATGTGAGAGCAAAGGTGGAGTAAAGAATGACTTCAAGATGTTTAGACTGAACAACTAGCAGAATGAATTGCATTCACTGAGATGAGGAAAGACTTCCAGAGGAACAGATTTTGGGAGGAAATTCAAAAATCCTGTTTTTTACATGTGAGATTTAAGATGTCTAATTAAAGTCTAAATGCAGCTATTGAGTTGAAAATTGAATAAGAAAGTCTGGGATTCAGAATCAAGATCAGGGCTAGACATACAAAATTGGAATAGATGCTTTGTAAGGTCCTAAGATTGGATAAGAACACAGAGATAGGGAAGAGTTGAAAACTGAATCCTAGGTCTCCCCAATACTTGATGTTTGGGAAGTTGAGGTTGATTGAGCAAAAGAAGTGAAAAGCAGTGAGGTGTGAGGAGAACTAAGAAGGAGGCCAAATAAAGTGTTTCCAAAAAGAAGAAATAGTGGACAATGACGATGCTCCTGACTAAGAGGTATAGGCCATTGAGCTTACCAGACATGGGTTATTAGAAACATTGATAAGATACTGCCTGTTGAATGAGAGGGGAACAAAAACCCACTAATATGGGTTAATGAAACAGGCAGAAGTAGGGGAAAATACAGACAGCTATTCCAGGGAGTTTTTCTATCAAAGGAAGTAGTAGAAGTGAGATGGGAGTTGAGGGAAAAGTAAAAAGAGATTTTAATTTTTTTTCCTTTTTTTAAATGAGAGACATTGCAAATAAAGATTATGACTATTAAACTTAAATTCAAAATTTCTCAAACTGATTTTAGCATCTTTCCCACATAGGTCTGTCCATCAGTATGGGGTTGATCATCAGAAAATTAGCGGGTCCTGATCCTTGATGCCTGCCTCTCTTTCAATACCTAGGAATTGATTCATTTTACTCATTCATTCTTTCATTCATTTGCTCAAATTCTTATGGGTGCTTACAATATGACAGCAATAACACCAGGCACTGAGGATAAAAAGTTAAAAGAAATACAGACAAGATTCCTGTCCTCATCAAGCCTGTAGTCTAACATGGAAGATTGACACTAAACAAGAGAAAAGCCAGTTAGTTATGAGAAAGGAACACAAGGGCTTATGTGGGACCATCCCTTCCAGGAGGTGAGGCTGGAGCAGCCACCTAAGTGAGGCCTCCTTGTGAAGGCCTGAAGAAGTCTGAACTAGCCAGATAAGGGAGACAGTGCAATGAGATCTTTCCCAGCAGCTGAGGAAACAGCTCGTGGCAGGGTCTGAAGTTAGAGGGAGCTTCCAGCATTGGAGGAGTGAAAGGAAAGCCAGTGTGACATGGATGAAAAGAAGGGCCAGAGAATGAGATGGGGCCAGGAAGAGCCAGGAGCAGAGTCCTAAAGAGTTTTATTGCCCAGGTTAAGCATTTAGGGTTTTAATCAAAGAGAGATGCAAACAGATTTGTTACTTTTATATTGGCCTTCTGGCAAACTGTTCCCCAGGTCAATGCCCTTGCAGATGTTTTTCCCTCTGCCTGAAACACTCTTTCCACATAACTGACATATCATCATCTTCAAGGGCTCAGTCTAAGTATCAATTCCCTGAATACCTTACTTAGGTGTTAGGTCCCCAGTACTCTCAGTCACAGTATACCTTTCAAAATATCTACCACAATTTGTTATGTATGACTTATTGTCTTTGTTGTCTGCTTCTTGAACTCAAATTTAAGCTCTATTAAGTTAGAGATCAGCCCGTTGTGTTCACTGCCATATTCTAAGCACTTCACACATAATAGGCCCTCAATAAATAAGTTTAACTGTAAGTGATTTATTGGATGTAGTCACAAAAGAAGAAGGAAAAATCAAAGATATTGCCAAATTTTGCAGTTTAAGCACCATGAAAAATAGAATATATTCGCAAAGAATCAAGTTATCAGAGACAAATGGTGTGTTAATGTTTAATATATTGAACCTGAAGACACTAGGAAAAAAATGAGGGAGAACTGAGCTTGAGGCAAAGACTTCAGAGTCTTTGGCATATAAATAAAAATAACTGGCCATGAGAGTGGATGAGCATTACCTGTGCAAACTGCAGACAGTGACAACAGGGGAGGACCCAAACCAAATCAATATCTGAGAAGCATGGAGAGGAAGAGAAGACAATGAAATGTCTGGCAAATAGCGGTAATAATTAGAAGGAAAATTAGGAAAACGTGGTGTTCTGGGAAGATGGTGTTTCAAGTAGTGGAAAATGTTCAACAGTGGCAGATGCTATGAAGCCATCAAGCAATGTAAAGGATGACAGTGTCCATTGGATTTGGGGACATGAACGTCTTCGGTAACCATTGGTGGGGGCAGTTTGTGTGGACAGAGGCAGACCGCTGGCAGTTGAGGAGTGAGTGAGTGGCAAATGACATCAATTCCTTAAAGGTGGCAATTGTAAGAGTTTTATGGGAACAGTGGAAGTTTACTGGTTGGTGGATTGGGAGGTTGGTTAGTTCTTTTTTCATATTAGAGATGATAGAGCATATGCGAATTCTGATCAAAAGGAACTCGAGATAGAGGAAGATAGCAAAGATTCAGAATACTTGGAGCCCCAAGGCCCTGCACAGGACGAAGGGTAGAGGGGCTAAAACACAGATAGACACATTCACCTTGTGTAGGGTAAGAGGTACCTATGCCACAGTAGAAAGAGAGGGAGGCAAACTAGATCAATATGCAGGTAGTTTTGCAGATTTAATGATGCAATTCAAGGAGTTACTATCACTAATGGCTTCTAATTTCTATGTGAAGTAAGTTGGTATAAATATTTGCCAACCTCTTCACCTGTTACCTAAACTCTTACAAAAGTCTCCTAAGTCGTTGATGCCCCCACTTGTCCCCATGTAAGTCAGGCCTACCTATTGCCTCTGGATTGTCTGGAAAGCTGGTTATATCACTCTTCCACCTCCCTCCTCCTTCCTTTGCAGTGCATGCTTGTCACCTGTGTCTCCAAAACATATTGTGCTTATCACATTGTATTACTAACTACCCTTGTTTTGAGGGACAGTAGTATATTGATTTTACCCTCCTTGGTGCCTAGCAACACATAATATTTGCTTAATAGAAGTTTCTTGAATATTTTAACTAATATTGAGGAACTATCACAGAAAATGTGTTTAGATAAACTGTTTAACTTGATTAATAGGCAAATAAGCCTAAATCCTTATGTTTCTTTAAATCTTGTTCCAAATTATATTTACATTTCTCTTTGTCATTTAGGAATTGCTTATGAAAGTTATATAGCTATATTTTAATAAATTAGAAAGATATTTTAATATCTATTTATGCTGTAAATTATCAACCAAGCCTGCTGAGGAGATAGTGAGATCTTCTCTGTTACCCAATGTTAACACCGACATCTAGTGGTTATTAATCTAAATTTTGGTTATCTATTTCATTCCCCCAAAGGGCAAAGCTAGTTTAAAATTTTTGAAATAGTGCATAAACACTAGCTCACATATTGCAGGTATTGTTAGTCAAATTCAGAAAAATACAGTTGGGATGAAGGGTATTTTTAAAATAAATCATATTCTGTAAAGAAACATGAAGCATGTCTGACTTGGGGGGCTGGGGGGTCAAGGGCAATATACGTAACCTAAACTTTTGTACCCCTACAATAGACTGAAATAATAATTAAAAAAATGTAAAAAAAAAAAAACAGTTTGACTGGATGTGAAAAATAAAGGGGAATTCCTTGAAGCCAGCAATAATGTATTTTTACCTCCATTGTAACTTCTTGGGCCCAACAACTTGCATTAATGTTCCTGACATATAGCTATTTTAATAAAGTCTGTGATACTAAAAAAAAAAAAAAAAGGAAAAAGAAAAAAAGAAACATGAAGCATGGATTTGCAATGTGAGCTGCCCAAGGATCCTGACTGAGGGTGCAGCTAAGTGGAATCCAAAGTATTTTGCATTCAAGTCTAGTTCCAAAAGGCCTTGAAAAGAATGTACAATGCAGATTCTGTGGTCAAATAAATATTCAACTTTCCCATCTCCACCCCCACTTTTTCATCCCCTTTATTCAGCTCCAAAGTACTTTGCACCATCTGACATACTATTTATTTTACTTATTTATTGGTTTATTTATTGTCTGTGTCCCCCACTGGAACGTGAGCTCCATAACAGCAAGCATTTTTACATTTTTTTAGCCTCCTTGTAGTAAGTATCTCCAGAACTTAGGAGAATATTTGGTTTATAATAGAAGCTCAATGAAATATTTGTGATTGAATGAAATGAACTTGAGAAATACTGTGTTAAGCAAAGTTGAACAAAATTGTACACTCTAGGAAGGCTCAGGGCCATTAATATGTTAATGTACATTAGGAATTCCAAAGGGAGGCAAGTGGCATTTCCCAAATATTCCTCCTTCTGCCTGTCCCCTCCATACCACAGTGTTCATGTTCTACTGAAAACATCTTGGCAAAGGCTGGTCTGGCTCATGGGCCTAAGACCCTAGATTCATTCACATTAAATTCTGTGGTTCCTGCCATATTCTGTGGTACTCATATTTAAAATTAACACACTAGGTAACTCTAAAATGGAGACAAAACACAGAACAAATTGCATCCTTAATATTGAGTCAAATAGTATAAAGAGGAAACAAAATCTATTCCAGTGAATGACCCATGACCAACTACATTTAAATGACATTTATCTGAATCCCAGCTCCTGACCTCAAGTATTATCAAAATGGAAGTTTGAATTACATGGGGAATCAAAGAAAGAGCTTGTCATGTGGAGAAATAAAGGTTGCATGGAACAGCATGGTAAAATAGTTGCTTTCTTTCATCAGAGAAAACACTGACATAATATGTAAGAAAGAAAAGTCATTTCAACTTCTACTTATTTAAAGCAGCAAAAGTCCTGTATGATAACCTTTAGGGATGATACTTGCAAAAATATATACTGGAAGAACATGACCTCTTAGCATCTGAGTCCTATTTTAATTTAGCCAAGCCCTTTGTGTTTTATTCCATTCTTATTTCAGTAGCTGCCGGGAGAATAGAGATGATCCTTTCTAAAAACTGATTGCATGGTTTTGTCACCACAGCATGATTACCATCTTTCATGGGGAGAACAGGTCATTCACATAGCCATGCACAGTTGGTGAAATCCTTAGGAACATTGAGAAATGCAGCATAAAACGAAGGTGGCACCATCCATTACAAGATAGAACTAGAGTCTGCACAGCAAAGCTAAATTGCCTGTCATCTTTTCACATGTTAGGCTAGTCATAAAGACTTTGCATTACTATTAGAAACACAGTATATTTAATGGTCAATTTCTTTAAAATAGAAATAATTTAAAAACATAACTTCAAAAAGAGGCTGCAGGAACTTTTGAAATATGGCTGCTTTATTGGTAGGAATTAATTACCGTCAGTCCAAGTTTGACCTCAAAATCTTCCCAGAAAACCTAGAAAACAGATTGACCAAAACAGTTCATCTTTTCCCTAGGACTCTTTTCTATAATTAGGCATGTGGCAATGTGTCCTCATGGAAAGGACATGTTCCCAAGATTAGATTTCAGAACACCTGTGTTGAAGTCTTAGGTCAACTACTAACTAGCTACATGGCCTGCCCAATTCATGTAGCCTTTTTGACCTGTATCCTCATCTATAAAATTGGGATTGTAATTCTGGCCCTATCTTCCTCACAGGCTTGTGAAATAATAGATATGAAAGCATCTTTTGAAACTGCAGATACTATCCGAAGTTCTATGGAGACAGAGGAGAAAGCCTGTTGTGAGGGAGAACATTGGATTTGCTGCACTGGAATCAGGTAGGTCATCCTAAACCATAATAACAATGATATTGCCATTTGCCACTTCAATTGATCTACGAACAGTCTTAACAGTAATTAGAATAGGAAGCTCATATCCTACATGGAGAACTCCTCAGGATATTAAATAGGCAACCAATGCTAATTAATTCTCCTCATGTTTCCAAATTATTAGCAAACCTACTGATAAATCTAGATGTTGATTTAAAGACTATCAAATATGAAATCATTCAATAATCTGGTTTGCCACAATTGACTGTCAAAACTAATTAGTTACCTTGAGAAAAAAGTTTTTAGAAACAAAAAGGTTATAGTCTGAGTATATTTTAAGAACATAGCTGTGATGTTTAATTTTATGTGTCAACTTGACTGAGCTAAGGGATGCCTAGATAGCTGGTAAAGTATCATTTCTGGATGTGTCTGTGAGAGTGTTTCTGGAAGAGATTAGCATTTAGATCAGTAGACTGGATAAAGAAGATCTACTCCACCAATGTGGGTGCATATCATCCAATCCACTGAGGGCCCAAACAAAACAAAAAGGTGGAGGAAGGGCAAATTCATTCTATCTTCTTGAGCTGGGACATGTATCATCTTCTGCCCTCTGACATCAACATTGGTGCTCCTGGTTCTCAGGCCTTTAGACTCAACCTGGAACTTATACCATTGGCTCCTATGGTTCTCAAGCCTTCAGGTTTGGACTGGAACTACACTACGGACTTTTCTGAGCATCCAGCTTGCAAATGGCAAATCTTTGGACTTGGCCTCCATAATCATGTGAGCCAACCCCTCATAATAAATTTCTTCCTATATATCTATATATCTATATCTATAACTATATCTATATCTAGATAGATACTACTGCTTCTGTTTCTCTGGATAACCCTTATACAAGAGCAAAATGTTCTTTTCTCCTGACCCATTCCTGTTTTAGTCACCTTGCTCATTGAGCCACCCTCTTCCCCACCAATGCTCTCCCTTTTACACTAATCTTGAATGAAGGAGAAATTACATTTTTCTAGATTTCTATGCACACAGATATGAGTTTTTCCTTACTCTCCTCCTACAAATTTTATTAGATGGCACCGCCCATTCTCAGCACTCTGCAGTATTTGTGGTTACATGAAATTGCTTTCATTAATTTCCCAAACATTCTTCCTATACCACTTTCCTGTCTGAATCCCTATCATGAAGCAATGTTTTCTCCAAGCAGTCTTGAACTTTATGGCAATCTGTTCTGCTTGCTACTGGCAAATGTGCAATGTATTAATACTTGCTACACTTTGTCTCTTCTTCCTAGAAAAATACAACTAGGAAGGAGGAAAACCATTAGCTTGGCATTTCCCCAATTTTTCTAAGGGATACAGCATTCTGGATGAGTGTGACTGAGTATGGGGATGAGGGCTGTGGGTAACATGGAGACATGGAGACCTGGACACAAAGGCAGTCACAAGGGTGCTCCTGGTGATTATGCTTATTGTTAGGAAGAGCTACATTAGATGGAAGAGTGGCAGCTCTAGGCAGTGGTTTGGGGTGCTAAAGTCACCATCATTAATTTCCATCAGCTCCACAATACTACTTAAATTAACAGCAATGATAATATTTGATATGGATACTTCATGTTTTCTTACCTTTCATAAAATATAAAGGCATCCTTTAAAAAGATTTACTACTTTTATGATAATCTAAGTTAAAAAGTAGTGTGTTTGCTCTGTGAAAACAGTTCTAAAACTTCAAACCAATTCTCCTAACCCCTGCTCCCCCCAAAGTCCATTCTATGTGTGTGTGTGTGTGTGTGTGTGTGTGTGTGTGTGTGTGTGTATTAATTCTGGAGGTCCCTGCCGATACAGAACTAGCTGTGTCAATGACCTTCATGCTTTGACCAAGAACTGAGACAGCCTTTCCTTTGTGCGGTGTGAGAAAGGTGTCTGCAGTGAAAGGGAAGATATGACTCCACCTGCACTTGAAGGCAAAGTAACAATTAGAAAAGACATCAGGATGCCTCTCTCAGGCATGGCCACGCCAGTTCTCTGAGTTCCCATCATGAGAGGTGCAGATCAATCTCCAGGGCCCCCAGGTATCTTTCATATAAAAGAATAGAGTTTTTTTCCTAAAATATAACCGTTGATGTATTAAAAGCTCAGTGAGTTTAGTCACTTTTTATCTTTCCCTTTAAATCTGAATGATTGTACTGAGCTTTTAAGGTCTGTGCCAGCTAACTAGGGCATTTTAGTAATCTATTTTTAATATGTACCAACTTCTGTTCTTTTTAGTTCTGCCTTAAGACATACTTTTATCTTTACTGGTATGCAGAGATCATCAAAAAATATAAGTTCTCCATTACATGACAACTCATAATGAGTCTTAATGAAGCTTGGGAACAGCTGTTTAAAAACTCCCATTGAATAGCTTCCTAAGCAGCATTCACTTATGATAGCCTCTCTGCTGCAACATTGCCTGAATCTCAGAACTCACCATACATATAATGAGAAGGGTGAGAATGAAATCTTTCTCCAGTTTCATTAGGTATTTTATTTTAATCAGAATGCTAATACACTATTATGAATCAGTGCATTATGAACCATCAGCTCAATGCCTTTCACCTTTTTAATTATATTCCTTCATGGAGCAGAAAAGAAAGTAAATGTTACTATGCAAATTTTTTAAGAATTCATGTCCTCGGTGAAAATGAGAGGGGGAGAAAGAACACAGAACAAACTTACTTTTTAATTATATTGGAAACATGTTACAATTGCAAAATGTTGAAAATTAAGCTAAGCCCAACTGATTTCAAATAAGATCCACAATCTGAAATTTAAAGGATTTTAACTTCACTGTGTAGGTTAATATGTGTGAAGAACAACTAAAGCAAACTTCCAATATGAACTTAATCTCTCTTTTTTTTTCATTTACACTTTCAAATGGACTCATCTAGCTATTTTAATTTTTCTCTCTACATGTCAAGAGCCGTAGAAGAAAAGTTAATGGTCATGATAGTTTCACTATCTTATTTACTCCCAGGGTCCTCATTACTTCAAAAAGCCAGTTTTCCTCTATATGGATTTTTTTTTTTACTTCTCACTTTAACTGATTCATTTTATATCAATTACATCTCTAGTTGAAACCACTTTCTCTTGGCTTTGGTTGAGTAGAATGTAAATGATCTGCTTGATGCTAAGTACAGAAATAAACTTATACCTAGCATAATGCCTTATACAGAGCAAGCACTGAGGGTTTGCTGAATTACCTAAAAAGTCTCTTTATCCTCAATCTTGAGAATACTTAAGTCCTTTGCATATTTCTTAAATAATCCTTTTAGTTGCTTAAATCATGACATAGAGTTTAATTAGCCAACCACACAGAGCCCTGATGGATTTTCCATGGTATGCAATCACAATGGCACTGTGTCTGGTTGGGTATTTATGAGGCAGTCTGATAAGACTTTACTGTTCATTCACAATAAATGACAAATTGCATTTCTATCATCTGGACTCTTTTACTTCCCTATCTTTATTCCTGACAGTTTCCTGGCAACATATTCCAAGATAAAGATATAGTCATGTTTATAAAAACTAAACTTTTTGTTTTAAAATATGGGACTAATGTAGGTGTTTTCCTCCTCTTCTCCTTTGAGCAATCATACAAATGCAACAAATAGCACAAGAAATAGAAATCCAGTGTCCACCTTCAAAGGAACTAAATGACATCCATAAGTCAAATCACAATATATGAGTAAAATCTGAAAAACATAGTAGCAAAATCAGAAATCAATGAATGAGAATCCACAGAACGTGCTGTGAGACAAGAAAGGCATCAGAGCACTATTCTCCAAAGCAAGTGACATATACTTGTGAGCAAAATCAATAATCTTTCATTTGAGTAAATAAAAATGGTACATGTGCTGGTAGCAAGACACTTCCTTGACAAAATTGGGCATTGTCTCTAGAAGTAGGGAATAAAGAGCTACATGATAACAGATTCTATCTCTCTCTCCCCGCCCCCCACACACACACGCCCATATATGAAGGAGGCAGATTGTTTCTCAGGCAAGCTAGCGAACAAAGATTGATAGGAGTTTCTTAGCAGTGCTAATCTCAACTTCTTAGGACAAAAAAAGGTTAACTAATTTATTAACACTTTATTTTGTTCCATAAGAAGACTTGCTGTTTCATGAAACAGAGATTAGCAAACGTTTCTGTAAATAATCAGTGCATATTTTAGGCTCTGTGGACCACAAAGAGTCTCTGCAGCTGGCTGTTTCTCCTTCTCCTTCTCTGTCTTCTCCTTCTCCTCCTCCTTGTTCTCCTTCTTCTTCTTTACAATCCTTCAAAAATGTAACACTATTCATAGCTCACAGACTGTACCCCCCCCAAAAAAAAGGCTATGGACTATATTAGAACTACTAGTTGTAATTGCTGACCCTGGACAAGAACATGGATCTGATATCTCCCTCCCACACCAAAAAAAAAAAATCGTGCATGTAAATATGTAAATAATTGGTCTAGAAAGAATTTTATTCAAAGGTGAGCAATAAAAGGACCCATAATAGACATTTGAATAAGAGTATACTAACCAAAAGTTTTTTTAAAAAAGAGGAAAAACATAGAAAAATTGTACTCAAAAGAATAATCTCTCATGAATCAGATAAAAATATTGGACAATTTTGTAGAAATTCAATGAAGTAATCAAATAAAACAGGATCACAGCAGAGATACAAAAACCAACCATAATATAAACTCTACCAGAAAAGAAATTTTTGTCTCCTTTGTTGGACACCAAAGATAAAGAAAGCATTATTTGGGGATCCAGGATAAGATCAAGTCACTTAAATCAGAAAAAAATATAAGACAGATATCAGACAGACTTCCTTCTCTATAGCAGCACTCAATGCTGTAATTCAGTAGAGCAATTAAGTAAGTGTTCAAGGAGCTTGACAGAGTGTGATCCAAGAATTTAATTACCATTCACACTGTTATTCATGTATACAGGTAATAAACAACACTAAATGTACAATATCTTGGGGAATACAGTTTCCAAAATGATCTCTTGAAGACACTATTAAAGGAGTAACTTCAGCCAATTGAGGAGTGAGTGGAGAAACAACGGCAAAAGGACTTACGGTGAGTACTAAGTTCAGTTAAATGTAAAACTAAGACTAGAACAAATGTAAGGATTATTATTATAGAAAGAACGTAAATACCATAAATCCAATAGTGAGAAATGTCATAGATAACAAAAGTTTAAAGAAGAAGGAGAAAGAAGTACAAGATATTCTAAATATACTGACTTCCTCATTTTATAGCTTGGAGTACAAAAGCTACAAGACACATGTATAAGAATATTTGGTGTTGCATTATTTTTAATGTGAAATATGAGGGGAATCATTAAAAAGTGTCAAAATTTAAAGCATATCTATAGAAGAGAGCACTAAGTCCATTAAAAGAATGAGGCCACTTTATAGACTAATAAGGAACAATTTTCAAGATACAATGTTAAGTTAAACAAAAGCAAGTTTTAGACAAGCATGCTTCCATAGATAGAAAGATAGATAGATAAATAGATGATAGAGTCTCCATAAAATTATACAAATTATACGTGAAGCTGATGTCAATGATTTCTGTCAGTCTATAATAGAAACTGCCCTTGGAGAGGAAATATGGGCAACTGGGTTATGAGAATGGGAGAAAGGAATGTTTTTCAATTTACATCTTTTTGTGCCTTTTGACATCTATACATTGCACATGAAATATCTAGTCGGAAAAAATGAATTAAATAATTTTTTTGGTCAGACATCAGGCGAACATTTCACATTTTGGCCTGCCTCATATTAGATGAATGAACTAGAAGGAAACAAAGACAATTAAGAGATTTTCCTGGATGTAAGAAAAGTCAAGGAGGCCTACTTGGGTGAAATTATATTTTGTACATAAAGGGGAAGAAGAAAATGCAAGTTTTCACATTAGGCCAACATGAAAAAGGCCAAGTAAATTCATCAGCCAAACATAAAGCAAAAACAAAATGTAAAGGGACATGGTCAGAGTTTTATATAAAGGTAAATGGATGAACTGGCCAATTTGACACTTTCCTCCACTCTATGCACAGGGCCTGGGTGAGGAGCTAAGCAGCTTCAGGGGGAACGCAGCAAACCACACAGGGAGGGGGGGCCTTTGATATTAAAATGAGACCTTTTTCTACTCTCACATATTCTCTCTTGGAAAACGATGATGGAAATCCAAGCTGGTAACGCAACCACAACTGATCAGAGATGAGATGAGATTATTCCACTTGGTTGGCTGTTTCCCTGTACCAAACCTAGAGGCACTTCTCTGTTTTATGAGGTATCATATCTCATAGTCCCAGAAGGGCTATCTATACTTTTCTGTTTTGATTGCTGTCATCCAATAACTGGGTTTGCTTTAAGGGCTCCTGTGTCAAATATTTAATTTAATTGGCTCCATAAAGATTAGAAGGAAATAATAAATGGGATTCAGTGCTAAAAGCTGTAAGACATCTCAGTAAATATTATAAAATCTAACTGGCCATCTGTTAGAATTGCTGTAGTCATTTGGGCCCACTCCATCTCTAGAGGGCTGTTTGATTCAAGATTTTATGGAGGTATGGGAGTGATTAAAACCCCTTTATGAAATGAAAACTATGCATAGTTTATTATACACTCGACTTTAGGATAATTACATAAAACTAAATATAAATGAATATGAGGTTGTAAAATAAATACCCTATCTCTATTCATAGAGACCTAATGAAACTCCTTAGTTCAGCTAAAGAATAGTCTTTGTTTAGGTTTGTTCTTGATTCTTCCACTTAGAATTTTTAATTTTACTTAATTTTTGCTTATGTCTCAATATCTACACTAGTGTGTCATTTTCTTGTGTCAGAGGACTTATTACCTTAAAAAGGTAATAAGATAATCACTTTTATTTCAAAAGATAATCACTTATATTTCACTTTAGGCTCTGAGTTTTTATCAATTGTATCTCTAAGGAGACTTTTGTTTCCCTCTTTCTGCTCTTAAAAATAACTGTACTTGTGTCCTTTGAGTGATTTTTCTTCCTGGATATGTGATCTTGTAGCTTTCCAAATCTAGGTTGAATATTCTGCATTTTCTGCCCACTTTTCTCAATGAAATGTTTGTTACTCATTCTTCCCTGGAGTTTAAAAAGAGAAATGTTATATTCTGGGTCCAAAACAAAATTGCTTGATTGAAGTTTGAATGAAAACATAATCCCCACAAGGATGAATCATAGACTCCACTGGATTTCCTAAGTAGTCAACATAAGCTGTAATCTATGAACAGGTACTGTAGCTATTAATATTTTGCTATGTATAATTATCAAGTATTAAAAAAGCTTTTATTGAAATATCTATTTAAGTATCTTGTCCATTCTATCCTATACTACCCCTAGCCAAAAATTTAACTTTTATATATATATATTTTTATATATATTGCTATGTTGTATTTCATCTAAAAACCATTTCAATAAAATGTATATTAGATAAATATCAGACATATACATATATACATATACACAAGATGGTAAAATATTTAGAAAGCAAAACTAGGAAACTCTTATTTGAATTTTTGGTTAGCAGTAACTCTATCAGGGATGCCCAGAAAGTATCCAGCCATGTAATATGAAAAACAGTAGTAACAATGGCTGGATACTTTCTGACAGCCCTCATATACCATTAGGTTTTACTTAACAGGGGTAAAATGAAAATTGAGATAGAAAACTCTACATTAAGCACAATTATTAAGCTGCCTCAATGCAACCTTAACTCCAGAAAAGATATCATCTAAGACTAAACAACTCAGTCCTCCCATCTTCCATCTTTAGCTGCAGGCAATGGTGGTAGTTCAAAACAAAACAAAACAAAACAAAATTAAAAAAAAAACTAAAAACATGTTCAGGCTTGGTTTCAAATTAAAATGTCTTTGCATATTTAAAAAGAGTAAATCACTTCTGTGATGAAAGCATTGACTAATTCCAGAATAGCATATCCAGTCTTTGCGGTAACTTCTAAATATAAATCACACATTTTAATGTGTTAACTTAAATTTCATGCTTTTATTAATTTTTGTTTGTTCTATAAAGTATATGACAAACATTTAGCTGCAATCCTTTATCTTTGTGTAAGTTTTTGGAATGATTAATATTCTTTACTAATTTAAAGTTTAAAAGTGGGATGGGGGAGTGTGTATGTGTATGTGTACATAATAAAGAAATTTGAACTATTTAGTGCACAAAAACATAAGATATTTTTAAAGTCAAACATACTTTGGATTCTAAGAAAATTGCTTGGATCATCAATTTCAAAGAGAAATATAAATGTAAGATTTATAATTTTTCAGCCTCTGCAAAGAAAATACATATTGTGTTATTTCCATCATAAATCCATAGGTCTTGCAGCATCATTCACATTCATACCTTCACATAATCAAACACACTGTCTTACACATAATAGACACTTAGTATATTTGCTGAATAAAATTAAATATAAGTTATTTGATTCTAGGAGCAATAATTAGGATAAATTCGGGGGAATATACTCCTTTTCTCTTCTAATTTCAGTGACAATGATAACAATACCCTGACTCCCTGGAGTAGGAAAGGAAAAATAGAAAGCCATGTAGAAAACCAAATCACAAGGAAGGTTCTATGAGAAACTATTAATGCATTAGGAAGAATTATATTTAGAACTTTAAAAGTCTAAAAATGCATAAATAGAACAGCACTAGCCATTAGCAGCCACTTCAATGACTTGAAAAAATCATATACTGTGTGTGTGTACTGAAGGAAACCTAGAAATCATTCATGAAGCAACATGAAGACAATCTCTATTACAAAGGAAGTGTTCAATGATTAAGAAGAAAAAAGAGTTAGCCAAATGAATATTGCTAAGGAAATCCAGAATTCAAGACTCAATTGTGTTCTGCAATTTCATGCTAGACATTAAAAAAATCCATGCTACACCACTTTGGTTCCCATACTTCTTACAATGGAAGCATGAGCTATATGGGAGGCACAGTGAATAATTAGAAAC
>CM052440.1:131682087-131707308 GCA_028533085.1 Varecia variegata
GGGCAAAGGACATGAATAGAAATTTTTCAGAAGAAAATATAAGAATGGCTAACAAACACATGAAAAAATGTTCAACATCTCTAATCATCAGGGAAATGCAAATCAAAACCACAATGAGATATCACTTAACTCCAGTGAGATATCAATCATATCGAGAGCCAACAAGAAAAATAAATAATGAACAAGAAACTAATCTTTCAAACATGACTTGGTCCTTGAAGCAATGGAAATTATGAGAAGGCATTTGGAACTTTCTTCCTGCCTTCAGATTCTACTGAGGAAAAACCTAAGGACTAGAGGACCTAGTTTTAATCTAGGTTTCTATTATATCATTATGCAACATTGAATCTCACCTCTTTAGTTTTCATCTTTGCTAAAATGAACATGTTAGACCAGATGATCTTCTCCAAATATACTTTTCTTATTATACAACTTTCACTACATAAATTCAAAGATATGGAAATTACAGTAATCATTAAAGCGATGTGATTAGTATAGTCTGCCTGCCTAGGTGACCTGGGTGAACATAAGTTCTTTTTCCTTAATATAATTTTTAAATGCTCGTGTTAGCCATGTAATTCTTGAAATTATCCTTTTAACTAACTGAATAGACAACATCAGACACAGAACAGTTCAGCCATTCAAGAGGTTAAGCTTTTGCCTTGCCTGCAATGGTTAGGAATATTTTTCTTTTATAAAGGTCTGGAATTATTTATACTTCCTGTGGTATCTATATCCTATCTTTATATCCCCCTCCCCATTTGCTTACTGTTGCCTTTGAAACAAAGTAGAAGTAAATATCTTTTACATTAATCATAATATACCCAACCCACACATGAGTTCCTCTGAAATAGAGGTTTCATTTGTAAATAATTCACAAGGAAAAAGCAAACACCTTTCTTTTGGTGAATTCATTACTAACTTCATGTTTAATATGGTGACATAGAATTCATGTCTATCAGAATAAAAATAGTAGCTTAAAGAATAAAGATCCATATAGAATTCCTATTTATAAAATGAAGTCAGTTATTCGATTAATTTTTTTCTTTGACCTATGACTTAGAAATGATGGACTTTTGATGCAATTTGAGCTTATCTGGAATAATTAAACGATATGTCTACAAAGACTTTTTATTCCCCAGTTAACGAGAAAGTCAGACTGGAGGTAGGAAGTTCCTGGAGCAACAGCATCAGCACATATGACCGGAATATATCCTTCTCCATGGAAAGAGACGGGACTAGTGAATGTGTCTGAACAAAATGGTTTAGAACAGCACTGTTCAATGTCCAAGGAAAATATGAGGTAAGCCACATGCAAAATTTTAAATTTTCTAGTAGTCAAAAATAGAAACACATGAAATAAATGTCAACAATATATTTTATTTAAACCAATATACCCAAAATATCATCATTTCAACATAAAATCAATATTTTTAAAATTATTACAGAGATATTCTACTTTTTTGTAGTAAGTCTTTGAAATTCAGTGTGTATTTCAGACTTAGAGCATATTTCCATTTGGACTAGACACCTGTAATGTACTTGAGAGCCACATATGACTCGTGGTAATTGAGATAGGTGGCAGAAGTGTAGCCAGCAAAGTCAAGACACTCACACCAGTGGTGCCTCCCCCATTGAACTATTACACACACACACACACACACACACACAGAGTCTTCCCACCTCTTCCACTAAACATACTACTCCAAAGATTTCTGTATGTATAAGAAATAGTTGATTTTGGAAAGATAGTTAAGAAAGTTATTATGACTATTATTGATTATTTCTTCATGAAGTGTACGGGACATACTGTTTCCCAACACTAGGTGGACATAGATATATATAGAAAAATTTCTGCTTTTATTCACCGGCCCTGCCTTACTTTAGATACATAGAAATGGCTTTATGGCTTAATAGGTACTATATTATTTGACTCTACAGCAGATGATAATTTTTCAGCCATCAATGCAGATATTTAAAAAGTATTTTTATTTATCTTTAATTCATAGCTCTATTTCTATAGTCTCATTATTCCTGAGTCATTTGTTTGTTTCAAGAAGTGTGTATTGAGCACCTACTATATGCTCAATTTTGTTACAAGCAACAGGGATGGTTAAAAATGCCTACTCTCTTAGAGCACATATTCTAATAGAATGGACACAGATACTATAATCTGTAATATATGGTATGCTACATGTCAGAAATTTTATTCTTTCTCTCTAGGGCAGCATCTAAAGGCTTATGCAAATCTAGGCACTTTCTGACAGTGCCTAGAATAGTGCCTAAAACATAATAGGTACTTAATAAATTTTTTAATGAATAAATAACAATGGGGGAGGCAGCTTATCCTCTGTCATTGTCTGTCTGCATATCCACTGAAATATAAACATCATCCCTTCTGGATCTCAGCTGTTGTCACCCTCTCCAAACTGGCATCCACTGAGATGTCAGCATCTGAGCTGGCTCTCTGGCCATAAGTTCCAATCTGCCACCCACCACCGAGACCCCATCACATACATGCTTTCCCTTTGGTCCACTGCCTCACACGCCACTGCACCTTCTTAGGGCATATGCTGATCCAGGTGTACTTTCACGACTATTTGAGGGTCTCAGGACTTCATGGGGCTGCCTGAGTTACCTTCAGACAACTCTATCATCTTGCTCCTTTGCCATGGTGCATCTAAGTTTCTAAATGTAAATTGGACCATGGATTCATTACTATTTTGGGATCCAGAGGGGCATTTCTTTGACTCTTCTTAAGAGTTTACTGGGAAGGGTGGGAGTATCTGAGCACAGATTTTCTTTTAGGACCCTCATCCATATCTAATGTTCTTATTTCCTCATATTACCCAGAGAGGATTTTTTATCTCATCATCTAAGGGGAGAAAAAATTGTTGATGAATGAATTACAAATGAAATATTTTAGTCCAATTTCTTAAAGGATGCATGGACTTTCTACACAACCAATCTCATTCAGATTAGGGGAAATTTATGCTTTAGAAAACAGTACTGGGTGGGTTTTTTTTTCTGTTTTAATGCTTATTTGGCTGCTTAATGCTTAATGGCTGAATTGGGTAATACACTGAGGATAAATAGGGGAAAACACAGTAAAACAGAAGCCATGCTAGCTCATGCTGATTTTTCACAAAGTGGCTATACTTTCTGTTCCAAGTAACAATGAGCAAAAGAAAAAAAATAAAACACCACCCGGTTGAACATAGTGACCACAGAGTACATGAATATACGTCATCTTCATTCTTACTCTATTTACTACCCACATGCCCTATTGGTATATATTGTACTATACTTCTGAGTTTGTATACTTTTCCTATTAAAGATATTTAATAAGCAAATCCAAATATGATAAATATCAAAATGCCTTAGATATTGAGGAGAAATTAAAATAATAAAACTTCTTGAAAGAAATGAGAAAACACATGACAGTACCAAAAGAACAGGGCTGAAGGCCTCAGGGTGGCAGCATAAAAGGCAAGGCTGTGAGGATCATCGAAGCAAGGGACACATGCAACGCAGTTGTCATCTGTTCCAAGGAAGACTGAAAAGTGCTTGTAGAGGATTCAGGATACCAGCCATAATGCTAATAGGCACAAGCAACAGCTATCTGTGTCAACTCCAGTGATATAATTTTTGCCTTAATAATAATAATGTCCTTTCCTTCCATTTCTTCAAGATACCCCAAATGCCACATATCACCACATTTATTTATACCACACAAACTTAATATCTATTTTCAAGATAACTTGTAATATTTATTTATTGTAATAGTATTTTATTTCCTTGGAATCTAAGCAGCTTAACATTGTGATAGGATATTATGTTTTTATTAAGTCTATTTCTTATTAGACTATATAGGATTTGAGTTCCACTCCAATGCTATTTTTACAGCATACAGTTCCATATGAAAATGATTTTTAAAAACACATGTACTACATTTTGGGGGAAATGACTCTATATTTAAAATTCTGATACATTTAATGATTTCCATTTTTCATCATCTTTAGATCTGTCCTGTTGGATTATTAAGTCATCTTATAATAATGCCTAAGATGATGCTGTATAACAAAGCTGTGTTGTTTAAATAATAATTCATGAAACTTAATTTGTACCAGCAGGACACATGGATTCTAGGCCTCAAGATGGCACATTTAAAACACCCAGAATCTATTCTTAGTAATGTTTGACCCTTTATTCATATATCCACTCTGAAATAAGTTCCTAACTTATTGATGATAAAGAGCTACACTAGGTTTTTCTGAAGTCTTTAGTTGTTGAGAGGATAAAGACGGTACTGATCATGCAATGCCTGTAGTGTGGGGAGGGAATGCAAAAATAGAAAAGAATAATGTGAAAAGAGAAGCAATAACCATGGAGTGAACAGAATAAGAAGAAATTATTTTCAACAGGAAGAAAAAGGGAGGTCACCAGTTTCTAGCCAGAGTTCTTATCTGCTTGAAAGGTCAGCAAATTGAAAAATGAGAAATGATAGTGGCTCCTATCCTTCAAGTACCATACAAGCTAGCATTTGAATAACACATTAGACTTTACAAAGTTTATTTAACACCCATCATCTCCTTTAATCCTTTCTAAGTTAGACAATATTAACATCATCCCCGATTCACTGATCAGGATACTTAGTGAAATTCAGGCAAGTTCATATGTGTCAATCAGGACCAATCCAGATTCATGTACTCTAATCATGTGCTCCCTTCTCACTCTCTATACTCTGCTGCCAAACAGATATCAGTTGACCTATTGGGTCAACATCCTCTGTTATAATTAAGTTACAGATAAGACCCCATGAAAGCTAACCAAATCTAGAGTCCAAGAACCTTAGTAGTCACTTCCTTTGTTGGCAGTTTTTTTTAAACAGAATTTCTAAAATAATACAGATTACTGTTTCCCTATCTCTGCTAACTCTTTGCTACTTCCTTCTTTTTAAACAAATCCAGGATCCTTTCCATTAAAAGACACATACACAGAAAATTTTTTTAAATCTCAAATTATAATGCAAGAAATCCATCAATGAACAAAGAAGTTACATTCTTAAAATCTTAGCTGTCCTCCCTTCCTAAAAACAGATACAAATGTAAAATGTGCAGTTAATTTAGCTTTTTAGTTTTCATCCAGATATTTGGTATTGGCAAGGTCTACACATAACAAAACAGTTGATTCAGCCAACTCAGTAGCAAAAACAAGAAGTCACAATTGGTCATGAGTTATGCACACCGCATCATAACTAATGAGAATTTTTCTAATCAACCAGTTGTCAAAGAGCCTTGAAAATACAGCCTAATCAGCACAGAGCAACGTTCCTATATCATAGATGCACTTGCCTATTTCAAAGAATTCTATAACAATTATAGAAAAGAGAAGTCTATTTTTGAATGCTAGCATGTATTGGAAAAAAATCCAGAATGATTAAGTCTTCTGGCATGTATTTTAGCTATTACAGCTGTTTGCAATATATATGTGCTACATCTATATTTGAAATCTCTGCTGTTGCCATCTGCCCAAAGATGGGTGAAACTATGTTTTTTATTCATTGCTTATGAGACTGAACATTGCAACTTGCCAAACCTGTATTATTTTTCCAAGTCTTTTTCAAGCATCTAATCAATATCCTAGAAATGTTAAAGCAAAAACCTTAAAGTCTCTTAAAGCCATGAGTATAATTTGTCTTTTAAATTAGATGCATAGAACACTTCTCACAGTAATTTAGACTACTAAATTATTATTAACTATTTAATAATACCCCAGATTATCCAAAAAACTGACTTACAAAAATCTCAAACTTCTGGAATATAGTGGAGAAAGAAATCTAGAAAAATTAAGATAGTGTCACAAAAGAGTCCCTTATGCATTGGTATTCACCCCTCCCAATCAGTGACTTTTCTCATAAGATAAAATTCTCACACTATTTGTCCTCTGATATCTAGACTTTGGTGAATTTATGAGATTAAAATAGAAAAGTAATGAGATTCTCCTAGAAGAAGACATAATGATCGAAGGGAACAGGAACAACTCACGGTATGTCAACAAGCAGGGAAACAAAAAGCGGAGTTATAGTATTATAATTACTATAATATAACCCATAAAAATAGTATTGTATTCTATCATAACCCATCATAATAGTGGAAGATCCTAACAATATTTCCAAATCATTTCTAAAAGTTGTTGTATTCAGTGGCCCCTATTTAAGAAGTTAAAAAGCAAATTATTTTAATTCAAAACTATTTTCATCAAAATTGGTTAAAATTTATAAACGGAGAATTTAAAGCTTAAGCTCCAGTTACATGTAAAATTTACTCACTGCTATGAAAATGTGGCACTAAGAAAATATTGTAATTTTAAAAGTCAATTCTATAATAATTATATAAAATATACTATTATATCATTAATATTCAAATATTCATAATTTAAAATCACGTAGATTGAATTAGAGTTCAAAATTTCCATCTCAAGGATTCTGCCTAGAACAAAACTCCCCCCATCCATGACCTGAAACAAAGATGCACTTCACGGAAGATGATTCTTAAGTACTTTACACACAAATCATACCTTTATAAGACAATTGCATACGATTGAAATAAAAAAATCAGAATTTTGACCATTCAGTTTCTCCTATCTCTGTAGAATTGCTTCTGAATATATGTGGCAATGGCACAATTGCTCTAAAACATCTCAGATTGATTTTATATCTTCAAGATTACTTTTCATCACATCAGATGACTCAGACTCACTCATGAGATCTACTGGTGGACTGGTCAGTGATCCACGCTTCTCTTTACTCATCCTGTAATGATTATCCCTTTATCAAAATGCTCTCGTATTCAGATTACCTATACCCATAAACATTGTCTAGGTCTATATTTGAAAAGAAATGTCAAAATTTTTATTAACTAAAGACTCAATATGCTTCAATTCAATTTTGTAAGCAGGCAAGCCTCTTCTTAACTGAGTATTATAATCAAGTATTCATAACTTCCACCTAGCCTGCAGGCAGAGATATAATTACACCCCCCAGTAGAAAACAATCAGCACTACAGGCACATTTTTATTCCTTGCCAATTTTGTGATGGTATTAATAGAAGGGCTTATTTGGCAATCAGTTTACTGACAAGCTATATCTATCTAATAAAATACAATTTTATAACTTATCTCCCTTTTCAAAATTCAGGGATTTTCTCTTTTAAAGGTCAAGAAATGTTTGCCCTTTTAAAATATGCATTTATTTATAACTATATTTTCTCTATCAACTTTGGCTCTGGAATTATTCAAGATTTGACCAACAAATAAGAGAAAGTTAAAATACTGCATTAAATACAAAGAAAGTTTGCATCAAATGAGGATAATAAAAAGTCAGCATCCTCATATATATTCTAGATGAGTCTTGCTATATAACAAATTAAAAAGATTTTGAGTCTCTCCTTTACAATAATTCAACGTTTACTATAGGCCTCTAAGGCACTTAGCATATGATGTGGGAAGGCGTAGCATAGTACACTAAAAATGCCATGTAAATCTTTGCTGAACCAAATTGAAACAAACTCTGATATACACGTGAATAGCTACATGAACAATGCAGAATAATAACTGGTTAAATAAAGGTCAAATAGATTGTTGTGGGAAAATAGAGGATATAGCAACTAATGCTGAATGAGGATTTAGAAAGTTTTCACCAAAGAATTTGTGTTTGAATACATTCGTAAAACATTTATTTAGAACCTAATAAGATTTTTTTTGAACTTTGTAAAACATGACTTCAGCTGACTTTGTGTGGGGATTTCTTTTACTATTAATATTTGCCTTCAAGTTTCTGATTATCATTATTAATTGCTTTCTCATTGGCAGTATTACTTGGTATCGTTAGAATCATAATTATTGTTTTAGCCAAGATTGTGCAATGAGAGAGTCTAAGAACCAAGACGAGGAAGGGCAAGCAATGCCTCTATGTTTGTAATAGTTGCTATGAAGCTTTATGCTTCTACAGAGCCTGCTCACTTTTTATGTTCAATGCCAAGTACAGATTAGAAGCAAATCTCACCCCATCGCGTGTTGCTCAGAGCCCATCGAGACACTGCTATTGCTTGAATGAAAATCGAAACCCCCAGACAGAGCTTATGGGGCCAGTGATGAAATGGACGCTGCCTCTCTCTGCAGCCTCTTTTCTTACTTCTCCCAGCTCAGTAAGCTCCAGAAATAACGACTTTCCTTCTGTGTTTTCTTTTCCCTTTGTCTATCTAAATCTTCCTATCCTAGAGTAGAGTTTAAAGAGCCCTGGAGCCAGACTGCCTGATTAGAAACCTAATTCCACCTCTCCCTAGATGTGGAGCTTTCTGGATCTCAGTTGTCCCACCTGTAAAATGAGAGCACACATGATTGTTGGTGAGAACTAAATGAGATAATACATGTAGAGCATTTAAAATATTACCCGCCCACATATGTAAGTGTTTTTATAGAGGTTAGCTGTTATGATTGTTTTGTTATTTTAAAAGGTAATCAAAAATATTTATTGACTGAATGAATCTAATTGGTAGTTAGAGAGACGGAGTAGCGTAGTGCAAATGGCATGGGGTTTTGGAGGCTAACAAACCTGAATTTGAATACTAGTTTGCATCTCTCTCTCTGTCTCTGTCTCACATACACATGTACACACATGTGCACACACACAGGACACCTAAAGAGTAGGTATCTGAAGTCATTTAGATGAGTTATGTGTCCTTCATTAACTCTTAAGGCCCCAAACAAGTCAAAGAAAAGAAAGAGGTAGTCCTTGTGAACAAAAGGTGCATTATGTTCTGGCATCCTCTGTATCAGAAGGGATGGAGATGTGTAAAACATTTCACAACTCCCCATAAAAATCTTTTAAATGATTGTATTTCAGAACACAAAGCAGTAAGCTAGACAATCTTATTTACATGGAGCAGTTCTGCCATCTCCTCTACCGGACAGCCCCTCCATGAATTGTCAAACTTCCCCATGTTCTGCCGCACAGCCACACCTATCACATCTTACACGTGCACAACACCCTGCTCCTCTCTTCATATCCACACTCCATCCCCTCCAATCTGGCTTCTAGCCAAACATTTCCACCAATTCTGGTTTTGATAAAAAGCACCAATATTTCCAAATTGCTGAATCCAAATGACTCACATATCGCATCCTTATCTGTCAAGATTTCCCAGGATGTCTTCTGGATTTTGAAATGTTCCAATCGCTAGGCTTCTCTCTTCTCACTGCACTCTGGGGTATCCCCAAACCTCCCTGACCTCTCTGTCTCCTTTATCCATTTCTCTTTCCCTAACAACATCCAAATGCTGCCTTCCTCAGAACTTGTCTCCAGCTCTCTTCAATCTGCTCTCTGTGCTTTCTCCTTGGGGGGTCTCATAAGTCCCCATGGCATAAAAGCACATATCTCATGTATATGCTGATGACTTCCGAATGTATATCTTCAGGCCAAACCAACAACTCTGCTGGCTATATGAGAGATATCTCAAGTCTACCATGTCCAAAAGTGAATTCTTGGTTAGGCCCCCACATTTCTATACAACTGATATTACCACCCATTGAGCTGCTCATTCCAAAAATTGAGAAGACATTTTTGGTTCTTCTGCATTCCCTACACTTGACCACCTTACCCGATCACTTAACAAAACCTAAATATTCTACCCCTGAAATATTTTTCCATTCCAATTATTTTATCTTTATTTCCACAATCATACTGGCTCAAGAAAAAAATCATATCTCACTAGAATTACTGCAATAGCCTTCTAATTAGTCTCTCTGCTCCTACCTTTGAACCCCTTCTATCCATCTCTACACTAGTCAGCATGATCTTTAGAAATATAAATTAAATCATATCCCTATCATGCTTTAAACCTTTCAAAAGTTTCCTGTAATACTTAGAGAATAAAATTTGAAAGACCTGCCTTGTGCTAAAGGGCCCAGTACGATCAAACACCTCCTAGCTCTGCCAACTTAACACTGGACAATTTTCACCTTGCTGACTATACTGGATATCTTCTAGGTTTCTTAAACAAGTCAGGCTCCCCTTGCTTCAGTGCTTTCACATTTGCTGTAGCTCTCTATCTAGACTAATCTTTGCATTATTGGTATTGCTGACTTCTTCTCATCCTTCAGGCCTTGTTATAATTGTACAAATTGTTACATTTTGAGGAAAATCTATTTTACAAAAATGGCTGCAGCACTATATCCTAATAACATGGTCTTGTTATAGTAAGACTGACATTTTTCCTTTCAAGAGGTGGAGGTCTATGTTCTCTCTCCTTGAATTGAGATGGGCTTGTTACTACATTATAAATGATGATGCTATGCAACTTCTGAAGTTGGATCATAAAAACCAATATAGCTTCTGCCTACTTCTCTTGGATCACTCTTGGAATCCAGCCACCATGTTGTGAGGAAGCCCAAGTAGCCTGAAGAAGCTCACCAGGAGAGAAATCAATACCCAGGCCACAACTATGGCCAAGCTCCCAGATGACCACTAGACCAATTTTCCCAGCATTGTGAGTGAGCCAACATGTAAGAGGCTTCTCCAGCTTACAGAGCCATTCTAGACGATGACACATGAAGCAGAGAGTATCCATCCTTGCCAAACCCTGCCAAAATTGCAGACTTGTGAACAAAATAAATAACTGTGGTTATTTTAATCTACCACCTCATGGGATGGCTTGTAAGAAGCAATAGATAACTGAAACACTTTCTCAATAATGCTTTCCCCAACTATGTTGTGAAGAACTACTCTTTTGCATTAATCTGTCGTTGAAATCTGCTCACTTCTCTCATAGTATTTGTTACAATTTGCAACTATTTATTCCTCCCTCTCCTATTTATTTTATGTTTCATAAATTTCATGAGGACAAGGAACATAACTACTTTTCACCACTATATATAAGCTTATGTACCAGCACCTGATAATTTGCACTTGCTGTGCAACATTTGATAAATAAAGAAACATATTTATCGCAATGATCTGTCTACAGGAAAGTCTCCCTTAGTATCTCATGAGATCTTAAAGTCAAGGACCAGGTTGAATAAAGGTTTCAACATTGTATATTATAAAGTGAACACTGTAGTTGTTAGTAAGCATTTCGTAAGTTAATACATAGATAATCTAAATAAATAAAATTTTATTACAGTGTCATAAATTTGATGGTAATTAATATTTTAATGACTCCACTACATTGAAAGTTGGTAAAAGAGCTCTATCTAGCCCTTTAAAATAAAACTTAATTTACAAAAACAGGTGGCTGTCAGATTTGGCCTACAGGCCTACTTTGCCAATCCCTAATCCAGATAATTTAATTTAATTGGAATAAATATTTTACTTGATGTAAGTAAAACAACTAATAAGATTGTATTTCTGCTTATGTTACTTGCATATTTATAGATTTTTCTTTTGTAAAATATGCTTGCTATACTCAACTTATCAAAAGCAAATTTGCAAAAAAATATTTTCACACATGCAAATTTTACATTGAGGTAAATGAGGAAAAGTTTCATTTTGCAGATATTTTCTTTCAAATTCCATTTATAGAATCTAACACAGCATTGGTTTGGAACACGATAACCCCCCCATGATGGACATTAAACTGCTCCTCATAAGACCATTTTATGTTCATCTAGAATTTTCTTGCTAATGCTTTCTCTACACTAATGAAGTAATTATGACATTATACTTTTTCTTTTTATTTCCATTTTTTTCCTCAGAATATTTACATCATTTCTACATACTCATAAAACATTTACAGTTTTCTTTGGAGGTCATTAAAATGCTGATGAAATTAGCAGCAATATTTCAAATTAAGCTTTCCAAAAGAGCCTTTGATTTAAATTTAATAAGACAACTGTTATTTTACTATCTAAAAATAAAATCCGATCATGGTTGCTAAGATATAATAATGCATTACATTTATTTATCTTGGATGATTTAACATAAAGGAAATAAAATGACATATTTGTTTTCCTCTAGTAAGTTCTAAATAACTTTTTAATATTTAAGTTAAAGACACATTTTGAAATAAACTTTCTTACAACATTAATTCTTAATGAGAAATGTTCTTTTTCCTTCCCTTTTGGACACTCTTCATATATTGGCTTATATGAAATCAATATACATTAAAAAATCAAGTTAACTAATAGTAGTATTTGTCCCTGTTTATTTTATTAAAAGATAGAGACAGCTATTTTGGTTTCTAAAGGGACCTGACTGTATTTATGTGATGCTTATGAAGGAAAGAATAAAGGTGATTTTGACTCAGCAGACAACTGTTCCTATATTGTTATGGGTACACATATAAAGGCTATGCCCTTAAGATCCCTCTCAAACACACATATACCTGAATATGAAACGTAAATAGATAAATCATGGGGAAAAAAATCAATCATTCAAGTTATTCAGCATCTCAAAGTAAAAAAGTTGCAAGCTTATTCTTTGACTAAATATTTTATTGTGTAATACAAGAATTGTGTTTGGTAGACATTGTGAAATGGAAATTGTGACCTGAAGCAATATAAAGAAATTATTTTACTTCTTCACATTCTAAAAATGTAGTTTAATCAATGGTTCCTAAGTATTATATATAGATATCATCCTTACCATATTTTTAATGTGTAAATTACTTAAATACTTTCAAACAAATGGCATTTGCATATTTTCACCTGAGTTATCTACTAGTCACTTATATTTACCGAATTCAGCAAATATTTTCTCAGTTCTCCCTTTCTCTTTACACATAGTAACAAGTACAGAGTTACTGTCACTAATAATGATTGCTCAGGAGCCATCTCTGCGTGTGTTTAGGTTAGCTTAAGCAGCATGGTGTGACCTGGTGCTGTCTGGAAGTGAAATAAGGGTCAGTCAAAATAGTGGCACCCAGAGAGTGGCTTTGAGAGAAAAAAGCTGAAAATTTACTTACTAACAGGGTGAGGAGGAAATCAAGGATGGAATGAGGCATCAGTAACCATTTAATTTATCATCTAAACTGAGACACTTCTGAAAGTGAAAGAGGATTGTTAGCAATTATGTCAAGACAACAAAAATAAAATGAGACTGTCCCACACAAAACAAGATGTAAGGTCACCCTAGTGTAGTTTCACCCCAAGAAGATAGAAAGTCAAGATGATATGAGAATAAGTTATAGGAGGAATGGCTATTTCTCAAATGCCATCAGGTAGCAGAGATCTAAATAGTTGTCTCTGGTGATAAATGTGACAAGAGATGCCATTCTCTGGTGAGTTGCCAAATAAAATGCAGGGCTCCAGTTAAATTTGAATTTCATATAAACAGCAAATAATTTCATAGTATGTCTCAAGCAATATTTGAGACATAGTTTGCACTTTTAAAAAATTCTCATTTATCTGAAAATCCAAGTTAATTAGGAGTTATGTATTTTTATTTGCTAAATTTGACAACCCCATTGGGAGTCCAAGGTCTGTGTTCCTGGATAACCTGCAATGTAGAGATCACCAAGCAGGGCCTGCGTGGTTCTAAACTCAAGACTCCTTGCAAGAACTACATTTTATTTTTCTAAAACCAATTTAATTGCTTGGAAAATAGGAGGGCCCCTTCGAATTGCTTAACGCAAGGCTCAGAGACTAGAAACTGCTGGTCAAAATGTAGGTGTACAGTGAATGCCATGGGATTACAGAGAAAAAGAGCAATCTATAAGTGCTTGGAGTGCTTGGGAGGAAACGTCAAGAGAAGAGGGCCAACGCCAGAACCAGTACAAACTAGGGTTATGTTCAGATGGCCAAATGGGTCAGGATTGAGTCCCCAAATTCATTCAAGCAGTAAAAGTCCAGAAAACAGCTCCTAAAATGGGAACAGAGTCAAAGATCAAGGCCAGAGGGCAGGACACTGAAACAGAGTCAAGAAGGCTCAGGATGCAAAAAACATAGAGGCAAGTTAGGAGTGATCAGGGAGGGAACAGGCATGTCAAAATGATGTCCCTTATTATAACAGAATTGGAATATCGGTACCTTATGTTTATCAATCACAGGGTGTAAGAAGCATCAGTCTTTCTGAATGGCTTTTATTGATCTTGCATCCAATATATTGTGTTTAGAATTTTTACAAAAAGAGTGGCCAACTTTAACAGTAATAATAATGGCACTAATAATACTAGTGATAGCTAACTGGTATTGAGCTCTTATTACATACCAGAAATAAACTAGATTCTTCTATTGGATTAATTTATTTAATTATCACAATCCTATGACATAGGTAATATTATTATTTTAATTGAACCTACTATAAATTATCTTAAGGCTTTATAGGTAAGTTTTTATACCAAGACAAAGGTAAAAACTACAAAAAATAAGTAAAATCAATAAGAACCCCCAGCACTTCTCACATCTCTGTAGAAAGACAACCAGCTTGTCCCACTAGCTCGGCTGAAATTTCCTATTGCTCTACTGCTCCCTAGCTATATAACCCTGGGCAAGTTCCTTCATTCCTCTAAGTCTAAATTTCATTCTGTATACAAATCAGGTAATAGTAGTAGTTCTCTTCCAGTTTTGTAAAAATGAAATGAAATAATATGTGCAAAGGATTTAGTATAATACCTGGCACACAGTAAGTATGCAATAAATGGCTAACGTTCCAATTTAGGAAGACTTAGTATTGAAAGAAGTGGAAAGGAAACAAAATTTCTTGTTACTATAGTTTTTGCATTGATTTATTTTCTCAATGGTTTTCTATTTCAGTGTTGTATAAGATCTAACTTATGTACCTCCAAAGATTCCTCAGCCCTCTGATACTTGTTCAGTGGAAAGCCCTAGCTACTCCCCCATTAGGAGAGATAGATTTGGGTAACCTGCATCAGCCCCCCAGTGTCAGGAAGCCAAGCAGCTGCAGCACCCAAGTCCACATTGAATGGATCCGAGAGGATTTCATTACTCCCACCACTTTTGGGTCCAATTGAAGTACCATAACACAGAGCATTAAATCCCTGGCTTCTCAAAGGAGATGGGAAATACAATTTAGAAGTGCAAGGGAATTGATAATCCATAGGTAAAGGCAGACCATTGAGAGACAAAAGACAAAGAGGAGCTGGCAGATAAAGCTTTCAGCCTCCCTACCCCACAGTGAACTTCTGCAAATTACACAAGTACCATTCTACAACTCCAGAGACATCATACATGACCAAGCAACTGACTGTATAGTGTGTTCTTGTGAAACAATGTGGTCAGCTCAGTAACATGCTAGCTTGTATTTGATTTTGCTTTTTCTTTGTCTTGTTTTTTTTCCCCCCTCCTTCTTACTTCCCTGGGATTAAAAAAATCTAAAATCTAAGGAAAAAGTTTATGTTACCAACTGAAAGTTTATGTCTCCCCAAATGTTGAAATTCTAATCCCCAATGGGATAGTTTTAAGAAGTGGGGCCTTTGGGAGGTAATTAAGTCCCAAGGGGGAAGCCCTTATGAGTAGATAAGTATCTTTATAAAAGGAACCCCAGAGAGCCAGGTAGCTCTCTTTCCCCCATGTGAGGATACACAAGAGGTTGGCAGTCTGCAACCTGGAAGAGGGCCTTCCCCAGATCCCAACCATGCTGGCACTGTGACTTTGAACTTCCAGCCTCCAGAATGGTGAGAAATAAATTTCTGTTGTTTATAATCCATCTAGTCAGTAGTAATTTGTTATGGAAGCCAGAACTGACTAAGTTTAACTATGAATTATTTGCCTCAGCCTATTTTACTAGAGAATGCAGGCTAAGAAAACTGATACCCAGAATGGTCTAGGAAGGTCAGCATTGAAAGAGTATTCTTAAGGTAGGATTTTGGAATGAGAAAACCACCCTCATTTAAGGCAGTTTTAGAGACCCTATTGCTGGTGATAAGTGAGTAATTCTAGTAGAAAGAGTGGCATCACAATTAACAAAGCTGCACTTGATTGATAGGGAGCACAGGAGGTCTGGCTAAAAGAAAATGACGAGATCAAGAGAGCTAATTGCCAGTTAAAGAGATATCATAAAAACCAATAGGCCTCTATGAAACTTCAGAATAATTCTCATATTCTGTAGCTTCAGGACACACTGTGAAGGAAATCAGGCTTGAGAGCTAATTATAAGAGTGGCAGAGCTGGAAAGGAGATGAAAAGTATGTTTTCAAAGTTTTCCTGTATCAAAGTATGGGCTCTGAAGGAAAATAATGGGACCTTATTATCTGGAGGGTAATGAGAATCTTGGACCCCAAATCTCCAAACTCTCCTGGCCCACAGAAGCAGAAAGGATTTCCACTTACTAGAAGAAAAGGCCCTCCCCTGCCTGGACTCTTGGAGTTGAGCCTAATAGTTTGCTGAGATGGCTCTCTCATGCCATCTTCTGGACTTGAAAAAATTCTACTTTAAAAATTTTTTTAATTAGATTTTTTTTATAAAGAAAATATTCTATTGTAAGAAATTGAAGATTATAGAACTTCTTTAATATAGCTGTGAAGAAAGGATCAGAAGGTACCAGGAGGGGGGATTGTTATAATAGATATATTTATTTCATAAGATCTGAAAATCTACCACTGAACTCTATTCTCCAAGAAGACCCAGAGGATACTTCCTTTATAAAGGCAATAAGGAATTCACAGATGAGGAAAGCATTGGCATCTTTGGTGGTAGCTGTCCTCTGCAGGCTGGTGGTGTCAATCAGGAAACACTGACATATAAATAGGTTCCACAAAATTAGTGGGAAAGATAAGATTCCTAAATGGCAGTGAGGCAGCACCTAACCATTGAGGTGATGTGGACATAATGAGCAAATTGTAATTAAGACTAGAGTGACAATCAGAATATCTTGATCTAAGTTATCTGTGGCAGCACCTAATATATCACGGTGCTCCAGGGAAAAGATAGATTGACAGCTTATTATGGTATTGCTCCATTTATATGTGCATAAAAATTAAGAGCTGGTGATCACAAGGCTTATATCAATCACACAATTGAAAATAGCAGTACCTCAACCAGTTCCAGATCTAAGTAAGTTTATAGATTCAGAACCTGTTAAAGAGAAGGTCTGTTCCCCTTGAGAAATTCCCCTGCAATGTGATTACAAGCGTATTCCTTTGATCCTTCTATTTGACATGATAAAAATGCACCGGAGAAGGAAGAATATCCAATGTTACAAAGAGGGTTAAGTACTAAGTCTTCAGTGACACTAATACCAGGAGACCCAAAATGCCAACATTCTCTTTGGATTAGAGGAGGTGTTTATGAAGGCGGGGAGAAATGGAGATTTGGTAATAGTCTGACTCACATAGAGCATGATGGATATGTAAACACACCCTGAAGTTATTTCCCAGTCACTGGATATATATCTGAGGCAGAAGCAGGTAGAACCCACACACTGGTTTTTATATTTGTATTTTTAGGGCAGTGGCTGTTACAATAGAAAGAATCTAATAGAAATCCATGAAAATCACCCTCAACTACAAAGACAGTAATTAGAAATAAGACCTCATACAAAAAGTAATTGTAGAAATTAGTATCAGTCTTGTGAGGACATGGGATGATGGCACCCACCATAGACTTGTTTAACCTGTGAGGCTCCTACAAAGAAAAAGATAGATTATGGTAGACAATGATGAATTATTTATTATATGTTTAACTAATTGGCAGCCTCAATCATAACTGCTGTGCTGGATGTGAATCTTCAATGGAGCAAATTAATAAGACATCTGTCACTTAGTATGGTGACATTAATGTGGTCAATGTCTTTTCCTGATGCACAACGTCTGGGAGGATTGGAATAATTGTACTTTACTTGGCAAGAATAGCAGTACACATTCACAGAAATGCCTTAGGGCTGTGTTATCTCTTCTATTCTTTGTCATAATATAGTCTATAGAAACTTTGTCTTTAAATTTCACAAACTGTATGCACTATATTAACACCATGCCAACAGAACTGTTCTAATAAGACACATGTGTGATAAAGGGTAGAAGATCAACACTACAAACCTTCAGAAGCCTACCAACCAATTAAAATTTTAGAATTCCAAAGGTCTGGGGCTTATTAGGATACATACAATGTAAAAGGTAACTTAATACACTTCAAATTTCCTATTACTCAGAAAGAGGCATAGTGCTGGGTAGAGCATCTTTGGGTTTTGAAGAGACATTGCTCTAACCATCTATATAGTGAATTCGAATGCCAAAACAATCAACTGGGGTTCACAGTAGTAGAGGAATCTTCAGCCAGAGTAAGCTGCCTTGATTCAGGACATACATCCCAGTGAGCCCAATGTTACTACAGGTTGTCTTGGTATGTAAGGATGCCAAGTAGAGAGTATATGGAGTAAACAAAAATATTCCCTGTGAACAGAGTTGCAAGTCAGACATGGATTTCAAATGGAGAATGAAAGAGAGCCAGAGTTATTGTTGTACACTGAATCTTGGGCAGTAGTAAATGGCTTGTCCAGTTAATCAGGGGATTGAAACATAAGGCTAAAAATCATGGAGAAAGAGTTTTAGGGATGATGCATATGATAGAAGCACAAAATAGGCAGATGTTTGTGCCTCATATTACTTCCAACCAGAAAATATCTACCATAGAAAAACTCTCCTTAACCAAGTGAACATGATGTCCTCTTCTGTGGTACACTTTTTAGCCACTGTAGTGTTTGATGATGACCAATGAACAGAAGGACCATGATGGAAAATACAGAAGCTGTGCATGGGCCAAACAGCATTGGTTCCTCCTCACCAAGTCTTGCCTAAGTATTGCCGCTGCCCACACTGCCAACAAAAGAAAATTAACTGACCCCTTGATAGAGCACCATTTGGGGAAGAGACTAATGAGTCACCTCTCAGAAGGCTGATTTCATTGTCCTCTCCTACTTTGGAGCAGCGAGTTGGCTTTAGTGAAATTAATATAATTTTAAATATGGGTTTGCCTTTCCTGCCCAGAAAGACAGCATGCCAAATCTTAAGGCAGAGGAGACCAATCAGATACTCTACTTTTGACCTATAAAAAAGACTTTTTATAATTCAAAGCTATTAGCTAGACAAGAATCTCAGCCTTTCATAATACTCAGGCCTGAAGAGCTATAGTGTGCCCCATGCACGAAGAAACATCCTCTTATTAAAAAACAAAGATGAAAAAAATGACAGAGAACAGCCAGTCACTAACCTTAACTAGGATGCTACATAAACAAAGCCTGAGAATGGACCTAATATTCTACCTCTCTCTTAATAGCTTTAAGAGGAGTTGGTCCTGATCCTGGATCTCTGGGTACAGGGAGGAGGGAGTGGGGTGCATGAATAGATGTTAAGGGTATCCCTTGTATTTTTTCAGGGGGTATATATTTCCTGAAGTGAAGTCTGAATGTTCAAAAAACAAAGACTGGATATGGTTATGTATAAGTCAGTATTCCAACAGGACACAGAAGATACACTCAAAGTAGGATAATTTAAAAAAGGTTTAATAAAAGATTTGTTTACAAAAGGGTGGACATGATTTAGGGAAACCAGAAAGTGCACTGTGCTATCACTACCATTATGCCCCAGGGGAAAAGAGGATGGAGGATTACCAGAAACCAAAACAGAAATTTTGTGGAGAGGTCCACATTAAGAAGAACTGCCACCTTTAAGTCATGTAACCAGGACACCACACAGGAAGGGAGCAAAGATAGTACAAGTATGGCCTCACACTCCACCTTTCCTCGTATTTTCTGCAGTACTGTTCAGTGGCTTAATCTAACCAAGATCAAAGAGCAAAGTAGTACATCATGAGCTCCATATAAGTTAGCCTTCCAGGACAGAAATACAGTTGAGAAAGGCAGAAAATAAATTTGTACAGGCAAACTGAAGCTATTCAGCATAGCCTAAATTTCACTATGCTTTACATTTCTTTGAGCTGGTTTATATCTCCCAACATAGAATTTCTTCCTAAATACAGATAGAAAAACTCCAGACATTTCCATTGTGTGGAATAAAATATATAAAAAGGGAGTATAGTTGCCCCTTGGTATCCATCAGGGATTTGTTCCAGGACCCTCCACAGATACCAAAATCCACAGATGCTCAATCTCTTATATAAAATGGCATAGTATGTCTACAGCCACACCACCCTGAATGTGCCTGATCTCGTCTTCTAAAATGGCATAGTATTTACACATAACCATGCACCTCCACCCATATACTTTAAACCATTTATAGATTACTTATAATACCTAATACAATGTAAATAGTTTTTATATTGAATTTTTTAGGGACTGGTGACCAGGAAAAAAAAAGTCTGTACATGTTCTCAGTACAGACACAATTTTTTTTTTTTAATATTTTCTATCTGTGGTTTGTTGAGTACACAGATGGAGAAGCCACGGATATGGAGGGCCAATTGTACTCTGAACTATTGCTAGGCAAAAAGAGCCAATCTGAAAAGGGTACATGCTATATGATTCCATTTACATGACAATCTGGAAAAGGCAAAACTATAGAAATAGTCAACAGAATGGGACTTGGGGGAAGGGAGGGATGAACAGGTGAAGTACATGTGATTTCTGGAGGCAGTAAAACTATGTGATACTGTAATAGTGGCTATATGACACTTTGCATCTTTCAAAACCCGTAGAAATTTACAGCACAAAATGTATTGAACCTTAATGTATGTAACTTAAGCAAAGATCATTTAGGAGTTTGTGATATTACGGGATGGACTACGACAGAAAGATCTAATCTTATGACAAGTAAAATAACCTCACTGAAGGGGCTGGGGAAAAGAGGTGTGACCTATTCAACTTTAAAAAATTATAGAGACTGTAAAACTAAAAGCAAAAGGAATTGTCTCTGAGCACCATGATCTCATTGATAAAGTTCCTTTGGGAACTTTATCCTGTGGGAGTTCAGGTTAATAATTGTGAAACCACCATACTAGAACTGGACAATCAAGTGAATATATGGAAGAAGGTGGGAGTCATGTTTCTCACTGTTGGGGCAGGAGATTACCACAAGCAAAGGGAGAAGGCTTGAATGATCCATTTAATGGATTAGTGTTGGAGACAGTACGTACTCATGTTTAGCTTAATATAGATACAGATGGACATATAAAGAAATATTTATAGATATTTTTATATTCAGAGGTTAGTATACACATATATATTTCCTTGCTCTGTCAGGTGAGAGGGCTTAGAAGCAATGACATTCCAGTAGCAATGAGCACACCCAGTGCAAAGATCTTGGCTTCTAATACCATTCTCTAATAAAAAGGAACCAGAGCTCCTTGAACAAGTGGCTAATTACATGGCAGGGGCAGGAAATATATAAGATGAGCCTGGAGCTTCTAGTAGTGACAGAAATTAAGAAAGAGTTCAACAAAAAGCACCATGATAGAGATAAAACACCGGGACACAGAAGCCAACTGAACAAGCTCCCAAAGGCCAAAGCTGGACCACTTTGAGCAACATAAGTAAAGTTATATTGAACTATAACTTAAAGTGTAATATAAATATCTGTGTCTATACTGATATTCATACATGATTGAATAAATAAATAAATGGGGAAAACAGATAAATCTGCCATCCAGAAGAATCAAAAATAATTTATGTAGACACTCCACCCCCAAAGAGATGGAACATAAATCCCCATAGTGATTTTCTTCCACAGGACACGCATGGAAAGGGGGCAGGGGGAGAAGTAACTTTACAGTGAAGAAACCTAGCAACCACTGCCTCAGCCAGATGTTCAAGGTCAACATCAACAGTGCTAAGTTATGCTGACAGCATGTACCCTTGACATGATGTGATAAAAATAGCACTTTACCTTTGTAGTCTTCCTTCCAAAAATGCACATCTACAGTTTAATCATGAGAAGACATTAGATGTATCCCAACTGAGGAACATTCTACAAAATAAGTGGGTCATAATCTTTAGAACTGTCAAGGACATAAGAAAAAGAGAAAAATCTTAAAAACTGTCACAGCCAAGAGGAGCCTAAAGAGACATGATGATTAAATGTAACGTGGCATCCTGGTGGGATCCTGGAACTGAGAAAGAACATTTGGGAAAAATGAAGAAAAGTTGAATAAAATATGGACTTCAATTAATACTAATTTATCAATATCAGTTCATTAATTTTGACAAATGTATCACACTAATCTAAGATGTTAATAATAGGGAAAATTGGGGTATATAGGAACTATATACGATCTTCACAACTTTTCTATAAATCTAAAACTATTCTAAACTCAAAACTTTATTTAAAAGAAAAGGCATTATTTATGAATCTTAGTCGTAAAATATCTTCTTTGTTCAAACTTCACAAAAAATCTATCTTCAGATCTGTCACCATGAAAACAAATGAGTTCAACAATGAACAAACAAATGAACAAACAAATGAAAACAAAGAGTTCATACTCTTTATATACTTTTGAAATGTATTTGTCATGCCACACCCAACACATATACTGGGTTATAGCTATCCTAGAAGAATCCTTCCAGAGCATCATTAACTATCTTCTGAAGCTGTTACGACATAAACCTTACGCTATTAACTGCTTGGCTCTGGTCATAAATTAATTTAAACAAAAGGAAGATACAAAGGCTACACTGGAGACGTAAAAGCATTTGTTGTCTCTTAACAGTAATTCCTAAATATTTTTGCTACCTCCAGAAGGCAAATGGGCCACTTTACATCAAGGCCCTGATGGAATACCAGATTCCTTTTTCTCTTCATTCTATTTAGACTGATGTTGATGACTTATCACAGAGGCTCTGACCTTTTATGAGTCCACCATGAGCATCAGGAGTAAATATATCATACCAGTACAGCGCTGTAGTGGCAATCTGCTTAGTGTTTTGTGATAAATCTTCTTTCACTCATTAGACAAATATTTCTTCAGGCTCTATTAGTGCTAATCTGTGCTGGGATGTGGAGACAAGAAAGCTATCATCCCTATTTTCACAGAGCTCACATCTAGTTGGGAAGACATGCATGCAAAACTAGTTCAATAAGACTAAATTCAATAGATATACAAACTGCTTTCAAGGAATGCCTTCATTCAACCATGTTTTGTCTACAATGCCTCCCTCAACTACCTCCAAGAATTCTCAGATAGATACATCATTTTCTAATACCTCTCAGTGACAAGTTTTTGGGTTTTTTGTTTTTGTTTTGCTTTTATTTGTTTGTTTGTTTTTGAGACAGAGTCTCTCTCTGTCACCCTGACTAGAGTGCAGTGGCATCATCACGGCTCACTGCTACCTCAAACTCCTGGGCTCAAGCAATCCTCCTGCCTCAGCCTACCGAGTAGCTGGGACTACAGGTGCTAGTTTTTCTATTTTTCTATTGTTAGTAGATATGAAATCTTACTCTTGCTAAAGCTGGCCTCAAACTCCTGAGCTCAGGCAATCTGCTGGCCTCAGCCTGCCAGAGTGCTAGGATTACAGGTGTGAACCACCGTGCCTGGCCTAGTGACAAGTTTTAATAAAAATTCACATGTGTATAACAAAGAATTTAACCTTACTCAAAGAGAGATCTGGCCTTTGCTTCATCTGGGTGGTGATCTTAAGGAAGAGTATCTTTGTTTACCTGGGGGCCTTGACCACCAGACAGTTTAACAATGTGATTCATGATAAGGGCTTTGGGCCATGCAGTATCTGTTGTACAGCAGAGGGGCTGGAGTCTATGGGCAGTCAACCATGATTAGTCAATACTAATTAAAACTCTGAACAACAAAGCTTGGATGAGCTTCCCTGGTTTGCAATAGTGTATGTGTTGTTACACAGCAACACTGGGATCCTTGACAAACAAATGGAGAGATTTGCTGCCCTTTTTCCTCCCCTTACCATAGTGGGCTGTTCTAGCCAACATTCTGTCTTCAAAATGCTCCAGGCAAGTAGTAGGCATTATTTTTTTGTTCATCAATGCCCCGTGTTTCCAGGAACCATGAGACATCCTCTCCCAAAAGCTCTCTCACTGTGCTCTACTCTGTTGCTTTCAGGGTGAGTTTTCAAGGGAAGTTCAGCATATATTTAGACAATGAATGAAGTGTCAGTCTCTCATGCTTGCAAATACATTCAATATCTTTGTGTCCCTCTGTATTGGTTAGTGTTCTCTGTAGAAATAGAACCAATGATAGAGGCTGACAAGTCCAAAATCTGCAGGCTGGGTCAGCAGGCCAGAAAAATAGGAGAGCCAATGATGCAGTACCAGTCTGAAGGCCGTCTGCTAACAGAATTTCCTTTTGCTTGGGGGAGGTCAGTCTTTTGTTTTATTCAGGCCTTTACCTGATTGGATAAGACCTACTCAACATTATGGAGAAAACAATCTGCTTACTCAAAGTTCCCTGATTTAAATTTTAATTTCATCCAAAAACACTCTCATAGGAAGCATCTAGAATAATGTTTGACCACATATCTTGAGCACTGTGGCCCAGCCAAGTGGACACATAAACTAGCTCGGAGAAAGACTGCCTTTCTTTCTCCTTCCTAAATATGAGATAAAAATCCAAAGCCCTTCGTCTGGGTCTGTGTCACATTGCCACTCATTGACTTTCTTGTCTCAACCAGTTCCTCTGGAATGCCTAGACTCCTCTTTGTATAGAGTAGTTAGGGTTTGGTGGGAATGATGGTGGGGACTACAGGAGAGTTTGGAAAGCACTGTAAGCTTGGAAACAGATTTCTGGAATCTTTAGAATGTAGATGTACCTATTTTCTTCAGCTTTAGGAATTTACCTGTTATCCCTGCATGAAAGAAGTCCTATTGAGCATGCTGCAACGCAATTAAACAGGCAATTGCAACACAGTATGTTAACTGCTATAATAAAGGTAGTGAAGAGTGCACTGGGAGTATGTGGAAAGATTTCTAAGCCAAAGCAGAGGACGTGGGAAAGTATGAAGAAGAAAAAAAGTGATAAAAGCTGAAAACAGAAGCATAAATAGGAATTATCTTGGAAAATAGGAATGAAATGAGAGAAGAGACTGTTCAGATTTAAGGGGTCATCCATATGACAATACCCAAAAGTGAGACACAGTGTGGGGTTTTGGTAGAACTGCAAGTTACTGAGTCCAGGTGGGACAAAAAGTTGAAGAGTCTGACAAGAGATGAAGTTGCAAGCAAACAATGCTCAAAATTTAAAGATTCTTCTCTAATCATCAGGGAAATGCAAATCAAAACCACAATGAGATATCACTTAACTCCAGTGAGAATGGCCTTTATCAAAAAGTCCCAAATCAATACATGCTGGCGTGGATGC